>CM048915.1:30377253-30715751 GCA_026686955.1 Epinephelus cyanopodus
CTTGGCATAAAAATCGCTGTTGGACATGTCCCCCATGATGTCAGCTAGTCAAGTCAGTTAGATAAGTGTTTGTTATTGCTTATAGATCAATCAAAAAGCTTGCACAACAGAGAGAGGAGCTCAGTCTCATCCCAAAAAAAATCCAAAATAGGTATCAAGCAAGCAACAGCAACCAAAACAGGGAAAAAGGAATGCCACTTGTAGGTAAAGTAGGCAGAGAGAGAGATTAAAAAGGGGGGAAAAATCCGTGGGGATCAATCGATGACCTGCTTCTCTGTTTCAGGGGAGACTGTCAGATAATGGCAGACCCAAAACCATCAAAGAGAAGAAACAGAAGAAGAGGAGAAAGAGCAGCAGAGAACGAGGAGAGGAGGGGATGACGACACACAAGTGGGGAGCATCCAGGTGAGCGTTGGACAGCCCCAGTGGTCAGGTCCTGAGAAGGGCAATGATGGTGGTTGCAAGTCCTGTTGGTCTCAGGCTCACCACGGCTGCAGTCCAGACCCGCTCCATGTGTGGCTTCCCATTGCTGCTATTCTGCTGTTGCCTCCGCTGCCTCTCCGTCTCTACATGGTGGTCTTCCCCATCACTGCTACAGAGAGAGAGAGGGAGGGAGGGAGAGGGAGAGAGGGATGAATTCGAGAGATGAATTCAAAAAGGACAGAAGGTGAGGGTGGAGGAGGGAGAGAGACACAGAAAGAGAGCACAAGGATGAGCGTTGCGTTCTCAGGGCAGGGGTGAATGCAGCGGTAGATGGTGCACAGCTGAAGGACAGCCTCTCCTGGTCGCTGCAGTAACTGTGGCTCTGCTGTCTCTATCTACTGCTGCTGCTGCTGCTGCTGCTGCTGCTACTGGTGCTGCTAACCTCATTCTGAGGACACGCCAACTGCCAGGGAGAGAGAGAGCGAGAGAGAGGATACGAAAGAGAGGGAGGGCGTAGAGGAGAGGATGCTCCTTTCTGGTGCAGAGCGGAGAGGAGTTGTGCGCGGGTGGGAGGCTGGGGCTGCTCTGACGACAAAGCGGAGAGGCAGCACGTAACGCTGCGCTGTCATGGGGAGGATGGGCTGAGCTGTGGAGCTGCTGCTGCTGCTATCTCACCTCTAGTTCTTTCTCTATCCACAGTAAGTGACCTCTTCTATGCAGTCACTCTCTCAGTGATCCCTTCCTCTCTGCCTGTTGTCTTGTCATGCCTTGCATTAATGATTTTCCTCCATGTCTCCTGCCCTCTGGTCTTCGGGCTACACTCAGAGAAGAGACTTCTACAATGTTAAGGTGTTATAATTGAAGGCCTGTGACCAGTTTTTATCAATTGCAAGCATATTACAATCATGGACCAAATTTCTTGGTGTCAAAGTATGAGGCAGGCTTAATTCTATGTCAATCTGTCAACACTTTTTTGTCTTCCCCTCACTGTCCTTGGCACCCCAAACATATATTTCCAAACTGAAAATGTAAATATTCAAAAATAGATGACATATACAGTTAAATTCAATAAGCATAAGATAATTTTCTAAAACCAATGAACATTACAATTATTAGCAAGTTACTCAAGAAGCCATGGTTCAGTAACAGTCCAGCCGCCAGAGGAAAATGTTGGTACTCGATTAATCAAATTTAAATCGATTTGGGCTTTCAGCGACTATGAAAACAAAATAATCGACATAAAACGATTATGCGCTTCTTGTCAGTTTACTCTCGTTGTCTTGTGTTGCAAATCAAACCCACTTCCCACAGGAAGCCGCGCATGGGCAATACCTCCCCCTCCCCTCCTGTCCGCTTTTCACTCCATGAGACAGTCAAGTAGGTGAACTATGAGTAATGCGAGGGGCAGGTGATCACGGAAAGTTTCAAAAACAGCATGCGGAAAATGGCAGAGGGAGAGCGAGAAAGGTTGGTCTGTGTGTGTGTGAGAACATGTCTGTGTGTGTGTGTCGGGGCTGAACTCCGCCGTGCACGATACAGAGATGTAGAGACGTATGTAGAGACAGAAATGACACACCATCCTATAAAGACTATAAGTCACCATGTGTGTCGCATAATCTTTTGCATAATTGAGATTTCAATTTTGACCAAAATAATCGTGATTATTATATTTTCCATAATCAAGCAGCCCTACTGCATATGCTACATTTGTACATTTCATATGTACAGTAGCATATCAATGTTTAGTAAGCGACACAGCTCTGATTACATGTTACGAGCTGAGTTTTCTCATTGGGAGGAGGGGATAGTGGATGGTTTCGACACCCAGGCAAGATCGCTTCTAAACTGCAGATCACTGTTCGAGACAAAGATCAGTAACGGTTGTTTTTAAGCTAGCATTTTTTCAGCCATGATAGTGTCACGAAATGTCCATGAAATGTCCTCTTCTTTTTCTCTTATCCATCATACAAACATTTCCAATGCTAAGCTACACATTATCAAGACAGCAGGCGAATGTTATAGATGTATCTTAGCATTGTCGCTAGGCAATGGCTGGAGTTGCTGGGCATTTCCATGAACGCATTTTTGTGCTTAACCTTAACCACAATTAAACCACAACAACCAACATTTTTGAAACGTAAAGGTTCAAAATATCTGCTACATAATAACATACAGATGTTACATATGCATGATTTAGTACAACGTACAATGGCAACACTTATTTTGGAAGTTGTGTTGTTAAGAAATATCTGGTACTCTAGTGAGTATTTTTTCTTTGCACCTGGGCTCAAAGGAAATGTCTGTGCCCAGGTTCACTATAATAAAGTAACTAACATGTCACTCAGCACAATGGTGTGGCTCATTGTTGTGTTTTTTATAGTTTTTGGACAACAATAGATGTGTATGGCTCAGAGGAATAAGCAGCACAAGCAATACCTGTTAATGGGATCATCTATTGTTAGTCTTTTCATGAGATGAGGAAAAATGGAATACAGCCATCCTTTCTGTTTAAATCACCAGTTTCACACAATCTACCCTCCTCCACTCATACATGCAACATTACAATATGATTCACAAGACGCTAATTATCTGTCACCACTGATTTACATCTGTGCCTCCATTTTCAATAAGTGACATCAGTGGCCAGTAAACCTCTGGCTTACAGCAGCCCTACATCACTTCCCACCCACTCAGGGGAAAACCTGGAATCAAGACGCCACTGTATTGCATCATGCTGAACGCTACAGTAAATCAATAACAAAGCACAAAAACTGGCCGGCTATATCATCTCTCCGTCATCTGTAATGCACAGTAATAATACTTCTCTATGAGGAACACTACACCAATAACATGGCCAGTCACTCCATTTAATAAACAAGCTATAAAATCATACAATGAGTGATTTCGTCATTCATTCTTTGGAGGTCATTAGGGTTTTAGTGCAGTGTTTTACATCACACGCCAAATTCTAACATCTAAAAGGCCTGTTTCACAAGCTGAATCCTGCTTCACCAAATAATTGAATCAACAGTACATGAAGTAAATCAAAAGGGAAACCAGCCAGAAGCAAGCAGCTACATTGTCGTGATTGTCGTGATCCACTGTCCTTTTGTTAAGCTGAAACATGTTGCTTGTGACTGCTGCTGTGACTGGTAGTGCAATCTGTGCAATCTTCTGCATGTTTAAGCTATAATAAAGATTACATAGCAGCCCAGTCTTGTTCTTCTGAAGTCGTTTCACCATGTTGAAGGTATGCAGTAAAAATGTCATAGTATGGCCAGGTAAGAAGTTTTGTAATAAAAACTATTCCCAGAATGTAAAAACATGTTGATGCTGGCACGGTTTACAAACTAAAACAAAGGTTCACAACTAGAGATGCACCGACTGCAAAATTCTTGGCCGATACCGATTTCCGGTTTTAAAGGAGGTCTGACCTGCCAAAACCGTTTTTTCCAATACCGATTTTCTATCTAAGAAATAATTATAATCATATAATAGACACATTTGTTTGGCTTGAGTACCCTTTCCCAAATTTAATACAAGTACCCCTCTCCCAGACAACATTTTGCTTATATAACTGCAATTAAAACCACAACTAGTGGTAGGCTATATGCTATCATAACCCCCCTTTTCAAGAATAAAACCTCACAAATAAGAAACAGAGTGAGAGTTTCAACAGTGCCTCCTGAGCAGATTTATTTTCAACACTGACCATAACATTCAGTCCAGTTTACAGGTCAATAACTAACCTACATTCAAACAACATTCAAAAACGTCCCAGCAGTTGCCTGGTACAAATTCATCATCCAGCCACTGAGCAGTCAGGCTCAACATTGACATTAAGCTCACGTTAGAAGTCCAAATGTCCGTTGTGAAACTGACCGGGGATTTAGTGGCGTCCAGCAGTTTGTGTATGTGGCTTGAAACGCTCTCAAACAACTCTGGCAGCGCTGTGTCAGAAAAGTACCGCCTACTTGGTAATTTGTACCGTGGACTCAGGTGTTTCATCAGATTTACGAAGCCTTTATCCTGTACTACGCTAAACGGCTGGTCGTCCATTGCCATGAACTCCATTATTTTCCTAGTGGGGCTTTGGACTTTTCAGTGTTGATGTCGAACATAGGAGCCACGGCGGAGGGTTGTTGTGGTTGCTGCGACTCTGCTGCATCCCTCCTCTTAGCAGCAGTGTCCTCCTTATATTTGCTAAACAAGCCCGGGTGCTTCTTTTCCAAGTGGCGTATTAAGTTCGTTGTTCCAAATGTCTTAGGCGTTGATCCTCCACGGCTTACTTTTGACTTGCAAGCATTACAAACAGCGTGTTTTGGGTCGTACTGGCACACAGTGAAATAAGTCCAAATCAGCGACATGTTTTCTTCCTGAGTCTTGCTAGTTTTTAGCTGTTTTGCTCTGGGCGCGTTGAGCTGCTACGCACCGCGCATGCGGGTTAGTTTGATCTGGGAAAACCGGAAATTACGACAGTGACCGGCCGGTCACCGGTTGGGGCCGGTTGGACATAAAACCGGCTTTTTTAATCGACGGCCGATTGATCGGTGCATCTCTATTCGCAACACAAGGTAGCTCGCTACAAGATGCAGTTTGTCCACCTATTTGGAGGCAGCAATGGAAATCTACAGAAAGTTCATTCAGCAGCACATAAAACTCAGCAACACTGAGGTAGTTAGCCCCCTTGGATTATTGATACTGGTGGCACACGCTGCTTAATTCAATCAAACTGACATGATCAGCAAAGTGTCCAGTGGCAAATATCAACCATGATGATACAGATGGGATTAGTACCAGACACAATAGTGCGCCCGGGAACAGCGGGGCACCGACCTTGTCACAGCAGGGTGGTGAGAGACCCTGCCAACACGTGAATACACATCTGTAACTCCACAGGAAGCAGTCCCATCTGTTAATGAGCTCAAGCCATTACTGAAGTGACAAAGTTAGACAGCATTGGCAATGTCACCTGGGCAGGTGTGACTTAATAAAGCTGCTAAACGTTTCTATAAAGTGTTTCCAACTTAAACACATATTCTGTTTCTTTCCCACTTACTGATTAATATCATACATTCAAAAAATACACTGTATGTTCTAGTTTGATTGGGTTTTGGACAGTTTCTCCATTTTTAGAAAAAATGGACAGCACGTGGCAGGACTGCATCTTCCTCTCAGTTTTTTCTCCAACCTTTTATGCTGCCCCCCCCTCACTCGCCTGCCGATCAGGTCCAATCAATGTTGGCGGTACTCTTTGCGTGCCAAGGCAGACATCTGTGCCGGCCAGATCCTCCAAAACCGTCAAATGAAAGCAAACAAATGCTATCCCAGGAAATTATATGTGTGTGTGTGTGTGTGTGTGTGTGTGTGTGTGTATTTGTGGACCTGCATAGTTAATGAAGTGGCTGGCTGAGATGAGAGACTACATCTCACAGGTAATTCTGGTAGCCACCATCACCAGTTATACTGGTGTAATACCTCACTGTACTTTATCAATCAATCAATCAATCAATCAATTTTATTTATAAAGCCCAATATCACAAATCACAATTTGCCTCACAGGGCTTTACAGCATACGACATCCCTCTGTCCATTGGACCCTTCCAGCGGATAAGGAAAAACTCCCCAGCAGCAAGAGCAATGCTGGTTCTCTATCCTATTAGCTTGCCTATTGCAGCTTATCAGTTAATCAGTCAGATACTGTAACTGGGTAAAATGGAAACCAGCGGGGCTCCTGTAGATTGAAAACCCGCTGCCTTGATGGTTGTGGTTGAATATTCGTGCTGGCATGGCACAGAAGCACAGAGGGAGGAACAATAATGCTGATGATCGCGAGAAACAAAATTAAATAAATGCATAATTTGATGCCAAGATGCATTACGGGAGTATTGATTACCAATATCCCAACACACGCCCCAAAAAAGTTGATCCTCTCCATTACAGTCTCTCTAATATAAAAAGTAAGATGGGCTTAAATACGGAAATTGATTTCAAACAAACCTATCAGGAGAAGCAGCAACATCGGCAAGCTACGCTGTATAATTCATAATTCTGTCTGATTCAAGCTGTCCACCTTTTCTACATGTCATTCCTCCATCATTTCCAAGATTCTTCATGTTGAAAGAAAAAGAAATTGTGGATAATATTGCAGTATTCATGACTAATTTAACGCAGAATGTTTGAGCAGCTCCCTCCACAACATCTGCTCATTACCAACCATGTAAAGGCAGCGAGTTTTCAGCTTCACATTATCATGTTGGTGATGTAAGTGACTGGTGGCGGTGGTGGTGTTATATTCTGCTGGTGTGCAGCTGCCTATCTTTAAATTACGATGACATGTGCAGGAGTGGAAAGATTGAGATGTGGGAGGGAGGGAAATGAGAAAAGACAGAGGAACGGGGGGTAGAAGGAGAATGTAGATAGCAGAAGACGTTAGTTGAAAGATGGAGGAAGGCGGAGACCAAAGGAAGGGTTTAAAAGAGTAAACCAGAATTACTGGATAAAGAGGGGAGAGCGTAGAAAGAGAAAGGGGAAGGGGAAGATAGAGGTGAAGTGCACTGCTGAAGCCTGAGCTGAGTAACTTCAAAGCAAACAGTGTTCTCTGTTTTATGTAATGTAAACACACACAGACACACCAACATGCATATATTTACACACAGAATTGATTTCCGCTTTTCTTGGAAAAGGAGGGCAGTTGTACGGAGAGCTATTGTTGGTGTTTTTGTACGCATTCACAGATAAACCCGCAATGAAGGCAGTGTGTTAAAATGGTTCTTCCTCACCTTTAAATAATTTGAACATCAAAGGGTGAGCAACTTTCTCCTCCTCGCGTGTTGTGAATATGGAGCAGTTTATGATTTGCGAAAAACCTTCTGTCTCCATGTCCATCACCACCACTCCCGTCGTCTTTTGTACCTGTCTGTGTGTCCCACCAATATCTATGCTGTCATCCTCCTTACCTGTCTATCTGCAGCTGAGTAAAACACTTCCCTGCTGTGCTATTCTTCTGTCTACCTCCCTGCCTACTTGCCAGTCCGTCCGCATAATTATTGGCATGCTCCCCATGGCTTGACAGTGAGTAATGAGTACAAAGACTCAAGGAGAAAGTGTAGATTTGGCAATAATTAACAGCTTTTTACCTAAAGTGCGAGAACACTTAATTGGACTTTATGAGCTCGAACACCATATGGGATCCACATTAAAACATGGAGCTCTACGGCCAGATGCTAAGACCATCTGACCACCATACTGTATAGTGTTTGCTGTTCTGTATGAATACTGAGAAAAAAAAAAACACAAAGAGGGATCTAGCTGAGAAACAAAAATGGCTATTAACATAAAGCCAATGCAGCAATTCCACACAGTCTGTACAGCCAAGAATGTGGGGCACAACGTGTGGTACAGTCTTTACTATCTTGCTGTAGTGTTTTTCTTACTTACACATAAATTAATATTTTGTCAGACTTTCCAGTTGTTTCTTTCATTTAAATGGAAAATGTTTGGTAAGTGCACATTAAACAGAAAGGAAATGTACTACAATGCCACTGAGCAACCCTGCAGTACTTATTCTATTATAGTGCTGTTGCGGGGGCACTGTATTTTCTTAAGTGCATCATATACCGGCAGCCTCAGTCAATAATTTCTAAAAACAAAAGTATATACAGTCAACTAATATATCACGGTCATCCTGTCTTATCAATATTTTCCAGTGGTATCAAAGGCTTGAAGATTTGATTTTAGAGCATTCAGCTTAAGATTTTTTTGACGATATATTTATAGTGTTGTTACAAAGAGAAAAAAAATCAGGCAACTTTATGTAATTGTGTCTTGATGACATCACCATCTCAGTCTCGCTTTCTCTATCCATATTCAGGAGAGGCTTCAATGCACACATTCTGTGCAGTATTATGCATTCTCTCTTAGCATTAATTTTACCTGTAATATGAATTTCTCTATGTATCGTGCCTAGCAAGTTGTCTGCTGTGTCTCTCTGTTCTGCTCTCTGATTATAAAGAACAAGTGTTAATGATCAAACGGTGCTCTGCAATAATTGCTGCTTTCTCCTTAATGAGAAGTTCCTGGCCTGACAAGCAGTTCTGTCCTCCACGGTGAAGTCATGCGCATTCTCTGTGTGTCTGTCTCAAAATGTCCTTGAGCACAGTGAGGCAGAGCTGAGGTAGGAGCTGTGCCCACTGCACCACTGCCAGCAGCAGCACTGGCATACAGCTCCCCCTGCCTGTGACAAGAAATAGTTCAGGAGACTCTGCTGAGCACAGAGCTGCTCTCTCCGCACACCTGCATGTCTGAAAGTATCACATCAAAAGCACCGGTCAGAATCTGTCTGTAACAAGGTGTTCACATGGGAGAGAACAACATGAACACCTTACAGTGTGATGCAGTCGATAAAACACCACCACACAGTACAGCCTCAAAAATGACAATCAACAGCTCTCTCACAAAAATAGAAGCATCATTCAGAGCAATGCTTTTGGATGGGGCTGTATCAGATTGTGAACGTGCTTATAGTGTGTCCACTCCTTGTCAGCTACAGTATATACAAAGGAAGGGACTTGCTGAATCTGTTTGTTGGTTACGTCACTGATTGGTTGAGAGTGGTATCACAATGCCGATGGCAGAGATCGTAAAAACGAATGCCTATTTTGACTTAATAACAGTGTCTGAGCACATATTTATGTTTCAGTGCTGCTTGGGAAGTCAAATAAACTCTGTGAACTCAAAAAAACAAGGAGCCTTACTGTTTTAACACTGGTTGCATAAAACCAGTACTACACTGCCAGTTGTTTACAATGTACATTTATGAAATTTAATTTGTCTAAACCTGCAATAAATGTGGTAAATCAAATCATAAATGTCAGCAAAGCAATAGAGGCAGTTACACAATGCTCAGGGAATCCCCAAACACGCACATACACGGATTGGACAGCAGCTGCATTGCAATACTGCACTGCAATATCCAAGTGCACACGCGCGCACACACAGAAAGAGAGAAAGCCACATTAACTGACATTGTCTCTGAGGTGAATTGTTACATAACAACTACACGGAGAGCCTCCTTTCAGCCACCATCAGTGCTCTCTAATTGGGTTGAAAGCAGCTGTCATGCTAACTAAGCGCAGCAGACAGAGTCTGACGAAGAAAAAGGTTATTTTGGAAAGCGATGCAGGAGCTGGAAAAGGACTGCAGCTCCAACACATTATCAGGCTGAGGGGAAGATAAAGCAGAGAGCAAAAAAAGGACAGAGGGATGAGTCAGAGAGAAGGAGAGACAAGAGAGAGAAGAATGCATTTACAAATACATACGTCCATGTGTATGTGTGTGCTTAGGTATGTAAGCTTATAAGTGGTGAGGGGGTTTCAAAGAAAAGCAGTTGGCCAGGCAACCCTGACAGCCGCAGGGGTTACTGTGTGTCACTGCAGAGTGAGCTTGAGATGCGAGAAACTGAGAACAGGTGATGATATGCCATAGCTGTGAGATGACTGAGGATGAGACACTGAGCGATTTAAGCCTTTGGTCCGAGACGGCTAATGGACCCCGTTTTTCACATCTATGAAAATCCTTTCCTAAAGAGGACAAACAGTCCCTAAAAATATGTCAAGGTGTGCCACTGTAGGTGACTCCTTCCCCCCTCCTCTGCTCCTTAGTTCCACCTGCCTCCTTTGCCTTTCTGCTTCTGCAGCACACACACCAATTATGGCTGGTGTACAGATGTCACCTTTACTCTCACCATAGTGCTTTCTATTTAACTGCCCGCTCACTCTCACTCTCTATCTCTTCAGCAGACCTTTTTTTTTCATGAACATCACTTCATTCTTTTATAATTTACGACAAATTACTGCCTTTTCTTTTGTCCCATCCTTGTTACTGTTGTAAGGATTTCTGCTGTATTCATGGCCACCTCAGTACTTTGTCCTGGGTGTTCCTGGTGAGCAAATGGCATTATACAACATAAGCAACACTGTCAGGCTGCGGAGGGAGATATGGAGATGGAGTGTGTAATCCTGCCTGCAGCAGCTGTGTGGATGCACATTAACAACTGTAACCAAATAAATACTGACATTTTATTGCCAAGCATATTGAAATGGAACAAACAAATGTGCCATGAAAGTCATTACTATTGAAAAACTAGCTAACCCAAATGTTGTTTGTACATAATGATGTTATAATAAATAGTAGTTTAGTGTTTGCTTAATAATAGATGCTCTGGTGCTTTTACAATCTGTGGTTTTGCCTCTGCAGGAGATCATCCTGGAAATGAGGAGCTTTGCCATTTGCTGATGAATGTCCCAATCAAAGATCTGATGCTATGATTATAGACCCCCAGCCTTACTTTGACCTCTAATTTCCATTCACCAGGAACTTTGGAGATGAGCTAATGGTAAATTATAAAATATTGGGGAGTGAAACGAAATTAAGCTTTTTTCTAAAGCTTTGCTATTCTGTTGTTTTATCAAATTATGTTTAAGTTCATTAAAAGACACTTGTGTAAATTACATTTATATACAACTAAACTGTTTTCATAATCATGTTGCAGTGAGAATCTAATTGCTGGTTTCGTGGGGTGGTTGGGGTGGAATTTAAGCATACAAAAGTGCAGGATGTGAGTATTGATTGCTATTATTCAATACACACACCAGAAAAAGTTTGATCCTCTCCATTTCACTCTGTCCAATACAAAATGTAAGACAAGCCTGAAGACAAACCTATCATGGGAAGCAGCAACATCAGCGAGCTACGCTGTGTAATTCATAATTCTGTCTGATTCAAGCTGACCACCTTTTCTGCATGTCATCCTTACATCATTTTAAAGATTTTTCATGTTGAAAGAAAAAGAAGTTGTGGATAGAACTGCAGTATTTCATGACTAATTTAACATTAGGAACATTAACATTACAAGGCAGGGCCTACATGGTGATGGCATGAATAATGAACAGTAAGAGAGGAATTAAAGTTGATATCAGAAACTACAGGCTCGAGAGTTTCTCTCTTCAGATAGACGATCATAACACTGACCTCACATGCTTCTCTGGAGGCAAAAAAAAGGAACAGCCAAGGTACAAGCTGTGTTAAATTCTGTGTAGTCAGTAAGGTATCACCCTTTTAGGTGAAGTCTTCCCTGTAACTCCTGTAAGTAGACCCAAGGCTATGAACAGTGAAACGATCACAGACCAAACAGCGCAGTTAAGCATTCATGAATCTGAGCCAAGCACATGACAGGTACAGGGAAATAAGCATGACTCCATGCTGTTCCCTCCAACAGAAAATAATGTGATAAAACGTGTGAAAATTAATAATGTGGAGAAGCCGCAGCTACTGTATGGGTTTGGGTTTTTTTCTGCCAAACCAGAGGCATTGTTTAAGGGATGGCAATACTGTTTATTTGGTCCACTTTCAATTTGGGTTCTGACCAAATAACTGCAAAACTAATGACATCCCCATCAGCCGCAGATAAACTTTTTGATTAGTACTAATGTGAGCAAATGTTAGCACACTTACATGCCATACTAAGACGCTGAACAAGGTAAATATCGCGTGCTCAGCATGTTAGCATACTTACATTGCCGTCTTTCTCAAACAACTAGTGCACCTAAGTACAGTGCTGCCTCAGAGGGCTGTAGACTCTAAATCTTGTTACCTAGTTACAGGTTAAATTAAATGGCCTCACACATGCCTGCAGTACATTGTTATAATATTAAACAGCCTTGGTGAGCATTCCCAGAAAAAGGTTATGAACACAATGCCTGCTGGACTCGGTTAAAACACTATGTACAAAGAGCATTGGAAAAATGTAGTGTTGTCTTCCTTTTCACTCATGCACTTTGTAGTGATGCAACTTTCATGCCTGCCGCGCTCCTTGTTCTCACCCAGCATCAGTATCATAACCTTACCCACTTGATCATAGTCAAACCCAGAATGAGTCTGTTTTAATCTGTTTCACCACCACGTTCACTACCTTCACAGAATAATGCATCAAACAAGCGGATGACACATGTGCTTGTGGGGATTTTACTTATCCACACACACTATGACACATGGTGCAGTCCACATGTGATGTGGCTCACAGAACAGTAATGGCACTCAGAGTGACAGAGGGTTTCTAACCACATCGGTCCTGCAAAACATAATGAGTCATCATCACTTTCGCAGCTGAATGCTTAAAGCTTGTGTGTAACGAGGCAGAGACTGTTCATTTAACCTTGTAAACTCTGGTTTGGGTTATTTTTATTATCTATTTAATTAATGTTTTTTGTATAGTGACAAGTATGTAGCATAAAACAACGCCACACATTGCAGTATTTATGGCCTGAACTAATTTGTAATAACCATCCCTAGACAGGCCTTTAAAATACAAAAAAACTCAATAAATACACAAGAGACAGTACAAACACAAACTCAATACATAGGAACATTTAAAAAACACAAGACTCAGAACCCAACAAGAAAGAACAACCAAAGCAGTACAAGACACAAACTACTGTATAATACAATAAAGCAACATAAAGCAAGCAGCACCAGATCATTCATTCATGACTATATGACTGATTCCTCTTCAAAAACTGTTTCAGTCCAAGTTTAAAATGATTCCACTCAGGGTCTGGTTTGATTTCCGGGGGTAAGGAATTCTACATGTTGATCCCTCAAGAGAAAAAGCTGTTTGTCCAGTGAGGATTTGCATTACACCTTACAGTTCCCATTGGATATTCCACGTGTAAGAGGAACCATAGCGTCACTGAGCACCCAAGGAGCCTGATTATGTGGGATTTCACATCATATTCATTGTATTATTTAAAACTATGAATACTCAGATGTGCAGGTGTAGAAACAGATACACTGAAATTCTGCATTTCAGATCGGCTGCACATCAGTATCGGACAATATTTGCCTTGTCGCCTGCCATCGGCATGTGGGTAGAAAAGATGACAATCACTGATGGCAGTGGCTGATGTTTCTCTGTTGTATTACATCAATTTTGTGCAGGCTAATAAGCAAGGCTCCAGATGAATGGAGTCCTGTTGTCCTGGGGACATTAGAAAACATGGGATGCTGTCAAGACAAAAGGACGCAGTAAACAAGGGGAATGCACCCTATTGTTTCCCTGATGATGCTATACTGTGATCAACAAAACTTGCTGACATCAGCAAAAGAGAGCTAGTTAATGTTAGCTGTAGGTAGTCAGTGGGGGCAACTAACTGCTGATGGAGGTTGAACTGAGTTACATTATGATGCATTATAGCTCTCTTTGAGGAAAGTAGTACTGAGCAAAGGTGAATTATAACATTCTCATGATGTGTTCAAATGTAATCATGCAATGCTCTTACTACCTACTGTAAATGTCACAGAAAAGGAAACCTGCACACACACGACAGTACTGGCATGAACCCGCCGGCACGTTTTCTATAAAAAAATAAAAAAATTTAAAAAAAGAAACATGTTTTTTTCAGGCCACAGTCAGAAATGAGGATATTTTTTTATAAAGATGATGATAAGCATTTATTAGACAAATAGGTAACAAGATCGCTCATGATGGTGCCACCTACATGTATCGTAATTAGTAAGAGCAATTATCTGTGTCAACAAAAACAAAGCCCAGTTGTGAAAAACTAAATAACTTTGACCCCCGTCCCCCTTTCATTTGTTTCCCTGTGGGCCAGAATCCTGACCTCAGATTACTCATCTGTTCCTAGATTTGTAAGCCTTTTTTAATGGAAGCACTCTGTTGTTTTTCAGCATGACAAGCTGCTTAATCTGTGTCCGGAAAACACCCGGAGATCCAAAAGCGTGATACAGCTTCTTACAGAAGTCCTTCCTGTGCAACTAAATGGGTACACATGGTCAAACAGTATCCGAGATAAACAAAAACACACATTACTGCTTTCTCATTTCAAGGAATAGACTAAGAGAATAGCATAGCGCATCTATTTTAATATGAAACAATTAGTGCACTAGTACCTTGGGGCTGAAATATCTAAGGTACAGACCACCCAAATAAAAGTGACTGGAAAAACCGAACTTAATATTTCACACTTTTGACTGGCAGTAACAGTTTCTTTCAGCTGTTGAACATGAACATGCACAACACACACTTAAGGAGCACAGGTGATGACAAGGAAAGATGGGGATTACACACCAAGAGTTCTAACATTCATCATCTCCTAAATTTCACAAAAACAGGCCCTTGGTGTGCAGTTACAACAGTTAACACAAAGGTGGAAGTGAAACATCTTTACATCTAATACAGTTTTTCTTCCCCGTTCTCGCACTCAAAACTCCTTTACTGTTGTTGGCAAGTCTCGTTTTGAATTTGAGATCTATAGTATCAGTTGTTACAGTAGTCTATTGTGCTGTAAAAGTTGTAAAACTCAAATGTTTGATGACTGCAGATGGTCTGGGAAGCATGTGAATAAAGCCCTTAATCCTCAAAATTACAAGTTAATTTGTGCCATTGTTTCAAAGTAATGCAGGCTCAGCATGATCCTGAACATCAGTCATAATAACCAGAATGTGGCTCGAGTTGACCCCACAAATCAGATTATATTTACACCAAGTGTTGTAATATCAATCATTCCAGAGGAACAGACACTAAATCAGCAAAACATTTTACTATTCATGCTTTATGCTTATGTTGCAATTTTGCCCACATACATACTTGTTTCTGTCCCTATTTTAATGTATATTTACAGCTACAACTATTATTGACACTTTGAATAAACCGCCCGCCTGCCTGTTCTCGCTTTGAAATTCTGCTTTGCCTTCTTGCCTCCTGTACGCCTGCTTCCCTTTTTGCCTGCTGGTGGTTCATGATTCAATGCCAGAGTCTTCCTACAGGGGGACATTTGGAGTATGTTAAAATCCTGTGCTCGGTGGGGGTTGAGATGTGCATGTGAGAGACTGGTATCTGTAAACAATATGTTTGATGGTGCCACAGAGGATGCAGGACTAACCTCTACAACAGTAGCTAGCAAAGCATCTGGCACTGGTGATGTATTTGTGCCACTGTTGAGGGAGAACGACCATTGGTTTAGGCACAGGAAGAAAGGGATTGATACAGGTGTTCCAGTTTTAACAGAAAAATAGGCCAAAAGGCAAAAGGCCCAGAAAGATAGAAATAAAAGGAGTTTTGTTAATAATGTTAAAATGGTACTCTAGTTTTGAATTCATCTGTCTATAAGGAGATAAGAAGAGACTGAAATGGTGTAATAACGGCTGCGGTATATACTGAGCAGAGAGGGCTTACAAATAGGCACCAGTCACTGTTGTAGTCCAAAACACATTCATCCCATTTTTATCCTGAATTAGCACCCGCTGCACTCAGTTATTGTCGTCAAGTTTCACCAGAGAACTGAATAAGCATATTACAGTGTGACACACAGTTTGTATGTGTTAATTAAGTATCATCAAGATCACAAGTTGGGCATTCTCAAGACTGAAAGACAGCAAAACTTGACTTAGCTGTAATTGTATCGAGCATTTTAGCCATACATGCATACATTTATATTAATGCATTCACTGAGCAAGATCACACATCTCATGCATTCCAATGCAAATATATATGCCGTGTGCTCATTCTTATGCATGCCCACCCACACCCACCCACACACACACACACACACACACACACACACACACACACACACACACACAACACACACACACACAACACATGCACATTAACTTCCTGCTGCAAGGTCAGTGGAAGACAGAAAGAAAAAAAGACTGCTGTGGCCCTCTCCTTGCTCCAGATGAGCCTGTAGAAATCACGAGGGAGTTATTGGTCTAATTAAATTCAACACATGCAAGCTAAGTGTGCTAGATGGGGAGTAAAGACAGAAGGAGGGGCGAAGAGGAGAGAAGAAAAAAAGAGTGACTGAGTAACAATAGTCCTTTAAATCTAGCCTTGCTGTGCATAACACAGGGAAAGACAACAGCAAAATAGGCTGAAGCCACACATCAATGGTCATATTATCAGCCTATCATGTAGCATGTATCCTTAAACTGAGAATTTATCTACCTTTTTATAACTAATTTTATAAACATTTAACATTTAAGTTTGCTGATGACATCCCAAGAAATCTCTACTGCTTATCTGGCTATACTGAATTCTGACAAATACCTAGCGAGTACAAACACCGCCTAGAAGTTTGTGTTTCTGAACTGCCATTTTACAGCATGACATTTTATTTTGAGTCCTGAGATGAGCACAGTGTACCACACCTGTGTTGTTATGGCAATCACGTGAGGCTATAAAATGACATATGTTGTTCATCATCAGAGTGTGAGCTGATGATGACATGATACAAGCTGTTATCAACACTTTTATTTCCAGCTTTACTATTTCTGCCTCCTCCTTTGATCATCTGAGCAGTGAAGAAAGTGAAGAGAGTGAAACAACAGACTAATGAATAACACTGGAACAAATTACATGGAAAAACACATATCATACTGCAGATATAGAAGTGCAGCATTGTCACTAAACAACTAAGTGTAAGATTTATAAATTCCTGACTTTGGTGCCCCCAGTGGTGGCATCAAATAAGACACTGTGATAGACAGCAATGTGCGCTGCTAATCCTCAACCTCAACCCCCCCTTAATCTCATTAACAAGAGTACATTATCTACATCTAAGTGTTTACAGATGAAAAATGTATACTAAAAGTGCATCCATGAAGAAGAGCAACTGCCTTTTGAAGATTCATTCAATATGAGAGGTGGTCTAAGCAGGTAAAGCAGTAAGTGCAGGTTCATGATGAAGCAAATAAACAGAATAGCACTTTGCCATTTGATCTGCATAAACACGACCTTAGCTGTGGGCATTCCAGAGACAGTTGTGCGAGTGAATTTATTTGAAGCGACAACACTATGAAACATGTCCACATGTGGATGGTATATCTTCACTAAAAAAACAACAAATGATCAGCAGATCAACTGCACCTAAAGCTTTGCTCAAGAGGGAAGATGTGTTTGCCATAATTATTATTATGACAGGATCCTGCAAATGTTTAATATAGCCACTTATAATACATCAGCTCATCTCTGCACACTGTTGTCTGTTTACATTTTTCATCCCTTAGGCATTATTTTCTTTTCCCCACATTGTATCAAGTCCTGCCCTAATGTACTGTGAATGGCCACCTACACCAGGCGGACCTGGTCACAGGTCGCTCAATGTCACATGTTGATAACGTGTTGATAACACCCCTTGAAAATGGAAAATGCACCAAGAGGATCAAGACTAATTCTCATTTGCAATTTGGTTTGGCCATGTCAGGTTAGGGGATCCAATCATACTGATATGAACAGGAAAGAAGCACAAGTTTCAACCCAAAGTAAATGCAGTTACCCTCACACATCGTATAACTTAAATGTGGCAAGGAGCAACTCAAACATATTGAACCTAACAGTGTGTGAAGCAAGTCCTCACTCAACCAACACACCAAGAATATATCGACTGACAAGTCAGGAATAGAGATAGATAAAAGCTATTAATCACTGTCTCTTACTGCATCACTCACACACACACACACACATTTATGTGCACAAACACATCAGTGCTGTCAGACTTTAATGGGTGACTGGATTCAAAGTCTTTTCACCTGGATAAGATTAATTAGAAAAACACAGATGCTTGTTGGTGGACCCAGCAATGTGACATTACACTCAAAACAAGTGGGTGTTGATGTCAAGTGACTGCCTGCAGTAGCTTAAATCCTGCTATTCAGCACATCTTATGTTTATTTAAAGTACATTTAATGAGGTAATCACAATTTCAAAACAAACCTAGTTTTACCATTTAGCCAATATAAGCATCTAAAGGATGATATCAGTAAGCACATGACATGTCCTAAGTCTAGTGATTTTTTTTTTTTGTTTGTTTGTTTTTTTTAAATTTATAGCTCAAAATCCCCAATTTTCCTTACAGAGCCACCTCATAGAGTGTGCCAGTAAACCCGGAACACTTCCGGTTCTCTCGTCTAAAAGTCAATACGTTTTTTTGAATGGGATTTTGGTAAAATGCCTCACATAAGGTCTGTGGTTAACAAAAGCTAAAGCGAGTTTCAGGTTTGGTTCTACAACATAAAACACATCAGTAAATCCTCTACTTGTGAATTTTGAAGCTTTTACGTGTCGTAAAATAGGCGGTTGCTAACAAGTTGCTCAATACACCTACAAACCCTGTCGGGGACATTGAACGTCATCACCCCCAAACAGGCGAGGATGCTGGCAGTCCGCCATTACAGCTTCTTATTCAGCTTAAACAGTCCGATTTCCCCATTATACAATGTTTTTAAAATAAAGCAGCCGAAATCAGTTGAAAGCTTAGTGGCGGTGACGTCAAGAGTCATGTGGCGTGGAGTAGTCATGCAGTCCATTAAAGCCTAACGTTAGCTTTTTACCTCTGGCGATCACATTTAAGCTTCAAATGCGGTATAAAAGGTGTTCATATGTGGAGATTATCTCGCTGAACAAAACCTGTAAGTATCATAAACTTGTGTTAGCCACAGAGCTTATTTTCTGACATAATCCAAAATGCAATACAAAAATCACATTCACTTTCTCTTCCGGGAACCAGTGCAATGCTTAACTTCTGGGTTTTGACGTCAGCCCTGGCACACTCTATTGCAGCTGAATTAGGAGACTGAACTGCATTTAAACCATCCTCAAACGGCATGACAGCCTTCTCCCTCTCAGCAGCTACCTATACTCCCCCCTCTCACCCTCCTCACCTATCTTTTTCTTTCCTCTGTGTTTTCTAAGAATTCTTCCACTGGTAGACAGGCTTACAAAATCAAAGAGAGCTATTTATAATGTTACCGTCATTTCCTGTCATTTGTTATTTCCAACAAGACAGGAATAAATAAATAAATTCTTACTGTAATTGGCTCAAGTTTCATATTCAAGATTTTCTTTCTTTTTTTTTTTTTTTTATTAAAGAACTGTCAAATCTGTTTTATCCACTGTGTTTGTCGCTATGCTACACAGAGGTGATGATGACACAGCAAAATCTAATGCACTGCGTCGCTAACAGATTCTCTCTTGACTATAGGAGATATGACAGAGCAGAGCAAGGTATAGATTTTCTCTCTAGGCTGTTTGTTTTTCTTGAAAGCTCCTGTTTTTTAATTGAAAGGTTGTTAAATCACATTTAAAGTATCATGATGAATTTCAGGAAGGAAATACTAATATTATATACGTACATTTTTTGTGTATGCATTCGCAGGAAAAAGGAGCCTTGATATTTTCAAACAGCAAGTGAAGGACTAGTTGAAGTTCACATGGTGACTTTACTTTACATCTCTTTATCCTATATTCGTCTACCCTCAGGTTAAAGAAAAGAGTAGTGGAAAATGTCACTGCATGCTTCCTGTGCTACTTCTATCCTATAATGTCAACATTTAAATATCTATAATTGTGTTTAAGGACATGAAGTTTCAGAGGACAGCAAGACAGCCTATGCATCATTCCTCCATGTGTGCACATTTGTGTGTACTTTTGTTCGGTAACGTCTCATCACCTGCATGCTTTATGTGTCCAGCGGGACATAGTGAGAGAAAGTGTACAGGAGAAAGGGACAGAAAGAGGACTGACACTCTGCTTCTGAGCTGTCGGGCTGTCTTGGTGCAGTGGAGCTGATGGTTGAGGTCACACAGTCATCCCAGCCCCAACAGAGGCGCAATCAATTTCCTATGACAGCCTGTCTAACATTGTGGCTGACTGATTAAATGACTGGCTTGCTGACTGAATAAATGCCTGAATGAGTGAACGACTTGGTGGCTATGCAAAAGGCTGACTGGTTGTTTGAGTGACTGCCTAGCTTCACTGACGTGTCTCTGAATGGTTTTCTTTTTCTGGTGCACACACTGACTAACTGGCTGTCTACTAAACTGACTGACAAGTCAGCCAACCAGACAACAAGCCAGTGACCCTGTCTTTCATCTAGTGTGATGATCAGTCAGTTGACAAGCAAGACAACATTCAACTAACCAGCCAGTGAAATTACCAAATCACTGGCCACTAACTGTAATCAGCCACAGAGCCAGCCATCCAGAAAAACAGACATCCAACAGATCAAGGAGGAGAGGTGATAATGTTCCCTATTAATTCAGCCACCTTGCCAAATAGTCAGTTAGTTAATGCAGTGAAGACAGCTAGCAGGCAAACACACATGATCAGTTACGGCAGCGAAGCCTGCTGCTACGACAGAACCAGTCAGTAAGTGTGACAGAGAAAAGAGACTGCAGACTGCATGCAGCCAACAGATGGCCTGACTAAATGAGGAGGTGTGCAATAAAACATCTTCATCGAGAGAAATTACAAGACAAGGGGATTTAATTTCTCCAAAGAATCTGAGTTTGACGTAAAGAACAGACCTACACAACATACATGACGAACTGTAAATGTGTAAGCAGATATATGCAGATTTATGTATATATATCTGCATATATATCATGAATATACAGACAGATACACACAGTTTAAACAGACCTCCAAGCATGCATCTATTCTGCAGGAGAATCATTTCTAACACGCATCATCCTCATCCCTCCTCTACCTCTCTAACAGATCACCTGCTTCTTAACTACCTTGCCTACAATATTATCCATGTTCTGCACACCCACAAACCACAGACACACACGGAACAACGTGTACAGATTAATATTAACACATCACATCCTACCAACATGCAGATGATTCATGCAAACAGAATCAAAAGCACCTAACAAAACTGGTGAACACATGATAAGCTGTTCATTCATTTCCATTTAACACAAGGGCAATGTATACTTACATGGCAGCAAGGTTATCACCACCATCACCGTGACGTGAAAATCCTCCCCACCTAAAAATGATATTGCAACGGCACATGCAGCAGCAGACTAACCACCACAGCAGTGTGCAGTATGTGTGTGTGTATGTGTGTGTGAGTGAGTGTAGGTGTGCGTGTGTGTGTGGAGACTTGCTAAGCTGCACACTCACTGCTACTGCCTCAGCTGGGGCTGTCTCAATGCACAGCCTGTACCATGTCGGCAGGCGGCAGGGGTGGGAGCGCGCGCCCGTGTGTGTCCCTGTGTGTGTGTGAACAGTGCTGCATAGCAGAGAGGCTGCTCTTCACTTGACAAAGCTTTTTCCTGACTGGATAGAGGGATCAAGATAGAAAGATGGAAAAATAAATGGATGGGTTGATGAGGACAGAGAGAAATGAAAGGTTGGCAGCACGGAGGAAGAAAAAAGAGAGGGGAACAGATACAGGCGATATTCTCTCTACATCTCTCCTTCTCTGTGGCTCTCTCTTACTCCCACACTGTGACATTTTGCCCTCAGAGCAAAGCAGGAGGTCCACTGTAGACATGCACGCAAACTAATTTCAGAAATGACCTGAGAAGAAAGAGAGAAAGAGGAAAAGCGAGGGTGAGGGACAGAGGGTGATAGAAAGAATAGACAGATGATATAGAAAAGGATGCACCGGAGAGAAGGAGGGATTGAAAGGAAGGTCATAAAAGAGTGAAGGAAGAAAACTGGAGAGGCAGTAAAGGAAGAAAGAAGAGTGAAAGATGTTAAGGTAAAGAAGGAGCAGTGAGTGATAAACAAAGATAGAAAAAAGGAAAGAGGAAGAGGGGAGGGTAACTTTCAAGGACATGGATCGTTGTCAGGCTCATTCTTGTCTTCTGCAGCTTGGGATACCCATACAACACATGCAGACCTGCATACAGCTCGCCCCAGTGGACACGATGGCTGCAGGACATAATGCTTTTGTGTGCCCGTGCATGTGTGTCTGGCTCATCCACACACACATAGACACAAAAGCGCACCTGTTCTGCCCCAGCCAGTCATCTGGCTATCCAGCAAGCCAGCCTCGACAGGAGAGGATAACAGCTTTGTGTCATGTTGCCGTCACGTCACTATCCCACATCTCATCCTGTCACAGCTTGCAGGGGAGAGAAGGGGAGGAGGAGGAGGAGGAGGGGGGGGGGGAGCGAGAGCCTTGCTGTGACTGCTACCCCGCTCTCCCTCTCTTATTTGTCTTCTGTTTTTTTTCCCCTCCCTCTGTTTTATCAGTGTTTATTTTTTGTCTCTCTCACACTCTCCCTCCCCTGTTGTGTCACAGGTGTATTATGTAAATATCAGATGTTGGACAGCACCAGCATCACTAGCAGCATTCCCCACACTTTCGGTTATTCCCACTAGGATGAATACAGGTTAAAGAGAGCTGAGCTGTGCACATCCAGGCCGGGCTGGGACAGCTGATACAATACACAGCATGTGCTGACATAACTACAGTATTGTAGAGGCCTGAGTTTTTGCATGCTGTACAGTGGCACTACTGCTGCACAATTGTTCCACTTGAGAAGGAGTACATCCTTGGTTATCTGACAAGTTTTGAGTCACAAAATGAAGCATTCAGCACAAAGTTTGCATCAAAGAGAAAAAAGGGGCTACTGTGTAGCTGTTGGAAGAAAGACCGGATTCTGTCATGGTTAATGTCAAACTATCAGGCTGGCTTTGCAGAACAAGCCTCGGCTACTGCAAACATCCCATTTGGACAAGGATTCATCTGAGATACCATGTCTTGGACTCTACTTTTACTGCAGAGGATCACTTAAAGAGAGTCAAACTCCAACCAGCTACTAGAGTTGTTAACGGAAAGCAGCTTGTTGTTTTATGCAGTTCAATACTGTATACGCTCTGTAATATTGAGGAGAGTTGCTCTATTTAAGGCCACTGTGCACATATCCGAGCTAATGTGATGAGTAAAAAATTCAAATTACAATCAATTTAGGAAAGACTGGAGAAAAAGGAGATTATTCATTAAACAAAACCCTGACTTCAGCATTACTTAAAGACAGCTGCCACAATAGCTGCAGCAATGCAGGAGAAGACCAGTTAAATAGAATAGAAAGAATACAATACAATACAATACAAAAGGAGCGCAGCAGCCTGATGTACTAGCTATACGCAAGTTCTCTCTTACAGTGGCTTCTTGCAGAGGGCTAAGTTTGGGTGCAGTATCAACACAAGACTATACATTGCAACTAGTTAGTTTCATTAAACTGTGTCGTTGGTCAGTCACATCACAGAGATGTACGCTCCATCTTGGCTGGGTTGGCGTAGAGTCTACCACTACCTGTGGCCAATCATGGAAAAGCACTATTGTGGCTAACATTTATCACCAAAAACACAACAAGATAGATGAACTAAGGCAAAGCATTGTGATTAGGTTATAACTTTATAACCTTAATCAACAGCTAGACAGAAAAACAACAAGTGATATCGACTAGTGAAACCGTCAGCACAAAATAGGGTAATATAACTGTACCCTATTATTGGGCAGATGGATGTCTGTTATGACAAACCCATAATGATAGCCCACACTATTGATGTCATGTGAACCAATACTTGCGATACCTTTCGATTCCATGATGAAAAAAACGCTACTCATTTTTTTGAAAAACAAAACAAACAAACAAAAAAAAATCCCCGGAAGAACCAATACCGGCGTAAGAATTGGTGCTATGACTCTTACGGAACTGATGGGGGTAGTATATGCCATATAACGTTACAGTCCATGCCTACATTCAGGGCGAGGGGGTGATGAGGAAGTGGAGAGAGCAGCTGCCTGCGAAAGCCCAAATTCAGAACCAGTCACTGCTGCACTTTGGGCCAGAAAATAGATCTGCTAGCAATATATGCAATTTTAAACACCACTTTGTCTGCTTTTTAATTGCTTTTCAGTTTCGTTCCGAATTGCTTCTGAACCATCTGTGTTCCGTGCGGAGCTTTGTCCGGACTCCATACATCTCCCTCTCTCCCCAGCCCTCCTGGGAGAGAGTCCGGTGGTCTCCTATGAGCGCAGCCCTCGAGATGTGCAACACTCCGTTAAATGTCATTCAGTTCATCAAAAAATATCCAAATTAAAATCAGTAGCATAATAAGTAGATATGTTCCATGTTTTTGTGATTAATTTCAACAACACAGAGAACAGCTTGAACAAGCTGTGTGCGAGCTAACGATCAGGGATTTCACTCTCAGTAGTATGTGACTGCGCATGTGTGTCTACTTGCGAAACACAGTGGTTGGGGTGCGTTTAATTTATTGTACTGGGACGTTTGATTTTTCCACAACTGGACCACGGACGTCAAAAAACAATAAATGAAACCAACAAAATTCCACGCTTTCTTGTGGTTGGCTCAAACGCCGTCAGCGTGATTTAAATATTAAATATTTACATAGTTTATTGCGCCCCAGAGAACATGCGACATCTGAGTAAATATATCAATGTATCATATTTCACATCATATTTAAATATTCTTAATAGGCAAATGTAGCCAAGTACCATAAAGACATGCAAATAAAAAGTCAGGTAAGTTCAATGTCTGGGCTGAGGCAAACAGGTTGGGACTCTGGGTGCAAGCAATGCAGTTAACGAGACGTTGGTGTTTTTTCCTTTCATGTGGCTCAGAATCGCCTTCTCCCCCATCTTGGCGATGTCAAACGATATTACACAAAGCTTGCATCTAGCTCTGTGTGTGAATTGGGAATCCTTGGCCAACCAGTATTTATATTAAAACATAAATATTTTTCCATACTTTAGTTTTCATTTTCCATTCTTTTTAATACCTGGAAATACATCAAATTTATTTCCATACTTTTCCATACTTTCCATACTTGCGTAGGAACCCTGTAGGTAAAGAGGAAAAGAGAAAAAGAAAAAATTAAGTAATATCAATCTGTTGATAGAAATGTTATTTATGCAAATATTCTAATAAAGTATTTCTTGTTTAAAGAGGCAAATAGATTTGGTTTTTTTGTTTTGTTTTGTTTTTTAGCTTGACGCCACCTAGCCTCAGTGGTGTTGCGTCGCACTGTCGCAATGACCAAATTGACCGTGGGGATCAGAGATAATCAATAATATGACCCTAAGAGTAGGAGGGTTGGAGAGAAAAAAAAAAAAAAGTAGACTTGTTGTGCCCAAGTCTAATAATAGTCAGGAAATCCCTGCTGTTAATTCTGGTATCATGTTGGCTAAAATAATGGTGACATTCTTATATAAACAAACATGCACGTAAACACAACAGGCAACATTGAGTTCCACAAAATGATTGAGGTTATGTCCATATATCATACTATAAGTCAATACAGAACTGTCATGAAAGGACTAGTAATTATTACTTAGAAAGTCATCTAACCCTATATATTTGCTTGCCAATGTGGCACAGATGATATTTACATGTAATTACCCCCCTTATTCATGTGTGTTATTTTATGAATGCTTTATTTTGCATTTCAACAGATGACACCAGTTTATTTCAAGCATTTCTTTGGTGGGTATATAAAGCATAAGATCATCTGTGGGTAGCCACCGCAAAACAGCCAGTATAATTCGCTCCTCTTCATCCTACAAGTTATCCCATTTTTCAAAATGACAAATCATAACAAAACTATTTTGCAGAAGACTTTACACCTACTAAGGGCCAGATGTGAGATTTGAGTTGTAACTTATGTCTGTGTTGGAACTATTTCAGCTAGTGTGCCTTAAAATGTAAGTAGCACATAAATTCTGACCTTAGTTAGAAATTGCATTCAAACTAAGCCGTTTGAACTTACATAAAGCTAGTGCAACCCAGTGCAGGTGTTTGGTAGGCCTGAAATAGTCCTTTACGTTATTGAGGTGACTGGAAAACTTTGTTCTAACTTTGTGTGTATTAGTTCATATAAAATGATGTTGTTGACTTAAGAAGCCTATGGTGGAGTGTGGACAATATAAGTTTTAAAGAACAACTGTTAAGACGATTTAGCTTTGCCGGGGCAAGGGAAGAGAGAGGGAGAAAGAGTTTCTGAGAGAGGGAGCCACACAGAGAGAGAGAAAGAGAGGGAGAGCAGTGATGGGGATCAGAAACAGGCCCTGAATATCAATGCAGCACGTCTGAGAGAATTCAGGGCTGCAGTGCACCAAAACCTGGGAGAAAGAGCACGAGAGGACAATAACATCACAGGCAGCCAGAGTTGGGGACACCTGCCCTGCACAGCCGAGACCACCCGTACAAAATTACCATCTCGCTCCACCCACATGAATCGTAACACGTTATGACGTTCCTCTCATTTGGATGCCCTATTTTATGTTACATGTAAAATTGTCATTGTAATACTAGATTTAAATAAAAAAAGATTTTGTAAAGTCAGATCCGATCAAAATTAAAGTCAGCCTCCCCAACCCAAAAATCCTGCAGGTAGGCCAGTTTTAAATAGATGCTGCAGACACGCCTTTGCACTGAAACAACACACACACAGGTATTTAACTTAAGAGCAATTTATGCCATCCATCTTAATTAACTGACAGTCATTCAAGAAACCTATTAGACACATTAGTATGGGGCTCCTCATCCTCTTTGTCCTTCTATCTATAAATGGCTTCCTCCCTCCTTCCAATAAAAGCTCTACTTCCTTCCAGAAGGGATCTGTTAACCCATAAAGTGCCATGTTTACCTCAGGTCAATCAGACATCTCATATCCTGGTCACTAGCAACCAGCCAATAACCATTAGCCTTATTAATTGCAGAAGCCTTCGACCATCTCCTGAGTGCTGTGGTAAAATAAAACCATGCACTGTGTCTGTGTGCGGGCACGCACAACAGCATGTGGTTGATGACTCCCAAAGGTCTCTAACCTTTCTCTATGAGAGGTCACCATCACACGCACTCCCTCTTATCTAATATATTACTCACACGCTGCACGTCTGTACTTCCTTGAAGCAATAATGTCTGACAGTTATGAAGAGTGAAAGCCCATCTACAACTATGTGCTAAGAGGCTGGCCCCTGAAACACAAGAATGTTTACATGTGCACTTGTATCCTGGTTAAATCCCTTTTATTTTTTGGAGTATCCTGGTTATGGGTTTCACATGTAAACATCTTATACTGGTTTCAGAAACCTAGAAACATGATTATGCTAACTGGAGGAATCCAAAAGAAGAAGAAGCCAGGATCCTGTGACAGGCATCTTATCTGGTCTATAAATATTCTTCATTGTACAGAACATAGTGGCTGAGATGGTGAGAAAATAAGACACAACTGCACACAGATGATCAGTAACCTGGGTACTGTTAAAATCAGTTATACAGGGATATCCCAAATAAGATCAAAAGCCTTGAAACTCGGATACTAGCGCGCTTATCAATGCACTCAAAGTGTATGGGGGGGAAATAGGAAAACAATTTCTGTGGACGTTATTGTTGCCATCAAATGTCATAAGTACCTTAGTTGTACAGTACACTCCTGAAAAAAAGAAAAAAAAAACTATGATAACAGCTGATCCATATTTTAATCATCACCATGAATAGTTTGCTGCCTTTCTGCAACCTGCATGATGGCATTAGTCTGATTTGTCTGATTTGTGCTCCACAACCAGCCACTGTGCCTTTTGTTGAGCTATACACTATGGAATATGAATATACTCCACTATACTACACACACACAGACGCACACATTTATGTGCACCAACACATGCCGCGCTGTCAGATGTTACCCTACATTAATATCACTAATTAGTGCTGGTATATCGGTTCACCCAGCATATGGGTATTGCTTTTCTACGTGATTTAACTTTTTCATTTAGCGTCATATCACTGTACAGCTGAGACAGTGGCTGGTGTGCATCAGTAAACAGGAAAGAGCACTACAGTAATGAAATGCTGTGTTGGATGGGAGAGGGAAGACCCATCAACTGCATACCCTTCTTACTAATGGTTACAACTTAAGGCCAAAACAATTAATGACACACTAATTCTCTTCAACAGGGAAAACACCATGCCACACAACGCGTGACATATATCCAATTTGTAACTTTAAAAACTGTACATTTACATGATTACACAGCAGACAGCATGTTGGGTACAGCTTGCCAGTTAGCACAACAGTCTGTTAACAGCTGGAAGGAGCTTTTTCACCATAGTACATTTAAAAGAACAGAAAAAAGAGAAGGATGATGATGAAAGAGAAACTAGAAATGCACCAGAAGAACTTGTTTACAAGAGAGGAGCTGTGTCTGCTGTTTGGAAGTTATCAGTTTGTTTTAAAAGATCCAACATGACATTAAGTTGTTAGGCCACCATTGATGACAGTGGTGGTTGACGTCAGCAACTTACTTCACCATCACCTCAGCAGAAAATGTGTTGAAATACAGGATTAATGCTGTGTTATGTTGCAGTTTGCAAAAACTGCTAATTTATTCCCAAGTAAATAACTTATCCTCACCACTCTTCTCTTGGGTGCTTGCCATCTACCTGCTGCTGTTTGACAGTGACACAAAATTTCAAATAAAGGCATAGCCTTAAGATGATGATATGAATCGATGTTTTCACTTTGCATTGATGACACTAGATTCCTTATCATTAAATCAACATATCAATGCAGATTGATACATCGTAACCCCCTTACTATAAACCTATATAAAGGCTCAGTCAGGCAAAAAAAAAAAAGAAAAAGAAAAATAACTGTGATGTATGGTTAACAGCCAGAATCTTAAAAAATACCACGACACAAATGTTTGGTCATACTGCCCAGCACTACTGCTAATCCACTCCTAGGCAGGGGCTGCAGCTAATGATCACTATCACTGAAATTATAATCATTAAAATGTATATCACAGTAACTCAGAGTCTGAGGTGATGTCTTAAAATTGCTTGTTTTTCTGACCAACACTCACAAAAGCCAAGATAATCAGTTTACCATCTTATGACAAACAAATGAAACTTAATGTTTAAGAGGGTGGAGATATTAAGAAAAATATGTTAATTAATGATTAAATTAATTAATCAATGAGTTACCAATCACAATTCTGTTGACTAATTGTAAAACTCGAATCCAGATTATGACACAGTTTAGGCATAAAATATGCTAAATTTGTTGGTAAATATTGATAGTACCATCCCACACAGAGATCGATTGGAGGCTCTTCTGTTTTGTCATTGTTTTGAAACAAGAAACTAAAAAACTGTGTATTTTATATGTGGGCAATCATACTGTCTGACTCATACAATCACAACCAGCATTGCAGGCAATACACTGCAACGAGGGCCTCATCATCCCATCCCATTTTCCTCTCATATACCTCTCTACACTGCTATGTCCCTTTTCTCTTCTCTCAGTCCTTGTTCCAAGAGTGATGGAGGGCTTCATCTAACTCCCCAAGGACAGCCATAAGCCATAAGACTAATGGAAAAACACACACACACACACACACACACACACACACACACAAGCCTGATAGTTGCACAAGAACTCAAACACCTACATCTACGTACACACTCCCACACACACAGCCGGCAGACAGGGAGACATCGTCCGACAGTTGGGGTGAACTCAGTCAAATTCTCTTTAGCTAAGCTTCCTGCATACCAAACCCAGAGGCAAGGGTACGCAGAGGAGAAGGGGACAATACACAATGATAGATAGCACAGGCAGTACATAAAATAGCAGCAAACACTCACGTCACCTTTTTTTCACTCAGACAGTACCTATTGGTGTCTAATATAGAGTTTTGTCAGAAAGATAATGTTAGAATTTGCCTGTTAATGGAGAGTTTTCTAAGATTGTCTGATACCTAGTTCAGCATCCCATATTAAAGTCCTGTTGTGGCTGTTGTCATACCATCAGTCTTTCCTTGGGTTCCTGGTTGGTCTCTCCTGTTGCTTAGAGTGGGCCCCCCACCACTCTGTCTCTGTCACAAACTCAGATCAAACTGTAAAACTAGGCAGTGCTGAACAAATATAAACCAATATTCTGTTACTGTATTGCCTATTTATTGTCTAAAATGTCTCCAGAAACATATTTTAGTGCACTGTTTGGCTGTAATATGAAAATTTGTGAACAGGACTTGGTTGCCATATTTTTTTCCTATATTGTAAAAACTGAGACTGAATAAAGTGAGAACCAAGGTCTGTCTTCCTTTTTTGGGTTGTTTAGCCGTGCTGCTAAATGCTGGAATAGCTATTTTATCTGGTGCACTGTTCGCCATTGCCGCTTGCTCTCCCCTTCTGCCAGTGGCACGGGAATGCACATATGCAGTAGAACAGCCAATATGAACGCAGTAGTCTGAGCTGAAACCTATTGTTGGTCTCAGACCACTTGATTTACATTATGCTTAGAGGATATTATAAAAAATTTTACTCAGTTATACCAAAACAATGTTGTCTACTGGAGCTTTAAATATGAACCAAGATTCTGTTGCTTGTTGCTTATTTCTTTTCTCAAATGTTTTCAGAAACAATTTGAGCTCCTCCTTAAAATGTAAGTTGAGGTGGTTTGTTACCAGCCAGCCACCATATTGTGTCCAGGTCAAGACAGCCAAGCTTGCATTATATGACCCACCAGTGGGAGCGTTCATTAGTCCAGTGTGGTGCAATGCCTTCTGGTATTTGTATGTTTTCTGCCCCTTGAGCAAAAGCAAATGCGACAGCCCTTTTACTTTTTTCTCTGGTAATATAGCACCAATGTGAAAAGGATTTGCATAGTTCTACTGCACAGACAGCCTAGTTTTGTCAATAACACTTGGTTTTAGGGCTATACCCAAATATTCTGATATTCGAATATTCGTTTCTATAGGCAGGTATTCCTTATGAGAATTTGGTATTCGATATTCGGTTTTTTACTTTTTTATTTAAACCTTTTTTGGTGCTAAATGTAGTCCTTTTGTTGTTGGTGAATGTAGGTTATCAATAAAAATCAAAACTTTTAAATTGCATTGTTAAAAATGTGAAAATATAGTATAGCCTACTGAGCTTGTGCGCACAGCACGCTTGAGTGAATCTGTCCGAGGCTGTGGATCAGTGCCAAGTTTTACCACTTTATCACTATTCCCTCTAACTTGTAACTATTTTTTCATTATCTTTTGAATTTAATATGAATTATGGAACCATTTTTGTCAACGTTTGTTTCCCCCGTTTTGTACAATAAATTATTGTTTAAAGTTTCAACAAATTTCTTTTGGAGTGTGTGACACAAGTGTGTTTTGAAAACAACCGCGGACTGTCACCTGCTCAACGCATCAGTACCTTCAGATACCATGACAGTAATAGATTACAGATTAATAGATTATAATAATAATGTCAAAATATCATTTACAGACCGATTTAAAAGATGATCACTGCTGCCCGACTCACAGGACCATTTGTGGGTCCCGCATGTTATGGGTTGACCTTTATATTCTATTCAGGCTGGCAGAACCAGCAGCACATCGGCTCTACAGTGCACGGCACTGCTGATTAACCATTTTATTGCAGCACAGAGGCTTCCTACAACTTGTTTCAACGGTTCTGATTTAATCAGAAGACAAATTAAACAGGATGACTAGCCAACGTGAAAATCAAAAGAAAGCATAGAATAATGTACTGAAGGAGACTGTTGTGCCACCACATTTTTTTGTGGTTTGAGAGCAAAGATCCGGTTGCCGCTGTGCAAAACTCCGCAATACAATTAGGTCTGAAAAAAAACCCAGGTATCAGCTGGCTTTTCAAAGTAATTTGCTACAACACAATACAACTTGCAATATGCCTACTATACAAGGGTGAGAAACAAATCTGAATGCTTTTTGTAGGTACTGATTTATATCTCACTAACGCTGTATAAATAAGACACCAAATGCATGATATCAGTGTAAATGTGATTTATTATATTCTGATTTTAGGTGTTTTACATACATAGGTAAGAAGAACAGTAAATTATCTTTAATAAAAGTGTTTCACATGTTTACTTTGGACATTTAATCACACAGGACATGGCAGCACAGATAGATTTCTGAGTATCACTGACAGCCAGAGCCCAATCCTCAGCAGACCAATATAGCTGTATGATGCAACAATGACCGAATCCTTCTTTCTCTTAATTCAGTGAGGACACCTTATTTTATCTCGCCAGTACGTCATTCGTTATATCGGAACAAAGTGTTCACAGGCTGAATGGCAGGGCAGAAACTGCATTGAGGCTGGTGGTCTCAGCACTTGTGGTGGTGCTGAAATATTAATGAACGACCACATGGTCCATTCTTAACACCTAACAACAAGCTCAAACTTGGAGGTTTTAAGATGCTGTAAAGAGTCTGGTGAGAGGTAACTGTATGTGTGGATGGAGGACTAAGACTCACTGTTGAGACATCCAGGTCAAATAGAGCTTTTACTTTCTCCTCCCCATGTCAGTAACTGACTTTCTACCAACAGCACAGTTAAGTCTTAGTTGCACATGGTGTGACTGCATTAGCTAGCTCTCTACTTACACCACTTAAATCTCATATGGTTTTGTTTCCTCTTATGTTTTTCATCCCAAATACAATTATAACTGCTGCACAGCAATGGGTTGGGTCTGGGCATTTTTAGGCAATTCTGAGCAACAAGCAGAAGAATTGGAAGACATTTAGGAATTTAGCAACACAATCTGCCTTTTACATCAGCTGAGGGTTGAATTTACAACCTCTGAGACTAAGAATCAATTTCTATAATGGTTTTATTAAGCAGCTCTCCTGAAGTAAATGGTAGTATTTTTTACCCACAAACGATGCAGATGTTGAGTGGGGGGGAAAAAACAAACAATGTCACCCTTAGAGTTCCTTATAGAAGTGATGAGCAGTTCTCATTCGCTGGTGTGCAACATGTATGGGATGTATACTGAAAATTGCAAATGATTTCACTATATTTGGTCAATTTCTATTCTTTCTAATCAATTTCTGAGCTAATTAGTCAGTGACAATTCATGTGTAGCTTCACAAATTGACTAAGCCAGACATGCAGGTTTAGCAGCCGTCCATGCATGGAAAAGCAGATTTCAAACCACTGTAAAAAAAATTCAGTTATCGAAACAAAAATCTGAAAATACACATATTGCACCTAGACAGCATTGAGATGTTGGTAATTTGTTTGTAATAATGATTGATTTGCTTCATAAAGTGAAAAACTGATGTTTAAAATTTACATTTTTACATTGACTGCAAAATTCAAAATGCTGTCAAAAATTCAGTTTTTGAGATAACACACATCATCTACCATGACTCTAGAATTTTGTCATTTTTTGCATGAACATTGAAGATTTATTTAGCAAGAATTTGCATGTATATGTTTACAGTACCGTTTACAGTCAAATATTTTGATGCACTGTAGGCTCAATTTTTCATAAATCAAAAATCTGAGAAATGTAGTTTTTGTAGGACAGTCTGAAGATGCTCTGTAGCAAGTTTGGTGTCAATTGAGCAAAAATTGTGGGAGCAGATAGATTTAAGAAGTTTTACAGTTTTTGAAAAAAACTGTGACGAACTTCATAATTTTTAATAGGTTTAAATGTACAAAAGTTTCTTCAGTATTGGGGCTACAGTTTGATTAAAGTTGTGAGTTGGAGCATGAATTTTTTGAAGTTTAGACGCTTGCTGTAGCACCACCATCAGGACTATTGGCTTGAGTTTACAACTGGGGATATCTGGCACGAGGCTGGACCTAACCGTCCCCCCCCCCCCCCCCCCCCCCACCCCCACCCCCCCAGGAAGTATGATTTCCTCGGAAGAAGAAAGAAGAAATAAGAAAGAAGAAGAATACCTAGGATTACAATAGTGTCCCGGCAGCTTAGCTGCTCAGACCCTAAATACTGATAAAAACACTGAATTAGAATTTGAATTAGTCGTGTTACTGCTAAGGTCATTAAAAACAAGAATTCATTTGATTGCACTTACTTAAAAATAGCTAAAAAGCTAAGAATATACATTTAAAAAATATATAATTTATTTCCTGGTGACTACAGTCATTACAACACACAGGACTCCATGGAGACCCACAAGATTTTAATTTTGTTGTTCCAAATCATCCCTACATGTACAGTAGGTTTAGATAAAAGTCTAATTAAAGCTCCCTGATTCCTGCAACAGAAACATCACCTTGCTGATGGGGGTCTTTGTTCCTGATTGGCTGACCCCCGGGAGCAGAGCTAATTCTTAAAAAAAAAAAAGAAAAAACACACACGCACACATCCACATTGTTGCACTGATAATCTAACAAAGCTGCTTGCTCCTGAAATCTGTTCAGCTGGTAGGGGATTCAGTGAGGTACAGACGAGAAAAGCTGGGTGTCCAAAGCCATTAATCTACCCTCGCTTCCTCATTTTTTTTTCTTTTTCATTTATCTCCTCTCGCTCTCTCCCTCTCGACACATACACTTCCTCCTAAATAGCCATATATTCAGTTCTTATTCCCCCATTTCCAGGGGAAATTAATGCCTGGTTGAAGTGAGGAGTGAGGATAAAGCTGTGGCAGGGGATTAATCAATCGCCCATGTCTGTAAACTTGACAATTCTACATAGAATATATAAAGACTGGAATGCATATGAATAGATGCAGCCAATTGTGATTGAATATAGTTCATTCTTAGTTGAACACAATAGCGTTCCCTGCTAGACAGAACAAGTTGTATCATGTTTGAAATCCTATTTTGTTATAATGCTTTTGTACATTGTTTTCCTTATAAGAAGTAATTACATCATTTATTTGTTGAATTGATATTGAAACACATTGTCAGATATGGATTTTGACACTCTCACAAGACCATTTGCTAAGTAAGGATGATTATGATTTAAGGGCTGTCTCAGGCTGCTGTTTTTTGCTTAAAGACATCAGGTAAAAGGTACCGTCCCTCTACATTATACAACACAGTTCTCTTCTGTTGTTGTCAGCGATGACAGGTTTTCTGAGCCAGTAGCAGGAGATGGAATAAGTGGACTCCAAACACACTATGACAGTCAATATTGCTAGAAAGAGCTGTCAGTTTAGCTGGAGGCAAGGAACATCCATAAAACAAATATGAGAAGTTATAGGAAAGATAAACCCTGTGCTATATGGATATAACTGACTTAAACTGAAGCAAACACTGTCTTTCGTGAAAATTCAGCAGCTTCATTAACATGTCTTTCACTCTTTTGTGAATGCTATGTTTCTTCAACTGTAAACCAGTGTTCAATCCCTAGATCTACTGTATAGCCATCTGCCCTAAATATCATCCTTCTCCTGTGTCAAATTCATGTGAACAAATGTACACTGTGACCTCATTTTCTGATAGAGGAGCGAAAACGGCATTTCCTACAGAGAACACTGAAGTCTGCGTCCTTCCATTTCAGTGCAAGTCTTCCATATGCAGCCTGCATTACTACTATAGAATCTACTGTAGATCACCATATTCTTTGTGAGTATCTTAGTGAGCTGGTCAATACATGAGTACATTGAGCAATAGTTTCACAGCAAGTGAGGTTTCTGATATTGCCAATTTAAAGCAACACTAACAGCATGACTTTGGGGATAGCAACAGAGGCTTGAGCAGTGTCTATTTTCTCATACCTTCATACATGAATCAAATGTTACCGTGGTCTCTCTCTGCTGTTACTGGCCACCTGTTTACAGTCCGGTAAGGTTGTCCACTGTCAGCTCGTCTTGAGACCAGAGACTGACCTCTGTTGGCGAGTGATGTGTACTATATACGAGTTTAATAGAGACAAGAACATCTGTATTTTCCACGGTACTGAAAGTCATACCGTCAGGATTTCTAACTACCCTGATACACTGTAATTCTGTGATACTGCTCAAGCCTAAGGCAGACCACTTTGGTCCAGAATGAAAAATCTCTACAACTTCTGGATTTCTTGCCAGTGCCCAGATCCTACTGACTTTGGTGATACAGTGACTTTTCCTCTCGTGCCACTCAACCTGTTCTTATTCCGAAGTCATCAAATACCGCCCCTTGGTCAATGATTTCGGAAACAGTCATGCGCCGACTTGCTTGATAGTTTCAACTACTGAGATAGCCTTAACTTTGTCATCTATAAAAAGGAGAACATTATATCCCCTGTGTTGGGAACCAGGCCAACATTAAACAATCGCTTTGGGTAAACACATGCTTTATTTATAGGGTAATGTGTCTTTAATATGACAGAGTGCATTTAAGGGGCGTCGGCAGCGTAGTGGATGGTGCTGGCGCCCCATGTACAGAGGTGATGCCTAGCTGCAGCAGTCGCGGGCTCGACCCCGGCTCCAAACCATTTGCTACATGTCATCCCCCCACTCTCTCTCACTCTCACACTTTTTTTTCTGGCCGCGTGGTGCATATTTTCACTTATAACTTATATCTTACGTCAGCAGAGACGATCAGCCAATGGAGGCAGCAGTACATAAAAAAGCAGCACACAGGGGCATTACGACCACACACCGGGAACTCCACGGCACTGGCTGTTTGGCCGTGGTATAATTCCTGCCCTGCGATTAGAAATAATAAACGTAACAAAATCCGAGTCGGTGCTGCTTGCCTGATCGGGCATGTCTGCGCAGGGTCTGCTGACCCGCCAGATATTTTTACTTGCCCCGGGCATTCGGGCAACCGTTAATGTCGGACCCTGTATATAGAGTGCATTTAAGTTGGGAGCACATATTTAAGTGACACCAGAGTTGTTGAGGTTTGTTTAAATAGGGAACAGCGTTTTTTAACTCATCTCTGGAGTGTCCTAGTGCTGCTTACAGCTGACAGCGAGGAGGTTTAAAAGAGTGTGTTCTGTACAGACAGAGCACAACACTTTGGAAATGCCAGAACCTCACTGTCCAATACAATTAACAGAAGAACTCAGTGTGCTCACTACCCACGAATAAACAGCAATGCACTTTCACACTTCAAACTCCATCTAAAATTAGTTGTTTTCAAGTGAGGGGAACTTTTCAAGGACCATGTTTTTCATTTAAACAGCCAATTAATCAGAGCCAAGTGGTTACACTGAACGATTGCCAGCTCTCTCCACCGCAGGACAGGACAGGACAGCAGAGACAGAGAGGTAGAGGAAGAGGGATATAAGAGAAGGGAAGAAAAGAGTGCTGACAGACAGGCAATACTCTCCTTCACGGATCGACTCTGACCTCGACTATGGGGAAAAAGCTGAAGACAGATTATCTGAGTGCATGAAGAAGACAAGTCCAAAACTTCCACCAATGCCTGTCTATGATGCCTACAGTATTATTTACTGTCTATTGCTTGCTGTCCATCTTTATGCCTGAGCCAGTATAACCTTACAGTGAAAGACTGTCTGCATGTTAGTCAGATCTATCGTTTTTTTTTAGATAGATAGATAGATAGATAGATATTAGCCTTCAAAACGATCAAGCAAATGACAAATGTCCCACGATGGAATAATGGTTTTATTTGTCGGCTCTCCTGAAATAAATGGTAGTATTTTTTAACCCACAAATGATGCAGATGTTGAGTGGGGGGAAAAAAACAAACAATGTCACCCTTAGTGTTCCTTATAAAAGTGATGAGCAGTTCTCATTCGCTGGTGTGCAGCATGTATGGGATGTATACTGAAAATTGCAAATGATTTCACTATAATTGGTCAAAATCAAATTGATATGAGGTCAAATATCCAGTGAGATATGCAACACATAAGTAAGCAAACGCTATGGTACTCTCACCCCCCTTCGAAACAGTGTAAATGAATCTGTTCAGCTGCTTCCAATATATTGAGTATGGCACACAGAGATTAAACAAACACTGCAGTGCCCCTTTAGGCCAATCAGTGTAATTTGGAGAATGCCAGAAATGACTAATGACATGCATTATTCCCTAGAGGTGTCTTAAAATTTGATTACTGGCATGTCAGTTTTGTGTGTGAGATTGATGGGCAGACAAGCTGATCTATAGTCCCTCCCCCAATTTTAATGTGGGGTCAACTCCGTGCTACTGCTATAATCAGTAATGTGGTGTGCCTCGGTGATATACGTTATGCTGGAAATTTGGTTCCAAACCTAGGGTAAACCTGCCCACGCATGTAAAGAATCTATGAAACATATGACTTTCATTAAAACATACAGGCCCCAAAGACAAACAGCAAATATACAGCCACATAGAGCAGTGTGCAATGCATCACTGCAATATAGCGCTACTCTTATACATTATTCAATTTACTGATGTGTGAAACAACACAAGCGCAGATTATGGCTATGCTACATTACCTGCAGTATGGAACTCTGCTTCTAGCAATGCACACAGTCACTGGGTATCTTTATCTACAAGCTACAATGAAAATGACTAGTGCAGTTTCAGTTGAATTACAATTTGGCCAGACCTACCTACTTCTAAGTAGCACTGACTTCTGTTAATCTAAGGACAAAAGATTTTTTTTTAAATGAGGAAAGGACAAGACATAAGAAAAAAACAATTCTGGTTGCAAAGCTGCAACGATGATTTAGCCAAAGGGATACGCACATGCAATAACATATCACGCGTACTAGACCAGTTTACCACAGGAAAACACAGAGAAGCTCGGATTACAACACACAAAAAGGTAGCATATATTTATTCTCTGCCCAGGATGCCATTACTCTACTATATCTTTACATAGCAAATAGCTGTTTGCTGCTACATTAATGGGCTTAGTGTCCTTTAAACAACAGCTCTGGTGCAGTAGTAGAGTGATAAGGAGAAAGCCCTATTTAGGCTGCTGTGCTGCATCCAGCCACTGACAGGAGAGTTTTGCTGACAATGTGGCAACAACCCTCACTCAGCACTGTGACTTGTTCACGACATTGGGATTTAGATTATTAGACACCTCAGGGTAGTTTACATACATAATATGGACTAAGACAGAGTGAAAATACTGGTGTGAAAGAAGGGAGAGGTAGAGAAAACTTAGGGGGGGGAAGTACTCGAATGAAAAGTATTTTTTTAAAGTCTTAATTCTAAGATATTCTGATCAAATGACTGAATCCTAACAAGCAAAAATGTTTGGAAACTTCAATGACGGGAAATCATTCAGTCAGCTGTTTTCTCATCCGTACAATGAATAATTCAGTCTAGGGTTAATTGAGAGATGTGCTTAGTTTGCTTGTGAATAGAAAGAGAAAGAAACAGAAATACAAACTTACCAGGGAAAAAGTATTAACAAAAAAGCAACACTACCTCACAATGCCTTACAGGCAGAATTACTTGTAAAAGAAAAAATAGCAGCCATGACAACACAGCATAATAAAAACACATTTCAAATACAGTAGCTTGGATTTTTTGGTGACCCAGTGTCACATTAATAACTAACAGTGTCAGCAAGCTGTTGAGCACAACAAATATGGTAATAGAAAAATAGAGGAAAATGTCGAGGAAAGAGAGAAATATATAGCAAAATAGAGTAAATGTTTTTTCCTGCATGTTCCTGTCTGTAAAAGACAAGAGACAAAGATCTCCACACTCAGCTACTTGAACTGTGACCTGATACACAATTAGCTAACCCTTGTACATTCTGGAAATTAATCATGGTGCTTGTTTATTACAAAAACTTACAACTTACAACTTAGTTACAACTAGGTAAGTGCATCCAATAGAGTACAGACCTCCACCAGGTGGCTGCTCAATTCTTAAAATTTCAGCAGATGTGCCACGGCACATTTCAGATGCTAGTAAAAATGTATGCCTCATTTATTTTTGACAAATCCACAATGCATTGCACAGAATAGATAGAGTTTTCATCCTAACAGGCACTGTATGTAAAATATTTATATAACATAATTAGATTAAATGAAGATTGAATGTGTTTTTAATAACTAAAACACAACCAGAAATATTTGATCCATTGGGGGGGGGGGGCTACAGCACAAAGTAGGACATAAAAACAATAAACACGACTACAACAGACAGAAAATACACATTAACTGCCAATTTACTTACTTATGGTAGAAGCACAAATATCAAGGAAAAATGACCAATTCAAAAATCCCCAGATCTGGCAGGCAAAACACTCTGCGTCTGAAATACTTCTAGTGTGGTATGACGGCATAAGGAAAAAAAACCCTACCAAATGGTTAAGAGGAGTGAGGAGTCAGCAGTCAATGACGACATAAAGTAATCAATAAAACAGGTTTTTCAACAACTACAAATCCATGCAACCACGGGAGGTCCTTGAGCATAGTCATACATGTACACACAAAATATTAGGCTGAGTGGTCCAGTAATTTGCAATATTAGCTGTGGACAAATGGGCCCACATACTAACACACATCACACAAACTCACTGACCAAACACATGATCCCCTCAGGCTTACGTCTGGTGGAGATAATAACAAAATAAATGGTGAAACAGTGATTTATTTGTACCGTACAGGCAATAATACAAATAGCATGTGATTTATAGTTTCCACCATCTTTAGATCTATGACTTGACCAGTTTCTTTTGTTGTTATTACACGTTGGGCTGCTGGGAACACGCATTTAGAGATTCCCCAATGGCAATGATGGAAAAAGGCCTACAGTGACAAGTCATTTTTAATGTAACTACACTGGATATGCAAACAAGATTTTCTCTTCACACTCTGCTACAGGCCCCAAGCACTACTGTGCTAATGAAACACAGGACTGTATGTGAGAAGCCCTGCAATGTCATTTGGTATGTCATCACTTGTTACAGCTGGTCAATCTCACTAATGAACAGTAAAGAGGAGAGAAAGAAAAAGAGACGGATATACAGTTGGAAGGAGGGAGGTAATCGCCAGCAAGAAGCAGCTTGTTTAACTGGATTTTGCTCTGACCTCTGACACCATTCAAAACACACACACACACACACACACAATCTGTATGCACACATACTCTCCTTACACAACTCCTGCTGGGTATGCACTCTACAGGGTCATTAATGCCACTGCTTACTGCAGCCACCTCTGCAGCTTTACAGTACAGACCATCACTTTAATATAGCCTGTAAGTGTTTGATCACACACATAAATGAACATGCAAGTTTTCAAAATATGATTTCCGATCCACTATTGTGTTAATGAAAACAAAAGATGTCCCAACGAACTAAAAAACATTGGAAACTATTTTGAAAAGTATTGCCTTCAAGTTTGTTAAAAAAGATTTCCTGTGAAAGTATTTTGCGGGTTGCTGTATCAGCTCCTCACCAGCCTGAAAACATGCTGTTCTGAAGTTTAGCCCACAGTTGTATGCATTTTAATTGGCATTTGAAGACTCTGTTACCATTACTTCTGTGGCAGAAGACTTTGCTGACATCTCTCCCTGCTCCCTCTTTAACTGACTTTTGTTTAACACCATACTTGAGTCCCCCCGAGCGCTTACAGAAGGATATGTCAGAGGAAAGTATATAATAGGGCTTAAAGTTTATGTATGCAGAAAATGTTTACTTATAGGCTAAGAGACCTATTTTCACAAAATCTGTCAAACATTTCCATCAGTCTCTGCAAATGCTTTAACAAGGTTGGATTCAGCTGCAAAATATACCTTCAACTGCTTGTCGTGAAGAGACTGTTGCATTTATACAAAAATTGCTGCCATACTGATTGAATGGTTCTCCTCACCTTTGTTAAGAGTTTGGGAGCTCCTGAGGATATCACAAATGTTTGGAAATACACTGCATGTCTAACAGTTGAATATCTAGTGCAGTGTAAAAGGAAATGTGCAGATTTTTATTTGTTTTGTGAGATATTTTGGCAATGCACACTAGTGACAAATTTCTGCTGTCTTAAGTGTAATTTTGTGATTTTTAATGTTTCAAATTCATACTCAAACAAGATCATCTGTTGTATTCTAATTCATTTCAAGAGGTTAATATCTGTCACTGTGACTTCTTCAATTACAATCCATCTGTTCTGTGTCGTTTTTATACAACTTGGACTGGGAATTTAGGGATTGTACAGTGTGTATCTCTCTCGTTCCATTTTTACTGTTCTTGTGTTTGACACATTCCACTGGTGAAAGATTTCCTGCCCTCAAAAAGTTCTTGTTGCTATGCAACTGATCTGCCTGGCACTGAGAATAATGCTAGCTCACATAGGCTACACAGAGTACAACCCCACACACACACACACACACACACACACACACACACACACACACACACACACACCAAGCAGCTCTTAGCCTACATCCTGTGCTTGTTAAAAAAGATTGGGCTATTAAGCTAGTATGAACAAAACATCTTTAATCTGTATTGTTTTTGACCAAATAAGCCCTTCTGCATTACAGCGATTTTCTTTCTCTCCTGCTAAATGCTTTAATATTTAACACTGGATCTATTGCATAGAAAATGCAATTTTTTTCTGTCTGGGCTTTGCTGTTTTTGTTTTAAAAGGCAAGATGATGAAGACATTTTACACTGACACATTCAAGCATGTGAGAAACTGAGAAAAGCATTATGGATAAAAACAAAGCATATTAACATGCCTGTGAGTATCAGCATGCTTTAATTTTACAAAATTATCTTTCATAAAGACATGAAGATGACGTACATTCCAAATAATTCAGCAGCTTTGTTATAATTTTACTTTATTCCCTGATGGAGGACCTACAACTGTGTTGATACACATGACAAATCCCTAACTTTTGAACACATTGTTGCCATTGAGACTCACATTACAAGTTACAATTACAGTTTCTAATCATTAATATTTGCTTGCAAAATTTGATATTAAAACTCATCCTCTAATCTGCCATTTCCCACCAAAATAGAGATATAACATAGAACATGAGAATCAAACACTAACAAGATTGATAATGCTAATCCATCAAGCTAAACTTGAATCAGTGTTCCTCATGGTCACTGGGTTAAGATATGGTCCAGGACGGAGCAGAGAGACGCACACAGATGTGGAAGAGAGAAGGAGAAAGACAGGGTGAAAAAAACAGAGCGAGAGAGAGGGAGAGTAATCTTGAATGACACCTTCAAGGAAGTAATCAGACAAGAGCCCCAATCCTTTTAAGTAATAAAATTTATCACTCTGTCATTAGCCATTTCTATTCCAATGGAAGTCCTCAGGATGAGTCTTGAACACTGCCTCCTAACTGAGGGCTGCAGCAAGACGACTGCCCCTAATATACCGTCTAGATACAATCTATGAACCCCTTTCAGTGCCAGGTGCCAGTTTAAAAAAGAAAGTCCTTGTAACACCCTTTGCCATCTGCATTCTGCCATTTTGATACTGCATTACTTTATGAGTTGAAACTGGCCTTAAATCCTCTCCAGTGAAAATGGACTCAATGAGGCGAAGCTGGTGCTGGTGAGCAACAGAATAAAGTGTCAGTAAATGTAAAAAAATAAAAAATAAAAAGGCAAGATTAGCTATTTTCCTTCAAGGCAGGAGGAGAGAGTCAGATTAGGTGACCAGGAAGCATGTGATAGAGAGTGATGGAGGAAACGAGGAGCGACAATGCTGGTTTGGGACTCATGAGCTTCAGAGGACAGACAGCTTGGGCTGCATGTCAACCAGACCTGCCTGGTTGAGTTGCATTACGCAAATAACATCGACTGGTGCTGCCCAGGACACTCACACAGGCTGTGCTTCTTTCATTCTCCATCTCTTATTATCCAAACACACACACACCACTTGCTCACTCACTGGCTTGCCACTGCAGAGCTTTAGCCCATCTCTCTCATGGTCACACCAAGGGCATTCACTCCCTTGAAACAGTACAACACCGCTCGTCAAAGGAGAGGAGAGGGGGGAGAGGAGAGGAGAGGAGAGGGGGGAAAGGAGAGGAGAGGAGAGGAGAGGAGAGGAGAGGAGAGGAGAGGAGAGGAGAGAAGAGAAGAGGTGGTCTCTTTAATGATGATAATCACATGCATAAGGAAAAGAATGAGAACTAATAAAACACGGAGGGATGAAATGACAGGTGGGTAAACAATGGTCGGCACTGTGTAAAGAAAAATACACAAACAATGAAAATATGGAAATATTGTGAAAACTAAAGGAAGAGTGGTGGAAATGCTGCAGCAGGTGAAGGAAGGAAGAAGAGGAGATAAATGGAAGGTGGTAAAAAAAACAGAGGGAGAGGGCAGGATGTTGCTGGGTAATGGAGATGAGATGTTAATGTGCCTGCTAGTGATGCACTGCAGCAAACTGAGGGAAGAAGGAGAAGAAGAAGAAGGAAGAGGAGGTGGTAGAGGACGGGCAGATTAGAGGAAGAGGGACATGAGAAGGAAAAGAGGAGGAGGGGAAGTAGGCAACAAGAAAGACGATGAAGAGATAAGCATTAGAAAATGAGGAAAGCAGAAAGAGAGGAAGAGGATGATGTTGAGAGAGATCTAAACTTTGATGAGACTGATGATGCAGCAAGATGATGCTTGAATAAACTACATAAATTTCATTGATCTTCTGGCCATTCTTTAACTATTTGCCCCTATACAGTCACACTCACAAAACTGTTGAATCATTTACATTATGTATTCGAAACCCAAACACATGCTCGAAACTGTGCTTAAGGTTATAACTAATGTATGGAGTATGACTCATAGCATGCTTCCAAGCCACATGCCATGTATTTGCAATACCGTCAGCATGACTCCTGCTAAGGAGCTACATTCCCTCTCCCATCACTACCTACTGCTCACTGTCCAATTACACAAAAATGATCAATCTTCCAAAAAAAGCTTGACACAGAGCTTCCTACATGAAGGCATCTTTGATGTTACAGTTGAACTACTGCTGAACCTGCAGAGCAGCAAATCATCTCACATGTGGTTGCTCCCGAAAGACTGACTAAACAGAAAGAAAAAAAATGACAGAGCAATTTATTCTCAGATGGAACAAGGAAAAAGACACATCAGAGGAAAAATGAAAAACATAACCATCGACATGAGGCAAAAAGCCTCTAAATATACTGTCATGAGCTGGCTAAGCTCCAACACACAGCAACAAGGACACACAACATACATATGTCAGCCACAGCTTATCAATGGGGAATATGCACAATCCCAAGAAAGCAACTCAGTGTCATAAACGGTTTCATGCCTTTGATGGAATAGTCAGCATGCAGTCTAGCCCCCTGTCTGTTACTGTGTTACTCTATGTATTAAAATATAATAATGAAATATCCAACTAAGCGATGACACTGGAATAAAGTCACCCCAAGAGGTAAACTGTCTACTTTGTTAGGGCAAGACAGGGTTGATGGCTTTGTACAGAAACTTCAGTACAGATTGAGTTTTAAAGATTGTGAAACGCAGCTTTCAAAGGAATTTCTCAGCATTTTCTTTCTGGTGCAAATGCTTGTCGAAGCCCAAGTGTTAAAGTCAAGCATAATGAAGACAGCACTATCAACAGTTTAAATTATTTACATGCCACGAGTGTCCCATTGCGTGACACATCTTTCATGACCTCATGAATCTATAACATCATCTCACACCCCAATGAGCAACTCTCTTGTAATGACAATGTAAAAAAAAGAATGAACACCAGCATGCCTTTAACATCATGGCTATATTTATCGTTAATAGTACAAGTAAGTACAGTGCGGAAGATATGCGGCACATTTTAAGACAGAATGAAGCATGTAAGTCCGGTCAAAAGCAAGCCAGCCTTTTCATTCACAGCTTTTTGTGTGAGTATGACATAAGAAGTAAGGTCTTTGTAGTATGAATCTTTCACATTAAACATGAATGACTAACATCTGAACATGCCTTAGCCATAACGGCGTCTTTGTTAGTTAAATGGTACTCTTACACAAGGTGAGTTAAGGTAAAAAAAAAAAAAGTCTGGTATTTCAATTCAGAGGACATCATTTAATGTTTTTTTGTTTAAAAAAAAAAAAAAAAAGAAAAGAAAGAAAAGCAAGGCAAATAACCTTGGTCTAGTGTGGGTCCAAGAAAGAGCAGCACTATGGCCTGGCACAAAGCCGGAGTGTGCCACATTCATCAACCAACCACCACATACAATGTATTAAAAGGGATAAAAGGAATGCAAAACACCAGTATGAATATGAAATATGAACTGAAGAGCATAAAATGAATTTACCATTCTGTGGCAGCACCAGAGGGAGGAACTTCTAAAGTCGACAGAAAACCTGCTAAATACTGCAAGAACCATGTTTGCTTTGGCTTATGCGTCAGTGAGGGTGTTGTAATCATCGCCAGCCTCATCAGAACCAAGAAGGGTTTTTTTTAATCCCACCAAGCACAAATGTTTGGTGGGATGAGGGATGCTCTGTGTTCATGATAAAGTGAGTTTCAAAATGAGTTATTCTAAATTTTAAATTTAAAGTTATACTTATAACCAAGCATATACACCATTATAGGAGATCTGCAATAAGGCTGAAACTGGCAATTATTTTTATTATCTATGCATCTGCTGATTATTTTTTCAATTAAGAGATTAGTTAATAAAAGGCCAGAAACTTGGATAAAATTGCAACAATCAGAACTATCCAGTGCCCACGGTTTTACTTGAAAAATGCCTGAAACAATTAATAAGCTATCAAAATATTTGTTGATTACTACTCTGCTAATTGACTTATCAATTCAGATCTAATCCGCGATAAAACTACATCATCTGATATACTGATGCGGTCGACTAATCAGTCAAGCTCTAGCTGAAAGGCTTTACATGCTTTTACCTACTACTGCAGCTCCATCAGCAACCAAACAACAGCTACTGTGTTTGAAACAATGAACATTCTTATATTGCCTTTGCTGACCAGCTGCCAACAATATACTAGTTACAGTACTTTAATGGATCACTCCAATGCACTCTGAAAGCCATATTACATTGCCAGTGGCTCTCAAACTGTGGGGCAGGCCCCCCCAGGGGAGGCATAGAGCCACTGCAGGTGGAGCGTGGATAACCCGAGGAAAAATACAGAGTGAAACAAAGTTGAATGAATATGATTTATGTAGGGGAAGTAAACAAACAAGAGTCTGCTGATGCTATCAAGCTGATCTTAATTTCACTGAAATTCAACACGGATCTTCTAATATTAGTTACTCTCCCAGTTAGTGTTAACAACTGATAAAAAAATTGTGGGGTGGTGGGGCATGAATTTTCTGGCATCTAAAGGGGGCATGACGGAAAACATTGGAGAACCACTGGCACAAGCATACACAGCATAAAGTTAAAGACGGATTTAGTCAACTGCTCTGTAGCAAACAAACATATTTCCAAGACAGTATATTTTTTTCTTTAATAAGCAGATGTTCGTTGTTTCCTTTGGCATCTAGCTACATAAAAAACAAGAACAGAAGCACATAACACCCTTTTGGAAGTAAGGCGCTACATCCTATGACATCATATGTCAAATATCACATTAGATCTGGCAACATTTTTTGTCTGATTTCAATGACATGGATTTCATCTTTGTGCGTACATCTTGTGTTTGTTCTTTAACACCATATCAAACACACTTATGACATGCTCTACATGATTCATAATGGAGAAATGGTTCAAAGACAAGAAGGAAGAGTGGGCTGAACAGGGAAGGGGATGATGGCGCAAGACGGTAAAGAAGAAAAGTAAAGAAATAACATACCAAATAGAGATGGATGAATGAGTGAGAACAAGCCTTAGATGAAACAACAGAACGAGGGCTGGCAAAACAGAGTTTGAGGGAGGAAAAAGCTTCATGTGCCACATTGCATCGATAGGAGATACAGATAAACATGGATGAAAGGATGGACTGATGAATGTATGATCGCAGAAGTTATGAAATCAATGAATGGAGGAACAGATAAAAGGAATATGTAACAAGGGGTAGACATAAGACAAATGGTTGAAGGGAGGTACCGAGGGAAATGTTTCTGTATATAGTATAAAGGATTTTTTTTACAGCTTCAGTGGCTGTAAACAGTAAACACATCTCAAAAGAGTCTACCAAGACCAGTAGGCAGACCCAGATGCTGTCATATCTAAACCCAGACCTGTAACTGTTAACTTACTGAGAAATATTACATTTTAATTTGAAGTTCCTATTTTAAAGGGGCAAAAAGCGAAATCGTTTCACTGCTAGGTCTGCTGTTGTGCACTGCCTGTAGACCAAAACAAAGTGTGTCATGAGCCACTCCTCCCTCTACCTCTGCTCTCCACCTTGGAAATGCAAGGCCAATGTTAATCCAGGTTCTGTCCCTTTCTTTATCCGACAACTTCTTCACCAATGACCGTTGTTTCTTTTGAGGTAATGTCGGATCCTGGTCGTCTTCAGTTGAACGTTTAGTTCCGCTCTCGCCATTTCGCTTCGAAAATACGTGCTGCCATTGCTCACTGGCTGTAGCCTTTTATAGGGAGGGAGGGCCAAGGGCTCCGAGAGGAGGGAGGAGGTGGCGATTCACATGAACGTACATGAACGCGCAGCCGGACCGGCTTGTAAACAAGGGGCTGAGAGAGACACAGAGAGAGGGTGTGTGACGTCATGCTATACTCCAGATGAAATTACACCTCTAGTTCTTCACATAGCAATTTTTTAATTCCTTCAATCTAGAAATGATGAATTTCCACTTATTGCCCCTTTAACTGGCAGAAACACTGGTTTAACGACCAACTGCATGTATTAGATCATCTCACATGATGCTACACAGCCAATTAAATCTGTGCGTTACAACTCAAGTAAGTGAGATACACAAAGATCGGAGAGACTGAGTATAACAGAGTCAGCAAAAAATAATTTCACAAGGCATGTTCTAAAGAAAGAAGAAGAAGAAAAAGTAAAACAACTTTTAACCAAGAATGGACTTACTCTTATATTTATTCTTCCCATGGGCATTTAAAAGCCAGTATGTCTCAATATATGTTCCAAGACCGTAGCAATGATTTAAAGCAGCAATGTGAAGTGCCAATGGGAGACAAAGCACAGAGCACCTTTTGAGCCACCCACTCAAATCAGAACTGAGGGCACAGTCACGTGAGTGGGGTGGAGTGAGGTTTTTAACCTGCTACAGAGACTGTCTTGTTAGTGCAAGGTTGCCCCAGGTTTACTGTGTGCATACTAAATTTTGTAAAGTGATAATGCAGTTATGCAGGGTTTGGAAGACTATCAACTGGTAATAAATGAATTAACTGATTGTTTGTTTTTTTTAAGATTATTTTTTGGCCGTTTTTGCCTTTAATTGATAAGACAGCTAAGCATGAAAGGGGGAGAGAGAGAGAGGAGGCAACATGAAGCAAAGGTCCGCAGGCTGGAATCAAACCTGGTCTGCTGTGAGCAAGGATGACGCTTTTGTACATGCCTGCTCTATCCACTAGGCCACAGATGCCCCTACTGATTCATTTTAAGTAAAGGATGCATTAATTTGATTAATTTATTTTAATGTGAGAATTAAAAAAATACCCACAAGGTTGCTCAGCTTCATCACATTGCCTCTGATACAATGAGGTTTTTTCGTGGAAATAGCTAAGTACCTAGTTAGCTATGTTAAAGAAGGTTCAAATTCTCACTCCTTAATAAATAGTTCAGACTGGCCTACTCCTTCTCCAACAGGATTTAGCTGCATCCTAAAAAGCACAACACTAGACCTATTAAAGTCACTAGAAAACTGATTCAGAGCACTTGAACTAGGGTAACATTATAGTAATGCTCACAGGTGTAAGTGCTATCCTAAGCTGACATTGTAAGTGTGACAGTGGATCATCCATGACCATTTATTTCATACTCCTCATTTATTAACAAAATGAACTGTGAGGCTAAGAGCGAAAAACAGTATTCTTAACTTAATGGAAATGGAATTAACAGCCAGTAGGTGTGTGTGGAAGTTATAGCCCCTTCGCCTCAGAGTTACAACAATGGTGCATAAAGAAACTGGGCAGGCATCCAGTATTACCTCTGCAGCAGAATAGGGTGATACATAACTCTCTTTCATTCTCGTTCTCTCTCACATACACATATACACATCAAACACACACTTTTTTCGAAGTATAAATGGCACACTCTGCGAAGCACAGTAAAAAGGACATGGAAGGAGTGCACAATGTATGACGACTGATTTTTTAGTAATGCTTTGACCACAGGCGCACAGCACAGGGGTCAGATTAGGAGGAATACATTATCAGTGTGACTGGCCTAGTTTCAATCATAACCATTAAATTCACGACTTGTTCTTTCCTTCAAACTCCGAGTGCTGGAGTGTGGTGTCCTGCCAATTTGATACTAGAAGGGAACAGTCCGCCAGAAAAACCTCCCTCAGGAGGAAACTTGTGTCCTTGTGTCGGACACCACAACAGAGTATAGAGTACCATAAATAAGCTGATGAGGGCCAAGGATGTGGAACTTATATAGGTGGCATTAACAAGAAAATGTGTGTGCAGAACCACGTTTGGTCTTGGGCTTGTAACACACCCTACTTATATTTAGATTTAACTGAATTAATAAGTGAATACAATTAATCAAGCCAAGATATCCAGAAACATGTAAGCTAATTAATTTCACATTATTGACTTATTTTAATGTCACCTTAAAATTTATTTTTGTGAAGCACAATCTTCCTCAGGGGCATGGCCCAATTCATTCACACTCAATATTCAAATTATGTTAGGTCCCAATTAATTGCAGGGTGCATTTGGGAATATGGACCTGCAGTATCTCTGAAAGGCCCTTTTCTACCTCCAAACAGATTGTAACACTTGTCTGCTACCACAGATATTATTATGATGTCTTCTCTATTGATGAACTGAAACTTTTACATTTTAACTAAGTTACTGAACTCCATGAAGAGATAAGACCGAAAACCTTGTCAGAAATGTCAGGAACACCTGCTCCTTCAGGTACCATTTCCTGGTTCAACATGCTCCAATCAATAGCTGCTCACAATTGGTCAGACCAGTGTTTGTGCAGGAACTCAACACTGCAGAGATTGCTATTGTACAGACTCTGGCTCCAAATGACCTGACCAGAGCTGGATGGCAGCGGCCATATCCAAGCTATTTTGGCTTCATTTCTGTACAGTAAGGGTAAGCGGAGACACATTGCCCATCTTTATATACAGTCTATGACTAATTTCCTTTGGCACCCTGCTGCTTTGTTCTGGGCAGGTAGCGCAGACTCCACCGGCCTGTGCTTGTTTGCTTGAAATTGTTGCTCAGCCTTAGGCTATATGTTTAAGCTTCAGGCAAATCCGATTTGTTTTTCAAATCAGATCTTTAAGACAGACTGTAAACACTGTTATTTGCATTGACAAGATTAGAATTGTGTGTCCAGACATCACCAATCTTTCTGCATGGGTTGCTGTGGTGACGACATAGGCGTCATTAACTATGTAGCTATAGTCGTGACACAGCTTTATGACGTGGAGGCACAATTTGCACTGTCAAGTTGCAACTATTTGTTCAATTTATTTTGGCAGCTGTCCACAGACTGTTGTTCTGATGTTGTCCTCCATAACTCTCTGATTGTAGCAGCATGGATTCTGCTACATGTATTCGTATCACTTCCGACACTGTCATCTGTGGCTTTGTGAGTAATGCCAAAGGCACTCTGAAATCTGATTTGAATGGCCAGAACAGTTGGAATGAAATCCATCTGTAGAAATTTGACTGGAATCACATTTCGAACCACCTCTAAACGTGGTTTGAATCCAATTTGCAAAAATAACATTTCATTTTTTTGCTGTCCGGGCTTTCTAAAACTAATCTGGGTATGCCAAAAAAATGGTTTTGGGCTGGCGGCCTGAACAAGGCCTTAGTGGTTAACATGTGGTAAATTGGCACAGCCGTATTCATTTGCGTGTCTCCACAAAAAAGGTGGTTCTGGAAGGTCAGAACTGTCAAGACTGTAAAAAACTGGTTAGCAGTATGACTTTGCGTAGTGAAGTTCACCAACTCTCAGTGAAAACGACACACAAATTTACTCCACCTCTGCAAGCTATCCTAAATATACCATAATGACGTTTAAGTCCCGAGTAACAGTAAGTACAATTTAGTACAATAAAGCACAACTAGAATTTAAAAAAAATCTTTAATTAAAGACAACTACTTTTTCCCAACGATGGCCTACTGATCTCAAAATATATCTGAAGATCGTTTTCGTGTGACTGAAATGGACTGAACCTGCCTACCATGTACATGAGTGCTAGGGCTGAGCCAAAAAATTTGAAGCTTCGAAGCTTCGCTCAATGGCACGGGATTCGATTGTGGAAAAAAAAAAATTGAAGCTTCAGCGCTTTCAAACGCAACGCAACACTAACCCCCACCTAGTGTTGCACAGTATACCAGTACTAAAATAGTACTGTGGTACTAGAGTATTCCAAACGGTACTACACTGCATTTGGAAAATACCGGTACCTTGAAAATTGATTCAATTCATTTATTCAGTTAGTTTATTTTACTCATTTATGCACACAAATGCCTTTCTTGTTCCTATAGGAGCCCAGATTGCACAAGTGGTGTGTATGACAACACCTGTATCAACATTTGCAGCTGGCGCACATGAAAAAAGACAAGAGAAAGTCCGCCTCGCAAAGGGTGACAACATGTGACAATTTGGCAAAACATTTGAGCAACCAAACCGTGATGTCCGTACCGAGGTACTTTCGAACCATGATTTTTTGGTACCATTACACACCCCTACTATTTATTGTTCTAATGGTTTGTAGCCAAAAGGACTTTTCTGTAGGAAAAGTACTGAAAAGTATCGAAATTCATATTGGTATGGGTACCGAAACAAAGATTTTGGTATCGTGACAACACTACCCCCACCAGCCCGATACTGACAACGAGCGCACTGAGAGCTGGCAGACATGTCCAAGAGGTCATGTTGCACTTTAAAATATGCCCCGACAACCCCAAGAAAGCAGAGTGCCAGATTTGCCAAAAGCAATTGGCATATCACAACTCAACAACAAATTTGGGAAATCACTTGAAAAACGTAAGATGTAATTAAAAAAGAAAAAATCTCCGACAAGGAAATAGAAAGCCCGATGCACAATGGAGACCTGCTATTATCCTGCTTGAACACAGACGACTAAATTCTTTCAACAATGTGACTCAAAATAATGATGTAAAATATGCATTTTCCAGTTCCAAAGGTCCGCACTGAGACTGGTGTCAGAAATACTTCTGATGCTCTGAGTTGCGCATCTGTTTGATTGTGCTGCAGTATGCGGGTTTTAATTTAGTGTTCAATCAAAAGTTAAACACTACTTACCACCAACCATTAGTGTGTTTAGGATTTTTTTTAAATCCCCCCCGGTCGTCGTTGAATGCTGCAAATTAAATTCGTTCTGAGCTCCGAAGCTTCGAAAGTCCATAAATGGATTCGAAGATCAACCCTAATGTGTACATGTGATTTGTTGTACCCGGGCTAAAACTTTCACATCTAAAGACAGTTTGAAAGGCACCGCCACATATTAAGCTGGAGAAACTGGTTCTCACATCAATATTAAAAAGGCTAGAGGCAATAGATGTTGTGACGATAATTGTGGCTTTTTTGAGAAGAGTGAGTCTCTGCAATGTAGATACAACTGTTTGAACTTTAGTCTATTGTTACAGGAAAGAGCTATTTTGTGTTCTAATCATCTGTAAAATATAGTAATGCAGTATACACAAACAGATAACCATGAAAAAACTTTCTCAAATGCGGAGACAGGAAGTGGTGACTTTAAACACAGTAATCTGTGTCTACACCAGTCGCTGAATATATCAATTTATCAAGAAGATAATCTTCAGATAAAATGATAAATTAAATAACAATCTGGCACGGCCCTACAGGATATAATGGCCAAACAGGCACTGTCACTTATTGTTTATTTTACTCTGCTAGTAGCCTACAGTTATACAAAGTCAGAAAACCATGTAATCTAATACCATGAAACCCTCTTGCTACTGCTTCTGATTGCATTCGCTGAAATTGACTGCAGCGCACCAAAAACAACTGAACAGTGCTGATCAAATATAAATCAAGATGCTGTTACTTTGTTGCCTATTTCTTGCCTGAAACATTATCAGGAGCATATTTTAGCGTATCTAAGTCTGTGACCCAGACGCCCTGTTGGAAACAGTTGAGCAGTACCATGCACAATCCACAAGCCGGTGGACAGGTGTGTTAGAGACTCCTTGGCTCTGACTGGTTGTTTTTGTTCACGTGTGGTAAGGCCATTAGAAGCGTTAAAAGGCAATAGAGTGGGCAGAAGAATATGATTTTCCTCACAAATGATCTGTCTTATTTAGTACTTTGTGAAGATAGTGACAGTTAACTACAGCTGAAATGGTGTAGATTCAATGGGTAATTTAAACTTTAAAAGCCAGGGTTACACAGAGTCACTGATGTGAGCAACTGCACAATAAATACACAAATATAATTCAGGAACTCTATGGCAGCTACTACTGTAACTGGTATGTTAAAGTACAATGGCCATTTTAGTACTGTGACATCTATCTAAATAATCCAAAAAAAGTACAAACATTCACATTTACATTGTTGAAGGCAGAGTTAGAGCATATTTTTGGCAGGAAATGTTAAACATTTTAACATCTCAGAAGCTCTTCCTCTTCCTCCTCTGCTCCTCCCTAACTCTCTCAATTTTCTCCACCATCATAACATTCTTCCTACATATCTCGTCTTTCTCCTTCTAGCTGCAATCATTACAAGAAGCTAATTAACTAAGACCAATGACTGAACTGAGTAACCCCACAAGCGCACTGGGACAGCTGGCTATTTTAGGAAAAGTTTGCTGCTAAGGCAGCATAGAGATACTACACATAGAATGGACACAATCCCATGTCCCCCATCAAAAGCAAAGACAGCTGGCAGAGAGGAATATCTGTGTTCCTGTATTTCTGTAAAGCAGGAACTCTGTGTGAGCACAGGCATGCAGGTAGCTCCTCACTATGCTCCGTCCTGCACTGTTCTTTGGTGCACTGAGTGCGTGGGTTCATTGATTGTATCTCTCACTTGGCACTTTAATGGTCGTGGTACACTCGTCTCTGGACCCAGCATTAGCATGGTCAAGTTATTTCCTCTCAGGGGCTATTTCCACTGACCGAACAGGATTTTTCCGTTCACTCCTTCAAACTTGTGTAAGAAAACGGCAAGCTGTGTTTTTCCATTATTTCCTATACGCTGCCTGGTGATACAGGGAGCAAGATGTGACTGTGCTATGATATCTTTATTGGTAACATAACAGGCTGTTGTGCTAAAAAAAAGTGGGTTCCTCCAAATAATTATCACGAAAGCAGTAAAATCTCTACTTGGCAACCCACATGCATACAAATGCACACACAGGTAGAGCCACTGTTTGTGTTGTAGCTGACATGCAGTATATATTTCCAAGAGTTAAATGGTAAAGACTGACACAGTCAATCCAGATACAAGTGCCACTAACTGCCTCAATTATAAACCAGTCTTCTGTGAACTGTACTTCAAGACATCACTGAGTTTTTAAACCCCAGTTGCGCAGTGAGCAGCGATGCAAACATAAGTACAGATTGGTATTTGCTATTTTATATTTTCTACCTCTCAATGAGACCATCATTTCACAAAACATAGAAGTTCACTTACTGTAAATTTTCCAGAAATTTAAGTTACCTCTCACAGCATTTACAAGTTAGACGAAGAATTATAGACATGAGATGAGGTTAAAAGCTCTGGAAAATTTCCAGAGAGAGGGCTTTTTGTGGTCAAACTACAATCTTTAAGGCTGATAATAAACCTTTAAGCTCACCATTATCATTTTTACCAAACTTTCTCCCCAGCAAAATGCCAATCAGTTGACAGAATTCCCTTATTTCTTTCCAAGTGAAATACATACAATCTGCACAGTCTACTGTGAATGGGACCATGATATATACAGTAGATATCAAAAAACATCAACATTAATTCTGTAAGATGACAGAATCCCCTACAGATGGACAGAAGAGGAAAGAAAAAACAGCCTTAGAGCTAACTAGAAGGTGGGCGTGAAGGTTAGTGAGAATGGAGAAACAGGAAGAAAAAAGATGGAGAGGGAAAATCCAGGTGGGAGTGCTCCATCAAGCAGCTTTTCCTCTGCAGTAAAGGATGACTTGCTTGGGGTAATTCTACACACATTCACACACAAACACACACTATCCACTGCGGGTAATTGGTGTCATGAAAACTAGCCTGTCAGTCCACCAGAAGGTAGTAGTGCTCTCTTACACCCCAACCCCGCAGCTCACCCCATCATCTTCCTGCCCTCCACCCCCATCCCTCGGGTGTATTTGGTGCTGCACTTTTTTGAGCCTCCTCAGTATTTATACTGCACAAATCTGTCCTCAACCAATGACTCTTCATGGCATTCAGTAATAGAGTAAAAATGAGAATCCTAAAAAAGTAACCTGCCAACCTCATGGTAGAGTATTAAAAATCTAAAATGCCATCATAGACAAAACTTCAAAACTGCATGTTAAGGCTTGGTGGTTCCTGTTACTAGAAACACATCTGCAACACATGCAATTAATGACATTTTGATTAAAATTAACTCCTGTTGCCGTTCAGGATCCCCCCTGTAGTATGCCACTGGATTACAGTATAAAACTGCCATATGCTGTTGGATTACAAAGCCTTTAAACAGAACATATAGCCACATGATGTCTTCTTAAAGGCCACAGTAGTACGCAGCAGGTGAGCTGTGTAGAATAATGTGCAGGCGCAGGCAATGAATGAAGCTGCATATTGCCAATCAAACTGCAACTGCTTTCATAAGGGCAGTATGAGGACAAATGTTGCGCCATATTTGCACCTTGGACACTGATAAGGTATACACAAAAATGCACTTCTTTTGGTCATTTAAATAGGCCACAGTAAACTCCACTGGCCATAGACACAGCTCATTAGCCAGTGTATTATCATCGAACTCTGGTGTACACTTAGAGATGTATACACATGTGTGTGACTATATGAGAGAGTGTGTGTTCAAGCCTCTCTCAGGAGACTTTCCAGTCCCTTCATGTTGTCACAGGGTCTGGCACTGGTCTTGTTTCTCCAGATGTTCCCACCATCCTGTCTCTCTCTCTTTTCTTTTTTTTAACGTCTGCCTCTTTTCTGACTTTCCATTTTCAGGGATGAGAAACTCACTTTTAAACTTTCCATGTCTTGCTGTCTGCTTCCTCTGTCAAATGCAAGCACAACCATAGCCCAAATCCCACCCCTCTGCCTTCCCTCAGTAACTGATGAGTAAGAGAAATGTTTTCCCTGCAGACAAATACGTACCTTACTGTAGAATTTCCCTATTTAAACACATGGCAAGAATGTTGTGTTGGCAGAATAGAAAAAAACTGTGAAGAATAAGAATTAAAAAAGACAGGAGCTCTAAACTAGAAATGTCCTACTGGATTTTTTTACACCACAGTCTTAATAAAGCATGTTGGTAATATACAGTTGTCTTCTAAACAAAGGCCACTAAGGGCAAACTTGAGCTTTGTCAGGCACAAGACTTAGTCTTTACTTTCATAAATCAGCCATGTAATAAAAGTCCAAATATTGTTGCTCCATATCCCACAAAGTCACTTACAAGCCAGTCACTTCTCATTGCTTCTGGACAACAAATAAAGAACTCAGGAAATATCAAGAGGAGCCACATTTAAGGATTACATAAACTGAAGTACTTCACTACATGTCAAGTGTAGTGTAACTGCTTCCAGCTAATCCTTTTGTGCCCTCTCCATCGTGGCAGAACCAGACTAAAATTCAACAGAAATGCCATTGTTTTAGAAGGATTTACTTACAGTCAAACAGCAGAGAGAGGAAAATGTGGTGCCGGTGCTAGGTACAGTTTTCCCAGATATCCCTTTTGGTGCTGATGATAGTTGTAGTAGCAGGGTGGCCAAGACTAAATATAACCTAGAGAACTTGTAGCAGGAGCAGACAGCAGGCCGAATTGGGCTTTTCCACGCCGCATGGACAGTATATTTGCCATAAGCCAAGTCATTCTGAACGGCTGGAAAGCTGCACAGCACGGGAAAGTACAGGAACAAGAAGCTTCACACTAGGGCTCTGTCCCTAGAACAAATGAAGGGAGGGAGGGAGGGAAAAGAAGAAAGAGAGAGGGAGGCAGGGAGGGACAGAGCTGATGTCGTGTATATATAGGACCTGCTAGCATGACCTCTTGTAACGAGAGCACACACGGACACACACATAGCCAGAGCCTGTAGTCAGTCTATAAGAAAAAAAAAACCCTGATAATTTGATGGTCATCAACCTGGCACTCAGAGGAATTTCTTTTTTTCTGTAAAAGGTGAGTATTGCTCAGTCTGTATTTTATGTGGTTTCTTTGTTTTGTTTAAATTCTGAGACAAAAAAAATCTACATATACAACCTCTGATCAGACAACTCAACCTGCTTAAATTAAGCATTTTACCAGGCGGAGAAAAAGAAACTAACCAGCAACATTCACATGCACATGTAAACCAGCTTTAACTGCACCAAAGACACCAAGTGCATATTTTGTTACCATTTTGCTACCACTAAGCTCATTGCTTTGATATTATGTTATTACTTGTCTTCCTTCCTGCTCCTGTCATGTAATGTTGACAAAGCAAAGAAATGATAACTGCTACAGTATTATCAGTTCATAACCTTCCTTTGATATAATCCTTGTTATTGACAGCATGGTTAGACAACAGGAAGTTGAGATGAAGAATCAGAGACTGTAGAAAAACAATGAATGAAAATGTGTTATGTCACCCACAAGTTTTTGAGTGCTTTGAGGCTTAGAGTTTAGCTCTAACACTGACTGCAATGTCTCACCTTTTCTATCAAGATCCAAATTTGGATAAAGGGGTGGAGCTGGCAGGCAAACAGTAGTAAGGAGGACCTGTCAGTCAAGTTAAACGAGCTCCAACACAACCCTCTTTCAGTTTTCATACGGAACAAGAAATTTCAAAATTTCCACCTATCAAAGTAAATGAATCTAATAATAACACCAATTAAATTTAATTTACAGAAAATAATGACAATTCAATTTGCAACCCAAATATTGCTCAGAAAAATAAATTTCACCTTTTCCTCAAATTGTACAGAACAGTTAAATGCTGCTTTGTATGTCAATAAATGTCATGTGAGCTTTATTAAAAATTGGTTAAAAAGTAGAGGAGAGAGCTAGAGAAAGCCTACATATGAGAGGGTGGACAAGTGAATAAATAAAACCTGACAGAAACTTAATTTGGTCCTTATTTCAATGAAGTTAGTCTCTAAATTAAAAATAGCAAATATGAAGCATTTTTCTTAAAGACAGAACTAGTTCGAGACGAGGCTGCACTCTTGGAGATAACAGGGCGCCAACCTTATCACAGCAGGGTGGCGACAAACTAAAATGTGTTTTCTTGCAATTTGCATTTGGAAATGTGATGGGAATTCGTCCCATCTGTTAATTGGCACCCATTCTTACACCCTTTTCAGACTGACACAGTAATGCTGGTCAAACTTGCATGGGCAGTCTATCTGAATGGATCAACGTACAAGAGAGTTTAGGTGACCTGCCATCTTAAGACACTTCAGTACTACCACTGCAACATTCTGCCACAGTGGTTGCTTCTTGGTAACCACAGAGCTTTAGAAATGGAGTGGAATGGCACATTATTTCTATTTTTATGCCATAACACCATTTTGTTTATATTGCAAAGCAGGGCTGTAACACTTAAAATGATTGTAAGAGGAAATATAATTACTAGCAGTTACTTCTTTTAATATCATGTTCATCATTTAACAGATTTGTCTCATAAAACTGACAAGCATTGGCTAGTTACAGCTTCACAAATGTCAAAAATGTCTTGCTATCTTAAATGATTTATTACAATTTAAACACGATTGACTGATTTAAAAACAATCAATTATGGTATAATAGCAGTACAGCAAGTCCATCAACAACAAATGAGACGCCCTATTTTAGGGTAAGCAAGACGCATTATTGATATCATAACTTGCTGGATCAAGGGGCCTGATTCACCAACCGTTCTTAAGAAATCTGTTCTGAAAACCCACTTAGAAAGTGTTCTCAAAGAATCTGACTTTCACCAGTGTTTTCTTATTTGAGGTTTGTTCTCAGGTAGAACGGAATCTACACAGATATTTTATTAATAAAATGGTGTCATGGTGAGACAGCCAGGGTATTAAACTACCTAATTTACCCCTCCAAAATCACTCCAGAGGAGAAGTCACAGCGCTCACCTGCTTTTGTGTTTGGTACATTGAAACCAATTGTATAGCATTAAAGTTCAAGAAAGGGTGGTTCACACTCAAAGATAGTCTTGAGTGTATAAAGTATTTTTTCAGCTTTTTAAAAATTATTATTATGGTTTTCTATGCAGATGCACTCCCCTACAAAAATCACCTCAATAATCTAGAATGACTCATTCTTTATCGAGTTATTTAAATCATCTGGTGAAAATCACAATGTCAGTTGTTCCACAATATCATGCAGCCCTAATTTGAGCTGCTCTACACTCAAACCTCTAACATTACAGCTGTTTAGGCTCTCTTGATGAAAGTAGGTAAACCACAACTGCTCCCATGAGGAAGCCTAGTTGCCAGAAGCAGAAGTGTTGTGCTGGGCAGCTGAAAATGTTTGGACACTCAAGCAGATCCTTAAGTGAAACTTCATCAATTCTACAGCCTGGCTGGGACTCCCGGGCATTTAAAGGCCCAGTGAAAATGACACACTGGCAGAGCATGGACACTTTTCATTTACTCAAGCTCAACTCAGTTATGTAAAATGAGTGTGAAAGTTCATTTTAACCTTGGAAGTAGTAGTTTGACAAAGATGATCTTAACTACAGGTCCACTTACCAGAGCCTTCTACCACATCTCATCATACTGAGCCATCTCCATGACAACTGAACAGACTACATCCTTATATGATAACTGTGAGATGTGCTTAAAAGCTCTGCAAAACGCCAGTGAGGGGACACTGTGTCAAGATTATTTTGTGTGGAAAATTACTGTCATTTAAGTGGTCAAAAAGATAAGGCTACTGAGTGGGCCTTTAAGGATTTGAAAGCAGCTATTTTGTTAATTTGGAAAAGCCCCCAACATGAAGTAATCTTGGTACTGAAACATTCTTCAATTCAAAGTCAAATAAAGTCAAATAAAAGTTTGTTTCTCCATTTGTTTTCTTTTTCTCTAGCTCTTCCCCCCTCCTTCTGAAAATAATGAATCACTATCAGTGGAAGAGAAAGTATCCGGCCTTGTAAACAACCAGCTGTGGGGGGAGCCACAAGGATAATCTTGTTAGACAATTCCCCCTCAACAATTCAAAACAGTGTGTGCATGAGCAAGGGTGTCATATTCTTTTACTTATGCACTGAGACTATTTTCAGCAACCTTGACACAACAGACAGAGTACTCACACCCACAGTCCCACAACTACACACACACACTGCTTAAAGTCCTAGCAGAAGAGGATGACACATGAGGCAGAGTGGTCTTCCCATGCCCCCCCTGCCCTCTCTGTTGGACTTGGACATCTCCCACAGGCTGAGCTGTAAATAGACAGTACCCCCAAAACTGTCTCACTCGCTCTCTCTCTCTCTCTCTCTCTCTCTCTCTCTCTATCTATCTATCTATCTCTCTCTCTCTCTCTCTCTCACACACACACACACACACACACACACACACACTCACAAACACATATGCATGCACAGTCACAAAACTATACTTACATGCCTACTCTGGCCTGCCACCATATCCTCAAACTGGTTCTCCCCACAGTGTGATGGGGCACATCAGCTTGACTTTAAACAGAGATGAAGCTACTTCTTTCCATCTTCCCTCTCAAGATTACATTTGTGAAATGTCTAAAGTGAAATAGTGCAACTTAAGAAAGTTCTGCACACACTGGCCTGCTTACGTTTGATAAAGTACAGTAGCATAGAGGATTTCGCCACATGCCGGGCAGCTTCGAGCTCTGCTGGCACACTCATGGAACATCTGTAACCGTTACTGTCCAAACAGATCACAGTAATAGTTTATGATATGTCAGGAGGGGTCTAATAGCAATACCACAGAACAGAAACAAGGTTGTATTGAACTATTTGTCAGGAGCGAGCCACTTCAAAGATTGCACAGTAAATTTACTGTGTTTAAACACCGCCATGGCTAACCTATAAGGTACAGTAAATTAATGTAGTCTGAGCTATTGCTCTTCAGGAGGGTGTAATTGTTACCGGTGGCTGTACATTAGACATAATGGAAAGATGGTACAAATGCAAACAAACTAACACTGAGATGTCTTGACATATGGTCAGATCCCTGCAGCTGAAAAACACACCAAAAAGTTAGTTTATCAAGACAGAGCATCAGCGAAACTGAGGCACAAGTAAAGTAACATGCTGCCTACAGGAGATCAAGAGGCAGTGAAGAAAATAATTTGTCTGCTTGAAGTTGGGGCATGGATGTTGCAGTAAACTGCTCACAGTGGTACCCATCATCATGCATCAATTTACTAGTAGTCCTGCAGCAGCCACTGCAGCCAATTATTTTTCAAGTGAACTTTAGTAGAAGTGAGGAAAACGCTTGCAGTGCCAAACAATCAAAGGATTGACAGACAACAACTTATGTCATTTGGTATTTGTAAAGACTGTGAGGCCTTAAAAACAACAGATCTTTAACTCGGGCACTGCAGTGCAGCATTTGCTGTTATACTGTGACCTTGCAGGGGAAGTGGGAACTCAGTGATGGCTACACCTAAATCTTGACAGAACCCATAAGAAAGAGGGAAAATGCTATAAAATCTTGATCATGTTACTGATGTACCTGAGGAATTGAGATCTTAAATGGATAACATGCAAATAAACTATTTACTTCACGTGATTCAAAATTAACATAAGTGTACTAAGCATAGCAAACAACAGCCTTCAGACAGACAATCTGAATAAACGTAAGTACTGACCTGTTAGCTTTGCATCAGTTGGATACAGTGATCAACCAACAGTGAATTCTCTTTATAAAACCTTGACAACAGTTTGGTCTACTTTACACATTTGCCTGATAGGACGGCAGTAATTAGTGTGTAAATTGGTGTATCTGACTGTATTTCTTAGTTTTGTCTGACAGAAAAACAAGGTTATGTGCTCCACTTTTTGCAAAATCAGCTCATACTGATAGCAAGTGCTCGGTGTGTTACTTAATCTGACAAAACAAGTGCTAAGGAGTCACATGCAATTTTGAATATCCTCTCTCCGACAGGTAACATACTGCACAGTGCAGTCAGAAAACACTGGGACAGTGAAAGGGTTTGCTGTGTTGCCTCTTACAATAACTAAATAATAACCATAACCATTATAACTATGGTGTTAAAGTAACGACTCTCAGCTTTGATTTGAGGGTGTCGAAATCACATCAGAATAACACTGTATGAATTGCAGACCTTTTATGACATAGCCTCCCAATTTTAGGAGACAGAGAGTAACAAGTTAAAAAAAAACGTAGGGTCATCATTCGGGCTGTGTGGTATACCGGTTCGTACCGAAAACTGGTATTTATTTTCATTATGATTTGAATTTTTCATATACCGTAATACCAGTGAATACCCCAAACAACGTCTGGAACATGGGCGGCGGAAAAGTGTTTCAGAGGGGACCCATTTCACCGCTGCACACCACAGGCGTGCTAGAGCCGGCTAGAGTGAGAGCATAGAGAAAAGTATAGAGGAGAAAATGGCTAACGGAGAGGGTCCTGAAAGCAAAGCAACTGTACACGTTGCTGAAGAAGAACATGATGACTAGGGATGGGCATCAATTATCGATTATCGATAATTGATTGTTCAGGATTTTGATCGATCACAAATAATTTTGCTTGATAGTTGCAGTGTTTCCCCTACAATGCGACAGGCCCAGCCTACGAGACCGCCAGCCGGACCTATGTCAGGCAAAAAAACAGAAACAGACAGAGGCTCTCATTGCTCTCCAAAGCTTCTGCGTCTTCCCTTAAGCCTTTGAAAACACTACGCCATTGAAAGACGGAGGTTTCTCTGAAAACTGAAGCCTGTAACCCCTGGCTGGCAACAGTTGTAAACACCCAGGGGTGAACTGAGCATGTGCGCCATTCTTCCTCTTTGGCCTGAGGGGTTGAAGCTCAAAACTGGGGCAGCTGCGCTCTCTTACATTCTTTTGTTTTCTCTCTTTAGAAATACTAGCTTATCGGGGCGTCGATGGCTTGGTGGTGGAGCGGGCGCCCCATGTGCGGAGCTGTTGCTGCGGCGGCCCGGGTTTGGCTCCAGCCTGTGGCCCTTTGCTACGTGTGGCTCCCTCTCTCTCTCCCCCTTTCACACTGGTCTGTACTATCAATAGAAGGCCAAAAAGCCCAAAAAATTATCTTAAAAAAAAAAAGGAAGAAATACTCGCTTATCAATTCATCGATAATTGATCGTTATATATATAATCATATATATACTTGATTTTTTTGATGATCGAATAATGAATTTTGATCGTTTGCCCATCCCTAATGATGACCCAGAAGAACTCATACCAAAAAAAGCAGTGTGTCCCCCTATATGCATATATATATATATATATATATATATATATATATATATATATATATGCCGCCGCCGCTGAAATATGACCGCCGCTGCTGATCCCCCCCCGTATTAGCACTTTAGAAACTACTGTTATATTATTTGGCGCTACGGATGCTTCATATCCAGGCCTGTAGAACAGGTCTATACCTTGTCCTTTCATTAAACAAACTAAATAGTCTTATGTTATTTATCTTATTTACATGACGGCATGTCATTTCTGTCTCTACACGGCTGTGCATTTACAATTCTCCTCTGCTCTCTGTATCGCACACAGACACACACACAAGTGCGCGCACACACACACACACACACACACACACACACACACACACACAAGAGCGCACACACACGTGCGGCACTAATGGCCCGGAGCCTGTGTTGCGTTCAGGCGTTGTCAAGTAAATAACAAATTCCAGCACTTGAATAGGCCATAGCACAACACAGCAGCATGTCAAGTGGGCCGAACCTGAGCAAAATACTGTCAAATACCGTGAAACCGTTGATAAAAAAAAAAATTTAAAAATAAAAAAATAAAAAAAGTGATATGATTATTTTGTCATACCGCCCAGCTGTAGTTGCCATATTCAATATTCAGTTACAGATCTTTTTGTATTCAACCTCTGCATATTTGGTTGTAAACCCTTTGTGAAATATACAACCTGTAGACATCAGGCAATGTCTGGCATGTTCACCTGATTCTGTGCCAAGCCTGTACTGTAGTTATCTCAACTTTTTGCCTGTATGGCAGGGGGTTGATTTCAGTCTGCTCTCCTTGCAAATGAAACATTCTCAGTTGTATTGTGGTCAGTTGATTGGCTGGTCAAGGAAATTCTAGTCGAGAGAATATGGAATTTAATAGCCTAAAACACCACGTCAGTCCTTTAAGAGAATAGTCAGGTGCATTACCACCACCGTGGAGCTGCTTGTTCCCTCCGCTTCCAAACTCAAAGCCGCTCCAGGCGGCTCAATATCCCTGTGCAACCAACTCAGTTTTTACCTCGCTCCACTCAAATCACTCACCATTCACTCGAAAAAAGAAAAAAAGGAAAGAAAAAGCTGAGGTGTATTTTATTTTTAGCTTAAACACTAGCCAGAGTTCAGACTAATTTGCAAATAAAACATAAGCTCAGCAAATTTGTCTGGTTCCTTCCCAGCTGAACTCATTGTACTAGTGACGCTCAAAAAGAGCAGTGCGCTCCTTCCAAAATCCTTCTGCACATGCACCTCATTCACTTGCACACTGACCACAACCCTCTGGATTAGGGTAGGAGTGACCCTGACCTGCATGTAGCCTGGGAAAACCAACACAAATTGACATCAGGTTTGTGATCTGGCCAATGGAGATGCATATACTGTATGTGGCTATGTGTAATCAAAAAATAAGCTGCAATGTGAATACAAAATAAAAAATGAGGATACAAAGTTGGTATCAATTTTAATTACAAGCACAGGGCTCAAAAATGAATTACAAGTATGACAATATGACAGCATGTGCACCAGAAGGTGAGGAGTTCGGTTGTGATTCACAACAAAGACAGTCCCCACAACAAAAAAGAGAGCAGGATATCGCAATCACAAAGATGTCATCACAACATCGCTTCTTCGAGTTTTCATTTCATCATTTCTTTATGAATAAAAGAAATACTTGAGATACTTATGTTTGCGAGAGTTATTTCTACATATGTTCAAAATATTATTTAGAGAGACAATGTACAAGTTTGTTTCTTGTTTGTAGCTACATTATTAATAAGAAAGAACTAGCATTGATGGCTAATTGATGAAGAGTGGTAGAAACACAGACAGAGATAGAGACAGAGTGAAGATACAAGAGAAACATGATGACTAGGGAGCACTGTGAGCAGAGGTGGATTTCCGAATCTGTCTCAACCTGCAGGAATCTTGTTGCACAGCTTTAGTGGTATTTAGAGAGCCTGTGTCACTCAGTAAGCATCGGTCCATCAGCAGGGCTTAGTGAAATTTAAGAGTAGAAACTAAATAAACCTACAAGTGCTATTTAAGTCTCTGCAAACAGTATTTATTGTGCATTAATACTATGCAATTTCAAATGAAGCAACAGCACAGTAGCAAAGCACCAACATTTTTAAAGTGGTACCACTATGATGACTACAATGTGTGTGCTTCAGAACAGCTTGTTAATGGAAGGAGAGTGATAACAAGTACAACACAAGGACAACTTCAATGCCACAACAATTCCACACAATGACAAATCATTGTGACTCCTGTGCAACCTTACTGTTGTACAGTATATTACTGTGAACATCAATGCACACCCCCAGAGAACAAAGTTGTTTCATTCTGGACTGCTGATATTTCTGCAAGAGATCAAGGTTCTCCACATCTCCAGTCCTTCTGAACAGCCTTTATTATGTTGACCCCATGACCTGCAGCATGACACTGTCCATTTCATGTCCATTACCAACGTGATACTGTCAATACAATATAACCCCCCCATACTCCCATCCCAGGTCATACTGCAGTTATAAATGACCTCTATGTTAAGCTGCCAATAACAGTGTGAACAGCTGTCCCTAACACATGAACACAAAGTGGAGACGAATTACTTCCATCTATAACCTACTGGACAACAGACAGTAAATCCTCCAACCTTGCCGTCATAATATCGTTAAGGTTAAAAATACCATCTGATACCAATACACCGGTGGGGAAATTCTGACAACCCATTCAGTCCAGATGTTGACATGGTATACCAGTACTTGAGCAACCGTGCTTAACTTACTGGAAAATTGCACCGGAAAGATGCACTGTTTCTCTGTACATTCTGATGACTCACTCTTCACCCGTGGGCAAGACATCCTGACTCCTATTTTTTGGTGTCTATAGCTGGTTCAAGGTCTCACACAGGGGGGCTTTCTTTTTTCAATGTGCTACACACACACATAGAAACTTCACATGCATTGAAGAAGACAGTTTTTCAACACTGGTTCAAAAATGTTCATTAATGGGATCAAGTTGCCATCCTTAACTTATTAACTTAGACTGTGTATACCAAATATTTGTGTCCCTGCAATTAACTGTAATTGCTGCCAGAAACTTGCAGCTTTTTAATTTGTTGTCTCCAACTTTTAAACTGTCCTCCTTGGAAAACCATTCATTCATGAATGAATAAACACCTAGATCTAAGAGTAATACACCAATGAGTGCCCAAGCCACATGGGATTACAAAACAAGTCTTCCAAAGTTGACAACAAAGTACAATTTGTAATTGCCCTTACGAATGACATATGAGCTTTTTCTTATCTGACCATCTATGGTTCAGATTTAATTAGCTTCAGGCTCTAACTACGGTTAGGGAAAGATCATGATCTGAGTTAAAATAACTACTTGGATAAGAGTGGGGGTCCTTCTTCAACATGGTTAAAATTAGGGCTGTAACGGTATGTATTTTTTCTCACAGCGGTGACGGAGTGACGTATCACCGCGGTATGCCCCCCCCCCCCCCCCCCGAGACCCAGCCACTGGACATATAGACACAAAAACAACATCCATCATGTTGTCTCATGCTCCCAAATTGTCGGAGTATACTTTTAACATTTGGCTTGGGAACCAGATCTGCCGCCATGTTGAATCAGCTTTTTTTTTTTTTTTGTGCGGTAATGACCTCTTCACCGCGGTAGGCATCACGTGACCACGGTATTGCAGTGATGCAGTTATTGTCACAGCCCTTATTAAAATCACAACAACTTCCTGGTTAAGGTTGGGGAATGATCGTGGTCATGAACCGCAATATGTGTTGAATTTGGTTACTTGTCTAAACAACTGATGCTGTCATTTTTCTTCTGACAACAAAGACACCATAACAAACATATCAAATACAACCATAACAAATTGAACCCACCTATTTTTCATTTTGCTCATCTGCCAACCAGCCAGATCTTCAAAAATAACTGTCTCTTATTGAGAATTCTGGAGTAGAATTTGTTTCTTGAATCATATTTGGGACTTGGGAATTGGCATCATAAATTCCAATACAAATAGGGAACCATCTTATCATCAAAGTACACTATAAATACACATAATGTAAAAAAACAAACAAAAAAACCACAGTAAGTCACTTTCATTAACTAGTTTATCAATACTAGTTACTTGTCACACTTTAGTTCCACCAAATGCTTCAATGACTCTCTCTTGTGTGACACTGGCATTTCCAGTAACTACTAATTGAAGGCATATGCAGCCTGCTACTTGTTGACATCTATTGTTTTCTTGAGTTTAAATATGTTCCTCCACACAGATCATTAGATGCTTCAATAGAATAGAAAAAGTCTGCTTCCCAGCTTTTTAGAGTACAATCAGTTGCAAATACAGAGGATCTACCCACATCCTTTCTCTTGACATAAACAGTCTACCATACATTAAAATAAGGATGACATTTTTGCTTTAACATGCTCTGTTTTAAATGATTCAGTTCATTCCTGCCACTGGGCATTTGCAAATTAGATATCCCTTTCACAAACCTGATGTGCACTCCCACTTTGCAACTTAAAAAAATCTCACACTCTTTTCTAATGCCCCACAGACATGTACAGTGAATTCTGGGGGAATGTAACACAGAACAGCAAGTCAGCAGGAAGGAACTTAGGTGACCATTCAGGAGGTACCTGCTGTGCCTCATACGTGGCAGGAATTTTAAGCCTAGGAGGTCAGAGTATGAAAAACAAAAATCCTAAAAACAATGCATGTATACATATGATACTAAGAGTATTTGAAAGTAATATACAGTCCCATTTTAAATCTATTACAAGTTAGTTATGAAAAAGTTTGTCACTTACTTTGTTGTAATGCACAATTCCTCCAAAATGAAATCCTGCAGGTTCCTTTAGTCTCACTAACGGCTTTGTTGAGCAAAAGGTTTGACCTGAATGCACCCAATACAAACAGCCCACTGTAAGCTCTCTAATGTGCGGTTTACCCTGGAGTCTAGATTATTTAACTGCGAGTGCTGAAAGTCCACTTTTGCCAAGACTCAGAAATTAGGCAAGTTGACCCAGCAAGGCCAACAATTGCAAAATTAGACATTCCTTATATAATAAGGTAAACAGCAGCACAAAGCTAAATTGGGTGATAAAAACTAATTTAAAAAATGTGGCTGCTTATTTAAGGGTATAGTGCAATCTGGTAGCTACAGCTGGAACAATTAAACACACTGCACCTAAGTATTTGAAGGGCAGTGTTGGCAAGCGGCGCTATTAGTCTTGCTAGATGGCTATTAGCACAACAGCAGTCAGTTTACAGGTCAAACAGCCAAATATTTTAAAGGCAGTACTGCTAACATCAAAATGGCGAAACAAACACGTAACAGTTGTTCAGCTTAGGTGTGCTGTTAATTTAAAAAATGTGTCCTTCGCAGGAGAATGGCTGCATTCATCCAGTACACTGTGCCTCACTGTATGTGAGAAAATCCTGGCCACACTATTGACATGAATTCAAAAAGTAATTAATGTCAAATTTTACTAATACATAAAAAGAGACAGAAGCTGCTTCAGTGTAAACAACTTAAATCATATATCCAGTGCTATAAAGAGGAAACAGATGTGTGCACACCGTACTTGTATAAACACTAAAAGATTTAGAAATCAATATGAAATAGCTGTGATCTCACGTTTTAGATTGGCACATCTGGACAGTCAAAAGAACAATGCCATTTATCACTGTGAGATTACACCATGAAAAACATGCATTCAGTCAAGCTACTGAGCAAGGTGGAGAGAGGATGATGATGATGGAGTGAAGAGAGAACAGAGAGAATACACACAAGAAACATAATCAGAGACTGATTTCTCATCCATCTGTCCAGAGATGCTGTGAGGACCATAATGCCTGCAACAGTGTTTTTGATTGCTGCAGTGAGAATTGGTCATGGTTTAATCAATTCCAACACTATGCAATGATATGCAAATGACAGACAGAAGGAGCACTGAATCTGCAGTCGTAATATCCCGTCCTTAATGGCTCATTAGAATTCATGACTTTATTAGCTAATTAAGTATCTCATGTGCCGATGCTTGTGTGAATGTAAAATAATTGTTTTTGGTTTTTCAGATTTACCTAAATGTTGAACTGATTAAAGTGTCTACTTTCTACAGCTGGATCAAACACTCAACCAATCTTTAGGAACTACACTACCTCAAAATGACACTTATAATTGTAGCCAAACAAACATACAATAAGAAGTTGCCTCTTACTACATTGCAAACACAAACAAAGTAATTATGTACGCATAATTAATTGACAGTGTTAGAGAAGTAGCAATTGAGCTTCTGTTTGTGAAGAAGTTTGATGAGGATGGATCAATATACTATATCCCCTTAACCCAAAGGAAGACTGCAGTTTGTTTTTACACGCTGGGTCTTGTTTTCATAGTTTTGGCCAATAACCCTGCTGGGTATTACAGGATTTTACTCACTAGTTTCACTGCTGGAATCTGGGAACATGGCAACACTGGTAGCCAGAGCTTCAGAGCTTCAGAGCTCCAGAGCTCCAGAGCCAAACGGAACAAGCCTCTATTTGGAAATGCATTAACTGTAATACTACAGTATGAGGTAACTGTGCAGAGCCAAACAGTTGTTTACAACAGTTCAGGACATAACTAGTGTCCACCTTTCTTCTCACTTCAAATCCAGGGTTTTTTATACTTATTGTAGTCAAACTAGTGGTTTGTTTAAAGCCAGTCACATTGTTCTGTCCTTGTCATTCATTTGGGCTGTTGTGTCTCCAAATCTCATGAACATATTTCTACTGAAACTGATAACAATGCAGTTCTCTATTATGACTTAAGACAGAAAGACTAAGAATCTGTTCTGTAACCACTTCATATCCTGGTTATGTCAGTAGAGTGTTATTAGATCTGAATACCTGATTGGAATCGAGGTCATTTACTCATAAAGGTGAGAAGCAAAACAAATAATAGAGACCCTAAGAACCCGATCACACAGAAAGCGTTTCGCAGGTTGCAAAATGTGAGGTGCGCTGCACTGCCTTTTCTTTAATTAAATGCCACTAGTAAAAAAAAAAAAAAAAAAAAACTCGCTGCGCCTTTTTATTGTTGCCAGGCAACCACGGACTCACCACCTTATTCTAACCTTCCCGAGTAATTAATCTACCGTTTATTTATTTATTTTACTTGGTTGACAGTAATCAGTATCTAGTTCCTAAAATGTTCGAGCAGAGGGTACTTGCTGTAGCTCTGGTGGTTGAGGGTGAGAGGCTGTCAGTAAATAGTTTGATGGTCACAGGGAAACAGAGATCTACGTGGGTACATGAGACCCTAAAAAGAGGGTGGATCATGGGAAGTACCACCAGCTGGTCCAGGAGCTTCGCCTCGATGATGGCCGTTTCCAGGCATATTTTGGGATGATTCTTGGGCAGTCTAACAACCTGCTGTCTATTGTCAGGCTGTATAGCACTGGGTATCCAGTAACCTCTACCACCAGTTTCTCCTCCATTGTTTACCAACTGTAAACTTAATGTCGTGACCACCACAGAGGACCCGCTGACTCTCAAATCATTTGATTGGACTAAGAAAAAAAGCTGGCAAAAAAAGAGATGATGTGGGGCATTTTTCCACTTTGAGTTGGTTTTTTCAGCTCAAGAAGTTAAGAACGCTCCAGCAAAAATGCCAGGCACTTAGAACGAAGAAACACAAGGCACGTTGCAACGCAAAAAAACGCATCAAAATGCTTCACTCTCATTAAAAACAATCACTAAAAGGTGCCCCCAGCTGCTAAAATGCTTTCTGTGTGATCAGAGCCTAAAGGTGTATTTGTGATGGGGCCTCAAGTGAAACACTACAACATCCTAAATCTCAACAAAGTGTAAACTGTACTGTGACTAGAAGAAGACACTGTTTCTACGCATTTTAATTGTATCTGGAGATTAACATATTTTCTTCTTTGTGAGCAGGCTCCTCTAACAGTAGGCGCCATTAATGTTAAATGTATTATCTTGATTTGCATTGGTTCACCTTGGACAATGTGACTGCTGACAACTGTAACAATTAACATTGCACACGGCAAAAAACCCAATACTGAATGAGCTGGTGACAAGTTACACCAACAGTATAGTAATACTAATGCCAGGGGCTCTTTTAGTCTGCAACAATTATCATAATGATATGGTTAACATACACTAAATGTATATCAAATTTACAGTAAATAAGTAAATGTCAGCCAAAAAGACAGATAAACATCCATTGTGTCCCTGATTACATCCTCAGGTTGGCTACTTTAAATTTACCCCAAATGAGCATTTCAGTGCCATTACACTTGAGACACACAAGTATGCATACAATTTTCTGGGAGGAAAAAAAAGGTGTCTTTGGAAAACCCAGAACACACCAGTCAGCTGCACAAAAAGAAAGATTTTTAACCCGTTTCTCAAGTTTTAATTGTATATCCTAATACAGGTACAGCAAAATATGAAGATGTTCTTATGAAAATATAAAATGTTGCAAAGAAACATCAGTTGCAATATAACGCACAATGACATTTTAAATTTTGGGTCACGCTGCACATATTGAGCAAGAACATATGTCATTTCTGGCTCCCATCTTTGATTACAGGTAACATGCAGAAACTTTTTTATCATGCTACAGATGGAGTATTTTTTCCAACCAGTAGAGGAGTTTCTGAGGATTCTGGAAATACCATAATAAACAGTAGTAACTCTTGTTTAAGATCTCATGCTCAGCTTTGTGATTCAAATGCAATGGTGACACATAAGGCACAAACTGGGCTACTTTGAGTCCTGCTGCTCTCAGTGGAAAGTATAAAGAACAGAAAATAGGTCGCCCTATTATATCATCAACCTATCATTATCTTCAAACTGTATAGTATGAAGATGGAAGATGCATCATGTTGCACTGCACACATCCACAGAAATTAAAGTAATTGGTTGCATCCATCCTCTCTGTTCCTCTGCATACCTGCGGCAGAAAGCACGTCTCTGTGGCAACGACAGCAGACAGAAAGGGTAGCAACAGTGTGTCATTCCTGCCGACGCACCTCACTACGGATGCCAGGGCATCTCCCATTGTCACCGACTCCTCATCTGACAGCGGTCTCCTAACAACCATGACACGGACTAACTAAAAAAAAGGGAGCGCAGAAACTACAATGTGAAGCACCATCACCCACCTCCGCCCCCACTAACTGGATATGTGGGTGCTATTTTCCCAAATCGGAAGCGTGTCCTACCTGTTTCTGCTGTTCCAGGAGGGAGAGGAGGAGGAGGAGGAGCAGGCGCATCAGGATGAAGATAGATGCCGCATTTAGAAGATCAGGAGATAACGGAGAGCGAGCTGTAGCAGGGACGTGGCGGTGCTCCCTTCAGTCACGACGCACGTCCCGACACTTTGCGCTCAGATACTTTTGGCGCACAGCTTCTCCTGTATGGAGGCAAATGGCACAATGGTTGCGCAATAGTATATGAAGTGAATCCTCTTTTTACAGAGAAACTTAAAACCAGTGACGTAATTAGAGGAGGGTAAACCAGCAGTCAGTTAATATGAAGGCAAACAATAACTAAAGTGAACTGCAGTGTACATGTCATTATTTTTATTACCTGGTTAACACTATGTTTCTAACATGAAGTCTGTTATTTAAACAGTATGAACTAATTAAACGAAGGGGAGTTAAATTAAGATTGGTGGCTTTGCTATCTGCTACCTCCCTGCTTTACCACAGCTTCTCTAATAATTTCCTCTCAGAGCTAATGTTAGCTAACCTCACAATCGTTATTAGCCACATTAGCATTACATACAGCAGGTGTCTCATTAACTTTTAGCCTTAACGCCCGACATTATCCCTTCACAGCCTTTTAACAGCCCAGTAAACACAGCTTTATTTTCAAATCATTCACTGTAACTTACCTAACTTAACCTCCTGCTGTCCTGACTCGTCCCGGTTTATAAGCCATTAATGCATAATTAGCTAACGCAAAGCTAACGTGCATTTGAAAGTTAACTGCATTTGAAATATACGTTAGGCTAATGCTAGCTAGCTAGCATTTGTTTTTCTCGACAATATAACATTACTCAAAGTCAAAACTTGGAAAACGTACCGCAGCTTTGAAGACATTTCTAGATTCGTATATATTCTCCTATTTTAGAAAGTGAAAAATACTCCGTCTTCTGCTAATTGAAAATTGAAAATTCTTTCCAGTGCTGTTGCAAATTTTTCTAACATAATCAAGATGGCTGCCATAATACGTCATCAATGTCATCGGGCAGGTCGTGTAGAAGACAAGACCAAAAACAAAAAGCCAAATAAAGAAATAATAAAATAAAAATAATGTTAATAATAATTAAAATAATAATAATGATAAGAAGAAATAATAAATATTTTTTAATTTTTTTTTTTTTTTGTTAAAGTAAAATTAAGAAAGATGAATTAATGGTGAAAAAAAAACAAGATCCTTCATAAAAAGCTGGATATTCTTCTGTTTATTTGTTTGTGCGTTACATTTATTTATGTGGGTTTTTGTAGCTCAGTGCAATTCCTTTTTCTAATATTGGTCTGCCCATTTTATTGGTCAGCCTATAATCTGCAGTACAAGAAAAGCTACAACATATATATATTTTGAATCAAGTTAGTTGCATATGGCAGGATTTAATCTATGAAATCATGGAAATATACACATACATAGAGATCACATTTCATAGGTCCTTGCTCATACAGACATTCTGGACAAACAAGCTGTTAAATGAGAAAATGTACTGTAGATGTCAATATCAAACTTTCTAGGACTATGGGATTGAGTGTTGTTTGTCAGGCAGTAAACCGAGAATTGAGAAATAATTTATATTAATTCAAAACAGGGTTGGTTTAATGAGAATAGGGGGGCATGAGGTATTAATAGCCAGATAAAGAATAAAGTACATCTCTTAACTTCACTTTGGCAGCTATGCATTATAGATGTAGGTTTTCAGACAACCTTATAGAGACAGCTTGGCCATTAAAAGCTGTGCAAACTGAGCTGGGGTGGTTTTTACTTTTGTTACACCCTTTTTTTTTTTAATTTAAGACGCCACAAATGGATATATTTGCATGATACTGGGTGTCAGGTTACATCAGTCAGATCCAAAGCCAGAATTAAAAAAACATGCGTATATTTTTTCACTTGTACCTATTGTGCCTGCTTGTTTGGGGTTGTAGTTGCTGCTGTCATTCTGCAGTGGGCAACATGCAGGGTGCTGAAAATTGATTTACTGGCAGAGATTTAGATTTTTCCATTACGCAGCACACACGTGTTGCCGGGGTGGGCTGGCTGGAAACAGCTCTTATTGGCTGATGTATTCTTGAAAACACACCTGTCTTTATCCTGCACTGTGGCAAAACTTTTCACAGTTCCCTGCCGCCTGTCACTGCAGCACACCGTAATGAGTTTGTTGTCTGTTATTAGAGTGAGATGACAGGGGTCGTGTTCACCTAACCCACACTGCATACTGTATTTCTGTGATGTCTATCAGCAGATGGGTCACTGACCTGCTCTCTTACCCAGGCCGGGGTGTGCAGAGGCACAAATGGAGCAGCAGGAGCAGATGGGAGCGAGACGGATGAGAGGAGGATGAGACAGAGCTATGTGCTTAATATTTAACCAGTGAAGCAGCATGCTGCTCCGCCCAGAAGGGGGGGAAGGATAAAATCATCACGCTGAAGTGACACTGATTATAGAGATGCTGGAATTCACAGGTGGAAAGTAAAGCACCGTACCGTGCTGCTCACATTTTGAAGTGGCACTTTTCTTAAGTGTTGGGAGCTTTGCACTTTTACTCCACAATTTTTCAGATGGAAAATTCTGTACCTGGGTAAAAATATCTCTCCAAATTTTGAGTAATTCTAAAAGGCCTTATTTCAGCTCAGTGAAAGTAGATTTAACACTTTGTCTGACAAGTTTTAGAGAATTTAAGCGAAGTGGAAATCTTTCTTTCTTTTCTCCATCCCTCCCTGCTGTCTGTCATTTTCCTCTTTGGCTGATGTGAAAATCCCAGATACTGGAGATGCAAGATTGTGTTCATACAGTGGTACAGTAGCTATTCCTTTAATATTTTAAGATGCAGAGCTGAGACATGAGCAAGACTGCTTCATAGCAATACAGGACTTTAATTTGATTTTTACATCAGTGTGCCGAAGTTCCTTAATTTGACAGCTATCTGAGTCACACTTAAAGCAGACTTCCTGTTTTGCTCTTTTTTTAAAAATACATGAACACTTCCTTAATTGAATCTCTACTATATTATTGAAGCTAGTAGCTCATCATCACAATACCAGAGCTACAGCTAACCTGAACCTTTATAAATTCAAAACCACGGTGGGTAAGGTTTCTTTTATCTATGCTAGGGCGGAGTGGAACAAACTGCCTCTTGCTGTACTGTAAAGGCGATACAGAACCCACAAGCCTTTAAAAAAAGGTCAGACAGAAGCTGCTGGAAAACATCTCAAATAAAGGTCAGGGCCGTTTTTGTACATTTCTTTTGGTCTTGCTTTGAATGTACACGTGTGTATTGATGTCATCTTTTATTGGCATGTTGATGTCTTACTGTGTAGTCAAAAGACTGACAACATCAGGGACAACGACTGAAATAAGTCCTGGACTTTGTTGTGTTTCCCATGGCAGTGCTTTACTTGTCTTGTACTAAAGTGTTTATATATACTTAAATACTTCTTCAAATCTGTGTGTAATCTACTTTGGGTAAAATATTACTGTGGATGCACTGATGGCACAGACACAGATGAACTGGTGCCCATCTGATGTATTCATGGTTAATTGTTTTAAAGCTGAGAAGCAGTTTAGTTTCCTGTGCTGGTGAAGGTGTAACAGCCTGCAGCGAGCAAATATTCATGAATATTATTAGTATCGTATAAGATTAATAGTGTATTCATGCGTTTAATTTGGATGCAAATGAAGTAAATTTATAGTACAGTGCTGAAAAGATGCAAGGAGAGACGTTCTGCAGCAGCGCCCCCAGTTGAGAGTTACCTGTACTGCCAACAAGCAGCTGTCCCTCCCTGGCCCCTTCATTAATCAACACACATGGGTCTAGCACACACAGATACACACAAACACCTTCTTACTGTATTGGCTGCAGACCAGTGGGAACCTGGTTTCACAGACACAGATTAACACCATTCCTGTGGACGTCAGCACCCTATAAACATCCACTGGAAAGCCAGGTCGGCCTGACACCATGTTCACTGCTCAACAGTCAAATGTCAAGGTCACTCATGTTATTGAAGTATAATGTAATATTCATGATGACATTGAGTCCAGTGACACTATTAATTGTCTTTTTTGAAGCTTCCAAAGGACCTTCATGCCTCTATGTTATGGCATTTATTGAACATGACACTGAAATCATTATCTGCCCTGCCAGCATTTACAACACAGTAAACTAAATTTCTTATTTCATCTTGAACTTCATTGGCATGATGCTTCAGTTGCTTGAACATATCTGCTTATGGGTTTCCCATACATTTTCATGGACATAATTTCAGAACTTGGGCGGCACGGTGGTGTGGTGTTTAGCACTGTCACCTCACAGCAAGAGGGTTGCGGTTCGATCCCAGGTGTGGGAGCCCTTCTGTGCGGAGTTTGCATGTTCTCACCGTGTCAGCGTGGGTTCTCTCCGGGCACTCCAGCTTCCCCCCACAGTCCAAAGACATGCAATTTGGGGACTAGGTTAATTGATAACTCGAAATTGTCCGTAGGTGTGAATGTGAGCGTGACTGGTTGTCTGTTTTGAGGACCCATTTTAACATTTCTTTTACCATTCACAATGTATAACATGAACAGTGCTCCATCTCAAAAATGCAGTACAATTGTCAGAGTAGTAGCAGGGAATAGCGCAGGCATAGAAACTTTGGGATTCATGACCCTAACTGTTAAATCACATTGTCAGAACATTACATTTTCTCTTATTCAAATGTATCAGATTCACAATGTTTAAAATAAGTCCAGCTGGCAGGCATACACAGAGCAAGAGATGCAACTTGGGGAGAAAATGAAAAAAACTACACACTTTTATTTTATTTTATTTGACCTTTATTTAACCAGGCAAGTCATTAAGAACTATTTCTTATTTACAATGGCGGCCTGAATGATCACTTCAACGATAAATCTCTTTACAAAAAACAAAATTCCATGACTCTGAAACTTTCCCAGGCCTGGAAAACAAGACTGTGAAATTCCATGGTTTTTCCAAGTTTTCCGTGACCATGGGAAGCCTGTAGGCTTGTTTTTCCATTTTGATTTCCTTTCTTTTATTTCTCTGCTGTTTATGCTCACTTATGTTTTGCGTATAAAGGCTTTTTGTGCCATGTTTTTTTGTTTTGTTTCATTTTTAATGAGTAATTATGTCATTGTTTATTTGTTTAAGGGGTGGAGGACTTTGAACAAGCCTGTCTGGCTTCCTTCCTCTGCTGCACTGTATTTACTGTCTTTTCTATCAGATGTATTTTGTATCCTAATTATTGTGCATCAAAATGAAACTCTGTACTCTTGTTTGAAGTCAAAAGTTTTGTTGATGTTTTTGTAGTTTAAACTGACTCAATTCCAAATTGGGCTGGGCAATTAATTAAAACGTATTTTCTTTTCAACTGTTGATCAGCAATTATAATTTTTTGACAGTAAGAGAGACAGACATGAAAGGCACGGAGAGAGAATGATGACATGTTTGACATATTTGAGCCGCTGTAACGTGAATTTCCCCAGTTTGGGATCAATAAAGTTTTATCTTATCTCTTATCTTATGCAGCAAATTGCCCTGGCCGGACTCGAACTCTCGAACTGGCCGCAGCAGCAAGGACTCAGCCTTAATGGCACCACTCTATCTGGTAAGCTGCCATAGTGCCCATTGAATTTAATCTTCAGTCACAATTTTGGCTTCCAACGATCATGAAAACAAGATAATTGAGATACAACTATTATTGTGCTGCACTCTGTTTCACAACAATGCTCAGTGATCTCAATATTGACCCAAATAATCATGGTTATGAGATTTTTGACATACTCGAGCAGTCCTAATTCGAATCCCTCACTCAGACCGGCTGCTAGAATTAAAAACTAGGACTGAGGCCTCCTTACAGTAACAAATGGAGCTCGCAGAATGACCCAGTGGAAGATTAATTCCTTGTCCATGGACAGATAGTTACTGGGTCAGCCATAGCCAGACACAAGCTTTTCATCACCTGAAACTAGAAAGAGCAGTATGCATGTTTATGACACCATCGGTCAACACTGTTCAGAATCCTCAGGTCATTGCAACTGTGTAACCTCTTCAGTCCTTGTCTCCTATTATTCGGGTTTTATAAAGCCATATGATGTAGGCTATTTGATGTTGCTTTTTTCTGTTCAGAAGAAAAAAAAAAACGAAAAAAAAACAACAAGAATCCTCAGGTCAGGTTAGCAGCATCCATGAAAAGGTTTCCCAAAAATGCCTTAGGTTCGGGGGAACTGTACCATCACATCAGTTTTCTAGCCAGAGGAGCCCAAAATTTCAAACTGGTTTCTTGTGAACTCGCAGCACTGACGGAGTAACAAATTGGCTGCTTTGTTGAAGCTGATTTAAGATTTTATTAGAAACCAGGAAAAACTAGAAACAGTGAATCGTTCTACTGTCAAGTGTCCTCGTTTTTACCACAGTTGCCTTGTTTCCAAAACTCATTTTAACAATGCAAATCTCAATCATTTCGTAAAGATAAAACAGACTGACATTTTTCTGCTGCTCAGTTTTACTGCACACATCTTCTTAAAGGGATAGTACAGCATTTTGGGAAAAAGGCTTCTTCACTTTCTAGCTGAGAGCTCAATGAGAAGATTGATAGCACCCTGTGGATTTTATTACCTTCATACTAGCAATGACATGCTCTCTGGTATTACAATAAACCAGTTAATATTACCGTTTCAAATTTTAGTCATCATTAAAACCTTGTTTGATTACTGTGCTTTGCAAAGGCATCAACCAAAGTTAGCAGCAGTCTCCCAGACACAGGCGCAGGACACAACGTGGGTTTGTTTTGCTAAGCCCTTGTTTACAGAGTGGGCGTGCAGCAGGCAAACCCAGTGATGCTACAGGTCCCTTGTCCTCAAGTGACTCAGACACTCCAGCAAACTGAAATTCAAAGACAGGCTATCTTCAGTGTTAATGCACATTTGATACAGTTTATATGTTTATACTGTATAAGATAGTGATCACTTTATGTTAATGATTATGCAAAGAAAATGTGCTTCTAATTTCATTTGTGATTATCATATAAAACTTAAAAATGATGTTGAAATGATTCCACATTTTCAGCACATTTTAAAAATTCTGTGATAACACCGACAACCGTGATAATTTTGGTCACTACAAAAGCGATGTGAGATTTTCATATCATCATCTCATCTACTCCGTACAGAGCCAGGCTAGCTGTTTATGCTAAGCTAACCAGCTGCGAGCTCCAGGATTAAAATAAATACACAGCATTATGCCAAGAATGTTACACTACTTCCAGTTGGTCCCTGTTTTTCTCCCCAAATCATTTTTAAAGGAGTTACCCACATATATTTGGAACAAGAAAATTCCCCGCCTTCGTAAGACATTTCTGGAAAGATGAGAGTCAGAGGGAGGGCTTGCGTTACCCAACCTCCTGCACTACTAGTACTGCGCTGCAAATGTGCATAAAGTAACATTCTGGATGTCTCATTTTCGGGAGAGAGATGGCCCAGTTTGGTCCAGCATGGACCCCACCTCATTACTTTGTGCCCCTCTGCCACTTAGCAGAAAGAATCACTTGAATAACCACATGGTCAGTAGTTCCCTTAGGATGTAGTTGCAGTTTAGGATTCATTTTGGAAGGAAACAAATCACCCGGTTCACCACCGCAGTGCGCAACCCCGCTTTCACACCTGCCTGTTTCAGACTCAGCTTTCCATCTGTGGTTCCAAAAGGACCTGATATGTATGTCTGACCTCTTCCATATTGGTGTTTTTTCTTCCTTTGACCATTTGGTTAAAAAGCATGACATCTCATGAATACATTATTTCAGATACCTACAATTAGAGACTTTACTGGGAACCACTTTCCCCCCTTCCCAGCAGCTCCACGCAGGGGCTGGATGGATGATGGTTTCTGCCTCAGCCTCTACCAGAAGAAGAATTGGGAGTGAGGTTACCTGATAAGACCACCTTCACATGCCCCTTGGGTCAGAGAGGGGACAACACACCTAAAGCTAGAAGAGCTGAGTTATCTCAGTCAGGGCTCTATTAAAAAAATACTACAAGGCATGGCAGCCCTTTCTGGACGGCTTTACATCCTTCCATGTGCCAAGTTGACAGAAAACAAATAATCGTACTTGCCCAATTGACTGACCATTCCTTTAAATTCATTTATTGCTGCTGCGGACATTTTTAATCCCCTTTATTGTATTCCTGACCTTGCAATTTAAGAGTGCAGCATGAGTCAGTCAAAATGTTTCAGGCAACCAGATGAACAAACACATTTCTCGGCAGCAAAGCCAGTCACAGACATGACGTGTCTCTTCTTGTCTTACAGAGGTTTGAATGAGCAGAAAGAAAAAAACATGTTGATTCTTAGTCACCTTTGATTTATTCCATTTGCCACTTAAAACAGTACATTACCCATGTGTTGCTCTATTTTATAAGAGAACCCTTTTGTCCTTAAGGTAAAGCAGCCTGAAAATCCATTTCACCTTTTAAATGCCTTTGCAATTGTCAGAGGATTCCCAATGCGACGAACAGAGCAGGTTTATCTGTTAAATTCAAAATTGTGTGTAAGCACAATAGGCCAAATTGGCTTCCCGATTATGAGGAAGAGCAATAATTACTCTGGACTAAGCTCACCTCAAATAAGCCTTGAAGAGAAGTGGCTTGCATAATTTTTATCATTAGCATAATAAAGACAAAAACCTCCACTGGTAACATTGACAGTTGGACAGGTTAGACAGTTCCCTGAAATCTTCATTTCCAAGACAAGATGCTGAAACCTGACTGAATAAAATCTTGAAATCTGAGGTGAACAAACCTTTGCTATTTTGTTCTGATTATTTTGATGTTGGGTTTTCCTTCCATCAGACAATTCCCAGTTTCCATGACCACACTTACACATCTATCCAGTGGGTCTGTTCAGCTGTTACGTATGAACAATCACTCTGTTCTTGAAGTGCATCCACTTTCTAGTGTAGAAATTATGTAAATCTCTTCTCAGTCCAGAATAAATATAGCCTGGCAACACACTGTGCTTTCTTAGAAAACTGTCACTGATAATGGATGACAAATTAAAGAGAGTAAGAGGGAGAGAAACGGCGTCAGGGAGAACAGCACTGTAAGTCTTAGCTAAATACGACGATTAATTAGAGCTATCACCACATCTTGAAATGCACTGTAACACATCACAAGGCCACTTTAGGCACGCTCAGTTTGTGCCTGAAATGGTCTTAGGGATAGAACAAGACATGGGTGATTGTGACTCCATGAGAATAACAGTTGAGAAATTCATAGACCTGCTTTGCATCAGATTTCCAAAAAAAAGCATCTAAAACAAATGACATAAATCCACTGTGCATCAAAGGGGCTCTGGTAGGGTTTTACTGGTAAAAAACTTCATTCTGGGAACCTGTGAGGCATCTGAGACAAATGTTCCTAAAGATGGCTTCTCTGGATTTACGCATCGGCGGTTGTTGGAAGAACTCTCACAAACAGAGTTTTGGTGTCTAGAGATTTCACTGATGAATCAGCTGGCAGCTCTGAAAAAGACAGAGACAGTAAACAGTTAGAGGGTAGGTTTGTTTACATTTCTGGCTAAATTTAAGTTTGAAAAAACTTTGACGCTCTCACAAAAGATCACAGTTTTCACAAAAACTGGAGAGATCTTAAGATGGTCTAATTGGGAGGTTAGTTTAGTTTTTTAAAAATAGATAACTAAAGATGATGCCAAAAAAAAAAACTCACTCATAAAGGAATGTGCTGTAAAATGTTCATCCATAATACACATCTGACCTTCCTCATTTCATCCATTTTAAATGTGGCCTACATTGCAGGCCACAAATCTGAAGCGCATGTTGGCTAAATAAAGTAAAAGTGATATTTATAGTGTTGGACACTGTACACAGCTAAAAAGTCACTTGCATGTTTTGCATGTGAGCACCAAATTGTAAAATAAATCTTTTTTTGTCAGCTGAAAACATTAAAATAAAAATAATTTTCATATAAAACTTGTTTTTAGCAAACTGTGTAATGCAAAGCTGATTCAAATGAAGTGTAAGTTTTAAAAAAAAATATACATAATTAAAACATTGTATCATTGAAATTAAAATACCAGAACATTTTGGGGTCAATGACCACCCATTCTGAATGTTATCAGCCCATCAAATGGACGTTATCAATTGTTATCAAAACCATTTTAAGGCTCCGATCACACAGAAGGCGTTTTGCAGGTTACACGAGACCCTAAAAAAGAGGTTGGATCACAGGGAGCAGCACCAGCTGGTCCAGGAGCTTCGCCTCGATGATGGCCGTTTCCAGGCATATTTTAGGATGACTTGGGGGCAATTTGACAACCTGCTGTCTGTTGTTGGGCCGTATAGCTCTGGGTATCCAGTAACCACTACCTGTTTCTCCTCCATTGTTTATCAACTGTAAACTTGTTGTTGTGACCATCACAGAAGACCCAACACCTCTCAAATCATCCGACTGGACAATGGGAAAAAAGATGACAAAAAAGAGATGATGTGTTGAGTTCACAGTGCTATGGCAAAAATGCCAGGGACCTAGAGCGCAGAAAGTCGAGGTGCATTGCAACACAAAATCAGCAGTCTGTGTGATCAGGGCCTAATGCTTCAGATTGGACAAACTGCATCTACCAGTAGGCTAGAAGGTGCATATCAACGGTGTGAAATAGTTGCAGTTTTATTAGGTTTCAATTTCATCTTACTGTGCAGAAAACTAGCAGGTCAGTGCTGATCACTTATTATCTTCTTCTCATCTTCTCCCAGCTGTTATGTAATGTAACATAGCGTGTCGTGACAGAAGTTAAGTACATTGCGTCAACAGTGACTTTCAGCTTTCGGGACACAAACAGCGGTTTTCAAGATTAAAGTCCTGTACTTGTTTGGCCCATACACCCCGATCTCCTCCTTACATGGTCTTTGGTGCTCTTTAGACTAAGATACACCTCTGGACTTCCTCTGTTGGTTCCGTCATAATTACTAGGGATGCACCAAAATGAAAATTTGGGGCCGAAGCCAAATAATATTAAACGCTTGGCCGAATACCAAGTACCGAATACCGAATATCGTTGTTTAGTTTTTCATTACTTTTTGCAGATGAACCCCCTCCAGATTAGTGTTGTCACGGTACCAAAATTGGGACCCAAGGTACGATACCAGTGAAAGTATCACGGTTCTGAGTAGTATCACGATACCACAGCAAAAATGAGGCAGATGTGCCTTTTGTCATTTATAAAAAGATAAATCACTTTTCTATAACACATCAATGATATTTCAATGCAATAAATTACTTACTGACTTATTCATACTTCAAAAACAGCATCAATAAGTGATTAACATAGAGGGGATCAAAATAAAATAAATAAATAAAATAAAAATCAATCAGCCACCCTCCTCCCCTGACAGTCCCTTCATAAGTAAAGAACAGTCCCTAAGGTGCGGTGAGGTTTGTGGGCCGTTACCTGCCACAATGAGATATGTGAACGGCTCGTTTCTCCTCTGACACGCCACATACCTGTGTTCAGCTGGCTCAGCTGTTCAGGTACTACTGGGCAGTCATGATGCCAAGAAGAGGATATTATTCGAGCTGACTTCACCGTCGCTGCCGATAAGCCGATGGCCGCCGTATTTGACAGGAATACATTGCTGTCTGTTCAACCCACAACCGGTGGGATTCGCCAATTGTTTCTGCTGGTGGTTGAAATCCATACTCACACAGTGTGCTGAAAAATTTAAGCCTGTTTTGCTTGCTCAAAACTATTTTTAGTTGCAAATGCGAGTGTGGTGACGGACGGATCACCACACTGCCGACATTTCACTCCGCCCGTCACGGCACGCTGTTTGATTGCGTTATCAAAACATGCCGCTATTATTCGGCCTTGCTTTTAACTTATTCCACCAAATACTGAATGTGTGTTTTTTTGCAATATTCAGCCGAATATATTCGGTTACCAAATATTCGGTGCATCCCTAATAATTACTATGGCCAATAACACCACCTAACAATGAAGGTGAATGATAAGGGACTTCTGAGTCTAATAGTAGGTGTAGCAGGCCCCTTTTCACCCATATGTATGAGGCTGATAACGCCAGCTGACAGTGGAGTCTTCATCCCGCAATACCTTTTTCTTTTAGTCTGGGATTAAAACATAATTCTCTGAATTCCAAACCTGCTCTGGAAACTACTTTTCTTATCAGCGACATGTTATATGATGAAGGTAAGAACCATCAATCAGATTTTCCCCTCACTGTGTATATCCGCCCAGAATGACTGGACTTAAATCGGCTTAAAAATCAATATGATATCCACCATCTTTTCATCTTACCCTGGGTGAGGTCCTGGTCCAGGTAGAGTTTGAGCCGTCTGCTGCGGAGGCCGAAAACCTTGGCAGCCTCAGACAGCAGGCCTGAGTAGTCGAGCCCATTCTGGCCCACTGGGTTCACCAGCAGGAGGGTCCCCACCTCTCCTGTCTGGCACTCTGCGGGAGACAGGAAGAGTGTTGAAGAGGAGTGAAGCAGACAGACTTAACTTTCTTTACAAATTAAGAAATGATTGGCTTGTTAGTGAAGCTTGTTCACAAGTCCTGGAAAGGTATCAAGTCTGAGCTTAAGCCATGGGAAAAGGGAAGAGAAAGCACTGATAGATCAAAAAAAAGTGGAGGACAGAGAGAGCCTGGCTGATCAATTGGTAGATGGAGGGTCAGAGGGGAGAGGTAAAAGGGTTTGAGTGTGAATGACTTATAGGATAAAGCTGGATTATGTAACATTTCCCTCAGTACAATGTACACAGTACAACACACAATAAATGTAGTTTACTCCAGTGGTGGAAATTATCTAAGCACATTTATTTGACAGCGACAGACAAAAGTCTGCCTACTAGCACCTCTAAAGCTCACTTATTAACTTGTTCTATGTAAATTTCAAATGTCCATATAAAAACAAACTAACACACACTGGACCTTTAAGTAAAAGATCACAGTACTTTTTCCAAATAGAGCTTGGGTCAGGGGTCAGCTGGGTCACACTGCAGCTAGTGTGTCTGATCTGTTGAAGCTATGATGCCACATGCATTAAGTTAAGTAAAGGTTTGACGACACAGACAAAAGTTGGCAGGCTAAACTCATTATTAGTTTTTGTCTCTCTGGGGGTTTTGTTTCTTATAATTAAACAGAGTAATGGTCGCCTTACAACAGTCACAAGGACTGACTTAGTTATTAGTTGTGTATGGCTGTGTGTAGTGTGTGTGTATTTCTCACCAGCTGGTTGTGCGTTGCAAAGCAGCAGGTTCACATAAGGACACAGGGGGGCGTCAGTGGTGGGTGCGGGGTCTGGAGAGCCTGAAGTCACTGACAAAGTTTTACCGCTCAGAGCCTGAAGGTCCATTTTCCTGGTCAACTCTGTAACAAAACCCACAAGCACACAGAGGAGTCATCTGGGTTACTATGGAAACTGACAAAATAATCAGACCAGGTTATAAGACGAGTCAAAAATATCACTAAATACATCAAGAAATAATTTATGAATAATAAAAAGACATCAAACTTTTTTTTTTTTAATTTCCGTTCCTTCTCAGAATGTCACACTAACTAAACTAAAAACAAAACTAAATAAAAAGTACAAGGGTTGGCTTGCCGGCTGCAGTGCTTCACCTACTGCTAATAGAGTTTATACAGTGTACACACCATACACTCTATGGTTTCTGATATTTATGGTAGCTCTTATCACGCTGATGTATATTCAAGCGTTTATTTTTCTGTTAAGTTTGGTTTTAATTAGTAATTTGATGCTATTAAAAGATGGTTTGAAGTCATGATTGACAGCTGTGTGTGCCAATCAGTGTGCTCGCCAACTATGGCACGGCCTGCAATTTGTTGGTTTGGTGTATGGGTAGGGAAATTGCTACTGCTCAGACTCTGGCTCCAAGTGAAATTACCAGTGCAAGACGGCACCAGCCGTATCCGTGATAATTTGGCTTCATTCTTGCAGTTGCAAGAAGTGGAGACGCGGCGTCCATTTGGTCATCGGTACACACATACAAACCCTGGACCAATCAGCGCTCTGAACTTGCATGTACACTTCCATATTATTATCATATAGGCATGAAGAAAATTTGAAATATTGTGTGGGAAAACAGGAAATAAAGATAATACAATCATTATGTGTCCAAAGACGTGCTAGTTGAAGATACATTAAAAGTAGAAATACGTGTTTTAATTGATTAATCAGCTGATAAAAGACATTTACATTATTTTAACACACCATTTAATAATGTAACTAACATTATTATTTATTGTATGTATTCAGTTATATTTTTCAGGACTTATCACAGAGAATGTGTTTCTGTATTTTGGCAGCTTTGGGGCTCAATAGATAATGAAACTAATTTTAAAAATTGCAGTAAATGTAAAGTACTTGTAGCAAGAAGGTGGTTATACAATGACCCACAGTCACTCAATGACATATGTTTCTACCCTGACAGTGACTTGCTGCATGTACAGTAGGTGTTTCTGCAGTGATAAAACCAGTTCTCACCAGTGCCGCCGTTGAAGAATTTAAGCTGGGTGTTATTGGTTCCAAAGATGCTGCTGCACACTTTGTTGAGCTTGTCCAGGTCTAGTCTGTTATCCCCCTTGGGGTTCTCCAACAGCACAACCCCCTCTGAGCAAGAAACCAGTCAGACAGGATTAATAATGAAGCCAAACAGTTCACATAAGGAATTACAGGTAAGACAAGGAACAACTGGTGTGCTGCATATCCTATTAGCTCAACAATCAGCAGAAATGCAAAATAACCAGAGAGCAGCTTCTACTGGCAGTTTAACAATTACATATATTCTTGTTAAATCTCTTCTGGCTGGAAAAACAGACTCCCTGTTTGTCCTTCACATGCTCTACCTTGTTCTTTGTTGTTGACCTTCACTCTGACGTTCACATAGGTGCAAGCTGGTCCATTTAGAGGAGCTCGAGGGGCTGAAGATCCCTTTACTATGGTTAGCTCCAAGTCTGAGCCCTTCAGCTGTAACACAGAGAAGAAAAGCATGGAGGAGGCACAGAGAGAAAGATGTCTGAGTTTTTATTTTCTTTAAATACCACAAGCAATATCACTAATGCATCCGGAGAGTGGTAATATATGGATCACTAAGAGGACAATTTCCAGCATTAAAAGATCCTAGAAACATTCTAACCTACTCATGCTTGTGATAACACACAGTCTGTTGTTACCAGCATGTTCCCTAAATGTTAAAAGGCTGTGCTACACAACAAGCTGCCTGTTAAACTGAGCTCATATTACAGTACAGCGAACAATCATCCTGCTTGCCCTGAGGTGTTCTTTCATACCTGAGTCTTTTCCTCTATGATGACGCCGGCAGTCTTGGGGACAGGGAAGGGCAGCAGTGGAGCCTTGGTGGTAGCCAGGATGAAGTCAGTGTGAGCCTGGATCACAGAGCCCAAGTACTCCCCCTCTGGCTGGCAGCGGTAGTACACAGTTATCTCATCTGATGGCACTAAATGACCCTGAGAGACAAGGGATGGACAGACAGGTAGACAGTGGGTTTTCGTATGTGAACTAATAGAATTTAAGCACGGTTGTTTGTTTCAGTCAGAAAAAAAAGCTCCACAAGTATCAAAGAGCTAAAAGATACTTGGAACAAAAGTGAGTAAATGTGCTCAAAGTACTGCTTGAATAGCTCTTCAAACAACAACAATGCACAATAACAGAAAAACCTGTTATCTGATTAAAACAAACGATTGCCAAGGACACAAAGAATCACATTTTTGTGACAAGTAATTCTCTTCAAAGCTTTTTTTTTTTTTTGTATTCAATAAGAAAATGAAATCTGCGAGAAACAATTACCTGAAAGAAGTAAGGGAGGGGGATGGGATAAACAAAATGGAAGGGCAGCCAAAAAGAAGAGAGGGTGGGGATTATAAAAGCAAAAATCAGACAGCATAGGAACAAATGAAGGCAGAGGAGAACAAGGGGAGATTTTTTATTGGATGAAAGCCCGCCTGTTTTGGCATTGTGTGCTGACAGCTTCCTCTAACCTTGAAACATTCAAACACATTGATCTCAACCTAATCTGCAGTGTGCAGCCGTGCACACCTGTGCACAACTGTACACACATGTATATTGACTGTATAGTACACGCACACACACAAATACACACACTCCAATTGCAGTATGTGGCTCAAGGGCAGAGGAATAACGTTAGCTAGATACAGAGTAGCAGTCAATCAATGGAGGAAGGTTTATAGGCTTTTCCTGCCAAGTCAAGGTACTGACCCTACCCTGAAGGGGCCAGTACAGTGTGTGTATGTATGTATGTGTGTGTATGTGTCAGATGGAGCTACAGAGATCTCCAGTTCGTGAGCAGCCCAATAAAAAAAACAATAAAAAAGGAAACACTGACCTGTCTCTCAACCCTGCATATGCTAACACACAATACCCATGCAAACACTGATAAAAACACGCATGCACACCCACAAACAAACTACTACCAAACATGTCAGAGAATTGTTAAAAATTAATTCCCATCCCCAGGGTGGAAAATTCCTAACAGATCTCAGTTTGAAATAACTGGAGGAATTTAGCCTGGCCGGGAGCCAGTGCACACCACTGCTATAGGGGGACGGAAAAAACTGTTTGTTGGTTGTGAAAACAAGGGGCTGTTGGCTAATCCGTCTTTACTCCCCAGACCACTTCAAAGCTCCAACATTAGAATCTGAAAGGGGCCAGACTGTAATTAAGCTTCCATTAAGCCTGCCTTATGATGGAGAAACTTCTAACTGTGACGCTGCAGTGGAAAGATTTCAAAACTGCCCTGACAAAATTAGCATGGGACATAAAGAGGAAGGGGGGAGGACGGGGTGATCAAAGGGAGGGAAATGTAAAATAATACAGACAATTTTTCTGTGTTTGGTCTAAACTGCAGGGCTGCTGCTAATGACTATATTTTCATTCATTTCAATTAATCAATTAATAGTTTAGTCCATGAAAGCAATAACTATTTAAAAAGTATGGGGTCCTGTGAGTGTAAGTAAGATATACTGGGTCAGATGAGAGGAAGCAGGATGGGAGCCTTGCAAACCTCCTTTTATGATGACTGTATTGTGGGATGAAGTTTGACATTGGTAATTAGAAGCTGCATTATTATTTTTTCTTTTTTTATTTATTCATTGAATGAATTTATTTATTTAATTCATATTTTTTCAAATATTTTTAATTGAAATTTTAATGTATTTTTATTCTAATTTTTTTTTATTAGTCTTTTATATGTTTATATATGAACAGAGTTATGTTTTGTTTAGGTTTCTTGAAAATAAATAGTCAATAAAATGTCAGAAAAGACTGAAAAATGTTTCCAAAAGCCCAAGGTCTATTTTGAGGTTTACATTTTGCAATTAAATCACATCAACCAAAAAGTACTATTAATTTAATTAAATAAAATTAAGATGAATAGACTAATAGAATTTATGGAACTATAGCTCACAGAATTAATCAATAATATATAATAATACTACTACTACTACTACTACTACTACTACTACTAATAATAATAATAATAATATGTAATTATTTATGTATAAATATGTCGATGTTCATCAACATATTCGAAATACATAGAATTATTTATTAACTTTAATCATATAAACTTTATCAAAGTAACGGGTAATATCTATGAGCAATAGTGACATATATTCTCATTGTTCAATCATTTCACTTTTATTTGACTTAATAATATAAATGGTAATTTTTGGGTTGACGACAGAGTTTCTTGACACAATTGGATGGAAATTTTATGTGTAACTGAAATTCATAAACCTTAAAATTGACCAAATAATTTCTTTGAATACAAGATGTCATCAAATAATTGTATTGTCCAACCAATGGTCCAGCAGGCTGTCAGCCAAGTCAAAAATATAACTTAATACCCAACTTAATAACATTTTTGGTTGAAAAAGAGTGTATAAATATTAAAGCTTTATACTATATATTACTCCTCTATTTACCTTTCACTGGCTCATTTCATTTTTCAGCTCTTTTAATATTTTCTTTTTGTCTTGGTGCACATATAAATCTATTCCCTATTCATGAATGCAACATTTCCCATTTGCCTCATCACATTTCCACATCAATATTTTCTAATGCATGGTGTACATTTGAGGAGCTGTAAACCGAGATTGTTTGGCATTTTTTCATAATAAATCACTTAAATGATACAGATTTAAATTGCTGCTCATCAGTTTTGTGTTGATCGACTTTTAGCTCCAATAAAAATGTATCAACATATATGAGGAGGACAGGGTTTGTGGTCAACAGACTGTCAGGATTAGGATGTAAGACTCAAGACAACTGACAAAAAAATAGTGTTGTTTAAAAGGTGCATTAGGAGGGAAAACTCCTAGGAGAAAAACTGTAGCTCCAGTTGAAAAGTAGTGTCTACTGGAGACGCTGTAGTATTAGCACTGTATTATCTCGTGTATGTCTAATTCTAGAGAGCATGCAGTGTCACACAAATCTTGCAGGAGAGGTTGTGAAGGATGCTGTCATCCTTCAAAATACCTCACAGACTTTGGTGTAATCATTTTCAGTCCCAATGTTCAATGTTCCCAAATACTTCTTGTAGTCAGTCAACTTCCTTTCCCCTGCTTATCTGTCATACATTAGTCACTACGAAACAGCCTTGAATGGTATTTTGTCTTCCAGTACACCTCCCCAAACTGCCTCAGTGGCATGTTTTGCTCACCCTGTCACAGCCCCAATTACATGTGTTGGCAAACTGTTTCTAATATGTCGTATTCTATTCATTAGACACTGGATTGTAAAATTCACTAGTAATGTGTTATGTGTCACTCTAGTTTCCAGAACTAGTAGTGCTCCTGAAATAACTGTCCCACCTTCTTGCGTAGTTTCTGAATACGGTTGATGACCTCTCGGGCAACGCCTTCATCCACCATGGACTGGTCGGGGCTGACATCCAGCAGCACCAGGACCTAAAGACAACAGACCCAGAGGACAACAGGAGGGTTTTAAGATACATATTGCACTGATCACAGAAATGATCACCACACTGATGTTTCCAAAGACTGACATGACAGTCTTGCCTCATATATAAACCTTTTAAAAAATGTTTTCCTTTTTTGCCCCAATCACAAAAAGACATTTTTTTTTGCTTCAAATTTTCATTATAATGGTGCAAAGGAAGTGCGTTAATGTTTGCGGATCCTGGTATCTATCAGTAGGTATCCCCAGTTAGCAAAGACGAATGATGTACATTTAGCCCTTTTTAAAAGCCTCTTCAAGGCAGGAATGTTGCTCCGTTATTCTGCCTCTTTGTTATGCCTTCAAGTTGGCAACGAAGGTAGTAACAGCGCCAAATCGATGTCTGTGTAAAAGGGACAGCCGGCAGCCTGGGATTATGGGTATGACATTTTGACAAGGTGTAATGTGAGCGATCAACCGCTGGGAGATTTAAAAAGCAGCTTGTAGCAGTTGGCAGCAAAACTCAAAGAAGAAGAAAAGTGGCCCAAAGTGTCTGCAAACTGGGGAGAGAGTTTAGGCCTATTTCACAAAATGGCGACCGCGACCGGAAGTAGGGAATCCCTAGTTCCAGTCACTACTTCCGTATGCGCCGCAACAATCTCTTGCTGTTAGAACATCTACTACGGAGCCTGGACAGCGCATATTCTCCCAGTCACTTCTATCTTTGCCCAAATTTACAATTGCAGATGTTGTTCATCTTGTTTAAAAATTTTAGGGAGATGTAAAAAGGTCAAAGTTGAACAAGGGATACAGGTTCTTTGAGCAATTCATACTCATACTCAGTACTCTAATTTGTCTCACCTAAGTGACATCATTGGAGCTGCGGTGTTACTGAGCCGGCCAAGTGACGTGTGGAATACTACGCATTTACAGTCAAAAAGATTTAAAACTCACTTGACTTAATTTTTTTTTAAAGCCCATATTCATTAATCATATATGTTTATCTTTTATATTAAATGTTGAAAAAACAAATTTATGGTTTCCTGATTAATCACTAACAATCAATAAAATATTAATCTATTTATAACAGGGTTCTCACAAGCCCCTTTTATACTGCCAGATTTTCCGCAAATGTTGGGCCGTTTTGCCAGCAAGCTACGAGCGTTTAGACACACAGAGCCAGATTGGCGAGTTGATCCGAGGAGCCAAATTTTCCGCCTTGTAGGGGAGTCATATTGGCGGGACTCTTTTAGTTTAAACAGACCGAGACGGCCTTCCGCAATGGGAGGGGCTGTTGAAGACTTGTGGGAGGAGCTGTTGATGACATCGCACGTGCGACCCACTGGCGGTGGATAAACAGGAAACAGCTGATAGCAGGAATTAGTGGGTAGCTAGTAGCAAGAGGGAAACAAACCTGACAGACGCTGTAAAAATGAGCAACTGGGGAGACAAGGAATTGCGCGCCCTTCTTGTCCTCGCAAACAAAGAGGCCTTTAACCATCAGAGGACGGGGACGGTGAGGAACAGGCCGACTTACAAGAGAATTGCCTAAGGACTGACTAGCTGGGCTTCCCTCCCACGTCGCTGTTTACGTCACATGCTGATCTACACGTTTTGTTACTTGCTCACGCCCCCCATTGCCCCGAAAGAGGCACATTCTGTATAAACAAAACTCCCCGATTTTGTTTTTATACTGCCAATGCTGAAAAAAGACTGATTGGGCTTTCCTGCAAATTTGCACAATTCCTGTCTAAAAAGGGCTACAGTTAAGTGGGGCAAACCTGGATGATTCAGTTTGTATTTAGTAATAATAATAATGGTAATAATAATAATAATAATAATGATAATAATAATAATAATAATGATACATTTGAGCATAAATATCAAATTTTCATAACAACACTACATTTTAATACTTGGCCAAGGAGAAATGTAGTATACTGAGCTATCCTCTAAGACAAAAAAAGTATTTTCTCCTGCATATTTCAAACTGTTTTATAATAATCTTTAAGACAAGGCAAAACAACCATCTAAGTGTGTACAGTAGCTAATTCTAGGTTGGCACATTAAACATGAAAAATATTCTAGCCTAGTGAAGATATGAATTAAATATTTTCCTGTTACTGTAACAACACAATTTGCTCCTGCAACACTTTAATGCTGACAGGTTGTACTCTAATCACTGCACAATTATTGCAATATGCATTTGACAGACTAGTAGCAGAGAGTGACAGAATTTCACATGATGTGAAGACCTTGGAGTTTACTGTAGCCACTGAGTAACCAGACTCCTTCAGCCCCATGCTGCAGACCACACAGCCGCAAAGGCAAAAAGAGCAACCTTTATGAGATAAGTCTGCCTTACACTGCTGTTCAAACATTTATAATGTAAAAGGTAATAAATAAAAACAACCAACCAAGCAGCAATAATGGCAATATTGTAGTCTGTGTGAGTCACTAATGTAAAATGAGAGTCATGCTGTGTGAGGCTGAGCTGCTGCCAGCTCACAACACTTTATCATGTGAAGAAGGAGGGAAAGAGATGACAGGGTGACAGAGAAAAGCACACAAACGCGAAGAGAAAAGGAATATGACAGAGAAAGAACAGAGAGACAGACAGATGGGAGCTGGAGAGTCGGTGCAAGAGAGCGGGAGTAACACAGAGAATTAAAGAGCCAGCTCAGTAAACTGGTATGAAGGTGCAGCCGTGTGGTGTGTGTACGGTTGGAGGAGCACTGATTAGAGAGGGCCTGTGGGAAACGCATACATGCTGGTTTCCACTTAGCCGTGAAATGATTTCATACATCACACACTTACAGTAAAGAAAAATAAATGCATTTACAGTATATGGCAGCTTGGTGCAGGAGCGGCAGCGAGGTGTTTATGTTTTTTAGATCTGGTTACATTACACTTTGCCGCTCAATCCATACAGCAGCAATGTAGCAGTAGGGAGAGAAGGGCTGAAGAGGAGAGCATGTGTGTATCTCTATCCATTTTTTTTAATGTGATAACAAGTGACAATTTTAAAAAGGATGGAAGAACAGAATGGCTTTCTGGAATAACAGTACATGAACGGAACAAACAGTTGTGAGATGTGATTCAAAATCATGGAAAACACAGAAACCAATACAAACAAAATTTAAGACTCATAAAATGTAAATCTACCTCTGTAAAACAAATAAAAAAGGATGTGCCTGCTACCAGGTTAAAGAAACAGCCTCATATTTTGGGTAATGGGTTTGTTCTTTTCCTTGCTGAGAGTTAGATGAGGGGAATGATACCACCCTCATGTCTGTACTCTAAATATGAATCTACAACCAGACGATGATAAGCTTAGCAAAGCATAAAGACGGGACTATTTCTTGGCTGGGTGCAGTAACTTCAAGAAGTCTCTGGTTGGCTGGCAATGTCTTGGTGACGATGGGACTCTAGGAAGTTGCTGCTCAGGGCCAAGACGTAATCTGGCACATAAAAGACTGTTCCCACCTGGGTCGCAAACTGTTCTCTCTCCTGTTATGCTGTCTGGTTTTTTTCTTGCTTGTTTTATTGACTAGCTGGCACCCGATCAGATGTAGCACTCCTACTTTTATATATTCTTTGTACAAGGACAATAAAGGCTTCTATTCTATTCCACAAGCAGATATTGCTACTTGTCGGTAGGATATAGGATACGGTAGGTTTTATTTAATAAGCTTTAGAGGTGCTGGTTGTCAGATGTTGTCACCTTTGGACAGAGTGGGGCTAACTTTCCCTCTGTTTCCAGTCTTGCGCTAATTAGCTAACGAGCTGCTGATGGCAGCTTCATATTTTCTGTAAAAATACAACGCCTCGTTTTCACACAACTTTTTTTTTGTTTGAATTTAAGTATAGTATATAGAGTGCGCCCCCTAGTGTTTAGCTCAAGGAAATGCATCTCTTTAAGAATGGGCAGAAACACCACTGCAGAAACGAAGGAGAACTTCATTTGTCTGTTTTTCCAATACAGAAACATCTGGGGTGAAAAATGAAGCCAATGCCAAAGAGCCACAAACTGCAGTTCCTTGAATGGCCACTTGAGGCTGGCTCTAGAAGCTAGTCAGTCCTCACAGACCCCCATGTTAAAATGCTCTACTTCAAATCAGAAATGTTTACAGCCTGTTACAAAAAATATTTGGGTCTCTTCTGTCCCAAATTTCTACATTCATGACAACTGGAGGGGGGTAAATTTTTATACCACTCAGCCATTTACATTTTATTAAGTTCAAATTGTTCCACATACTCAAGGCAAAGTAAATAAGAAAGACTTCTGCAAACACATCGTTCTCATAGGAATGGACTTGACTCAGTTGACTCAGGTATGTTCACACAGCTATGCAGAAATAAGTTCTAAGAGTAGTATTGATCTCCTCTAACTCTCACCAAGAAAGCAAATAAGCCTATCAAATGTCACACTATTGCTTTAATAAAAGGCTGTTTTTATGGTCTCTTAAGAGGTTGACACTTTGATATAAAATAGATCATAAAGACAACTGATTTCCAGTTAAACACTGACAGCCTGGAGGCAGTAATGTCAGGAGGAGACTACTAAACACAAGCTGCACTTGTCCACAGAAAATAAATAAGTATATCTTTTTTTTTTTTTTTTTTTACTTTTTTTTTCCTGAATGATGTTGAATTTGCATGCAAAAGGTACATAATGCAAAACTAACTGGGTTTAACTTTTGAGCGTACCTGTGCATCAGAGTGTGCTTCATACTGTGCTGCTGAGCCAGAGCTCTGGTCGAAGGTGTACATGAGCCTCAGGTCCTCCTCATGAAGCTCATGGCCGTCCACCATGATGGATCCTTAGAATCAACCACAGCATTGTGAAAATGTTTAGAACCACTGTTAATGTACTGAACCTAAAAATAAACATGGTTATATGGCAGCATACAATAACATTCATCACTGCAGAGAAAACAGTGTACATATGCTGCTCATGCAGAATTCAGCACCATGGAACCCTACTGCGTCTCAGCATCATCAGACCACATATCTGAACGACTATAAATTATACAGCCCAGATGAAGCTCACCAGGGGGGAATGAGAAAATGAGTTAAACCATTCTTAATAAACACTCATTAAAATGTTTGCCACAACAAATATATATATTTTTTAAAGATGATCTATTTCTGCTTTTGCCTTTATTCAATAGAACATTATTTAAGCGTGAAAGGGGGATAGAGAGAGGGGATTACATGCTGCAAGGGGCCACAGGTTGGAATCGAATGCACGGCAAGGACATTGCCTTTGTACATGGGACGCCCGCTCTACCCACTGAGCTGCTTCTGCCAGCACAAATATTAATATTTTCCTTGTGGGTAAAAATACTCTTGGTAACAATCATCAGGGTCCACATTCTTTCTAAAAATAATTTCTCAGGACTTTTCCAGGACATTTTTAGAAATGATCTATCTGGTATGATGGACGAGGATTGCGCCATATACTAATATGTACCTCTCTGTAGAAGCCTGATTTGAAAGACCTGCAGTCTATAAAGGCTGATGAAACAAATGTCCCTTTTCCACCAAAATCAGTGCATGTATGCAGGTTTTTTTAATACAGGAAAAACGGCTTGAAATAGGCAATAGACTCGTGTGTGTGTGTGTGTGTGTGTGTGTGTGTGTGTGTGTGTGTGTGCGTGCGTGTAGGTGTGTGTGTGTGTGTGTGTGTGTTTTGTTTTTGTTTTTTTGGTCTGTCACCTTTAATGACACAGACACGCCAGAAAACAGGTTAGTAAATAGTAGAAAGCAGCATGGAAACCTGTGAAAATGTATCTCTATCTTATTCAGTCCCTCTCCGAACTCAGTGCAGACTAATTTGGATCGATGTTTGAGTCCAGCTTGGGCGGAGATGGATGGTATTTAGTGGTGGCGGATCATTGCAGCTGGTAAAGGGGCTAAAATTAGCATGTTCACCCAGGTGTTATGTTTCCATCAATGCTGATGGAGTTTTGGCCACTAAAGTTGCGATGTCAACCAACCTGCATGTGTTACCATATGATGTGACTTGGATATGTGTTTGCAGCATTTACACAAAATATCAGCTTATTCAAAATACTGTTGTCCATCAACTACCAGAGCTCTGATACATAGCATAGTCGATCGTTCTCAGCTAATTTTACTTTTCCTCTAATTTCCCATGCGCTTTCCATCACTGGAAAATTGGTCAACTTTCCTCTAGGTTTTCCAGGATGTGTGGGAACCCTGAATCATGTAGGACAAAATGATGTGGTAGAGCCTACAGAGACAATACTGCAAAATGTTCCGGTACCAAGTCAAATGGATGTTGAGAAACACAAAAATATATAAAATGTCTTTACTGTTTGAATGTGGTAATATTTTGTCAGATCACTCACATAATAATTGAGCTAAATATTAACAAAGTAATTCAGCTAGACAAGTATAATTCATTGATGTTCAAATGCTTTACTGTGAAAAGTCTAAAAGGATCCCCAATTATTGCTGACAGGGAGATCTATATGCGTACAAAACTAAGATACAGCCAGTCTAAAAAACAGAAAACTGATCATTTAGGAGAAGATGAAAATGCATTGATGCATTTTAAAATCATTCATATTGACGCCCATCATGATTAAATCAATGCTGGCAACAGACTTTAATGGAAAAGTGATGATAAACAATTTAGTGCCCCACTATTCTCCTAATTAAATTTAAATAAATAGCAGAGTGATTGTGTGAAATGAATCTTAATTTTGGTGAAGGATTCTAGAAATGGTTTCAATTACACCTAATCACACTGGGAAAAGTATTCTCCTAACTTGCATGCAGACCAAGGCTTTGTTTCAAATTAGCTGGGGTCTGGACCAGCAGTCGCTTGCATTCTGGGATTCCTTACACTGCAGTCTTTCTGGCCACATCCACACGAGATCTGAGCTGTTAAACAATAGAGCGAACCCAATCTAGTCAGGTTTATATCTCCATTTTGCCAGTGGCAGCAATTACCCACGTCTGTGTTCTGACTAAAAACCGTGACCGTGTTCTCCTCTCCTCTTCACTTCTCCACACCCAGAGGCTGGGTGAAACAGTCACTCCGTTTCTCTCTAATCCTAGATTTCCATGCTTTGATTTCCTGTGTCCCTCCCCGCTTCTCTGCTCTTTTCCGCCTTCTCTCTTAACCTCTTTTCTTCTCCCCCGACAAAATGATGGGATCAAAAGGTGCAGGTAGGGAATAATGAGTAATACAACCAATGGCCATAAATGCACAATCAGTTTCTCGCCAAATTGCCGCCCTTCTGGCTTAAAAAGCTTTTTTGAGTCACGGATTCTCAGCTAGAATTGCTCACGAGGTTAAAAGTGGACTCAAAACTGAGTCTGTGCCGTTATCGTTTTCATGGACAGATTATTTTGACAGTAGTGTACCTTTCAGGTCCAGTTTGTAGGATTTACGTGGCTATATTGGCAAAATGGAATATAATATAGCAAGTATATTTTCTTCAACATATAATCACTTGCAAATAAAAATTGTTGTGTTTTTGTTACCTTAAAATGAGCCATTTATATCTACACAAGGAGTGGGTCTTTGTCTATCAAGATAGCCATGCTCACCACCATTTTTCTACAGTAGCCATGAACGGACAAACCAAACATTGAGTCTAGATAGGGCTATTCCCGTTTTTGCATCAGCCACTGTAGTTAGCAGCCACTGCGTGACAAGAGCATCAGGAAAAGACTGATTTTTCTCACGCAAAACTGCTTTAGTCAGTGTTTTTGCTTGCTCAAATCACTGTTTCAGTCATTCCCGAGCAGCGATGATGGTGCAGAGATGCAAGAGACCCTGAAGCACTGACCAATCAGAGCAGACTGTTTTTTTTGGGAACAGGGCTTAAAGAGACAGACTAAAACAGAGCGTTTCCGACAGAGAGTGACTACAGGCATTCCAGCACATACAGTATGAAAATTAAATGTTTTCTTAAACATTAAAGCCTGTAAACATGTTCTATGACAAACCCAAAGAAAAAGTCTGAAACTGCAAATAGGTCCCCTTTAAAAGCAGGTGTTGTACATTCAAACAACTCAACTCGCCTGCGATCACGAGTCAGTGAAATGTTACTTCCACTGTGCACATTTTCATCTGTGTTTCCTCTCTCCATCATTTTTCCACCATCCTCGACCACATCTATCTTTTTCCTTCCATCGCTCATCCTCCTTCTTTCCTTCCAATTGGCTGGACTTCAAACATCCAACTGATTGGAAATGTTAAGTTCCCACAACCCAGCTGACCTCCACTGCTTTCTTCCCCAGAGACTCTGAGGGCTCTCCTCGTCTTTCTATAATTGGAGAGACAAGATACCTTGCACTGCTTTGATCCGCACTCGAGCTCTGATTATGGTTTCAGAAGGGTGAGGAGTCTGCATTCGGAGGATAAACTGGCCGTCTGGCTGTATCCGACTTCACTGCGTTGAGTTTTTTGGTGACATAATCAGGATTTTAACAGCAATTGTGCAGCTGTGTGTAAAATCTCAACATTAACCAACTGCTCTTTACAAATGAATTATTTGGGACACAAAATGATTGACCACTGATTAAGTCTTGGTATGTGTGGCCAGCACTGGTGAAAAATGAATACATAAAAATAATTCTGGGATGTCATTTACAGAAAAAAATATACATGTAATGCAAACTAGTGACCTACATTAGACTACAGATTGATTAGTGATTTTTGTTTGCACCCTGAGTTCTGAGTTTTTGCACACACATCCATACAGCTAAACGCAGCAATACCTGATTTCTGGAAGGCCTCGAGCTTTTCGTTGGTGAGCTCTTTGATAGAAGCAGTGATAGCTTTGAAGGCCCCCTTTAGTCTCTTGCCCAGCACCATGTGGTCTGGCTCGGCTCTCAGACGGATACCATACTTGTCCTTGTCTGTTGACAGTGTCAGCTGTCGCACATTAAGCTCCTGAAAGATGGGGAAAAAAGACACACAGTATGTTTTAGAAAAGGTGAAGCCACTGTCTTTTACCTTCCTGTTTTAATAGCCCAAGTTTGCCGATGAGCACCAGTTACCAGGGCCTTTACTGTTGATAAAATCAAACATGAAAATGAACGCAAAAATCTGAAGAAGCTAAATTGAAACTGAAATGTGGGTTGGCACCTGCGGTTATTCTACAGGCTAGTTAATAACATGTCGGGCAGGAAATCCAAAGTGTGGGATCATTTTGAGAAGGTGAAGGACGAACCCAAGGTGATGTGTAAACTCATCATCATTGGTCGACTACAAACATGATGTATCATCTGAAACATGGAAGTAGCTACATGCCCATTAGCCACTTAGCACAATCATTACTGCTTTGACGACAGCGTCATTAACAGGCTGCTCGCTCAGTGTGTGACGTGCACTTGTAGATAAAATATAGGCCTATTTTAATGAAGGTTCATTAGTACGGTTTTGTATTTCTCTGTAATGTAGCACAGTGTTAACAATGTTACTGATACTATTCTTTCTCACACCTTCAACTCAAACCATTGTGTTGCCCCGCCCAAAATATATAATTTAATAATTAAATTAATATCGTAAACATGGCGGGCGACTAGACTCATCATTATACCACAAATACAAATAACCTGTACGTGCACAATGACAATGAACTGAAACTAAACTTAATAGAATTCCAAACTAAATAAAAATACAATTTAACATAAAAATTAAAACCTTTAAATAGCCCTGGGCGTCTACTATCAAGAGCAAATCAATAATTGATTGCAGAGTCATTCACTGAAAGAGTAAGTCAGCCATGAAATCACCAAGCAAGTCAGTCAGTGAGCCATTCCTCCCATTCAGTCAATATCTCTGCCTTTCAATACAGTACGTGTCATTCTTCAATTTAAATGGAGATAGAAATCTGTGATCCGGTCGTATCTGGTAAAGATAGAGATACTAAATTTAGCCACAGTAACACCTACCCCGGCCTGCCACACACAGCTTCTTTCAGTCAATCACACACTGAAAAGTGAGACTGAGTTTGGTTGACTTGCTGACAGAGAGCACAGATAAGCTGCTGTAGTGGGCTGAGTAATAAACTTAAGGGCAGTGTGGGGTTGAAAGTTGCAGCTAGAACTTGGTTGGTTCGTAAAAACAGGACTGAATCGATGCTAAATTACACAAAAAGTTTTATCTTGAGGGCATACATGGCTTTGTGTGTCTGATGCTGTTGCACAACAATATATTCAAGCTGCTGTCAACTCAAACAACAACTCATTGGATATTTTCACTGAATATTTTGAGCTAAGCGGACACTAGAATCATCAAGCTTGTCGACAGGACAGTGCTGACCAAAGCTAAAATTTAAATGGCCATTGACCGTCAACAGCAAATCCAATCTTGGGCCTACGTTCCTCCCTCTGAATCTGTTACATTCATGTTTTGCCTCAAGAAATAGACAATAAAAATGCAATCAGCACCATTCAGGATTTACCACTGCTCTGTGTGAAATGCAAAGCTGCTGTGTCTTCTTCTTTTGCAAGTTAAGACTTCTGCATTGGCCACTAATGCTTTATTCACACTATACAACTTTAGCCCTAATTTTCCACTTGTCGACAGTTTTTGGAGCTCCCCAACAAAAGCCCATGATCAGCGGCAAATTAGTGTTAGTTTGCCGCACGCTGCGTGTGAACTGCTTGAAGACGTGAGCCGACAGGCTCGGTGATGCATCGCAGACGCTCCCCAGATACGTGGCAGGTCAATACCCGGACCTGTCAGTGAGCTACAGTCAATAAGAGTCAGGGTTTGGAATTAACTTTTCTGTGCACCTGCCTCTGTGGCTGGTCGACTCCAAAATCTGCCAGCCACTTAATAGATTACCATTGTTTGTTTTGGCAGGGTGAGTAAAGCAAATTTTGCAGCTACTTGCATTTGGCTGCCAACTGCTGCTAATTTCCGACCCAAATGAGAGTGCAAGACACGGGTTGAGGACAGAGACAAGCGGTGCTGTGGCACTTTCCAAGGTGTGTGTGTGTGTGTGTATGTGTATGTGTGTGTGTGTGTGTGTGTGTGTGTGTTTGGGAGGAACAGAGACTGAGTGTCAGATGTTTCTGCACGCAATGTTTGTGTATGTTAATAGCATGATAACTTACTCAGAACACTGCTTTGTTACTTTTTGACTTTGATATTTTCTGCTAAGCTCCAGCCCAACCCCACATCCCATGACATACTCTTTGGAAATTGTTCCTTGTGAAAAGTCTTGTAGTGTCTCTGATTATAAGACAACAAGTTGTATAGTGTGAAAGGTGCAGCAATCTGATGACTTTGTGACATGTAGTGTGAACTGAGCTTAAAATGAACAGCAACCTCTGAGAGTGAAAAATTAAACTGACTGTAGTTCACTTGAAGCTGGCTCCAGAAGTGGGTCAATCCCCATAGACATCCATGTTAAAATGTCCAACTTCACAGCATAAAAAACATATTTGAATGACATCGGTCTCTGTAGATAATTTCAAAACTGTAGTTTTTTTGTTTGTTTGTTTTTTAAACAAAATATATTAAAGCTAAAGCTGTGCATAATTGAGGGTGTGGCCTGTTTGAATGACAGGCTGTCTGCAAGATGTCACAACAGTCTGTGAGTCAGATCCATTCCTCACTCCTCCACAGCTCCTCCCTCTCATCAGAATATAGTCACTTCTGGCTTAAAAAATCCAAGATGGCGACGACCAAAGGGCAGACCTTGGGGCTTCAAAATGGGAGTCCACATACCAATGTCACAGTAGCTACGTCAATTACTTTTATTCAGTCTATGGCTTAAAGTGATCAAACCCATGAAATACACCAGAGCTAGGTTTAATGCAAATAGTGTCCATTACTCTTTACATCTGAAAAGCAATTCTAAGGGGTCTCAAGTTAAGCTAAATGCTTTGTTACATCCTGTAGGAGTAAAATTAAAACCTGTAATTGCTCCAGACATGTGCTGTAAAGGAGCAATCAAAAAATGTAATTCACTCAGACAGCAAGTCAACCATTTAATCAACCAGTCAGTGAGCCAATCGACAACAGCAGGTGCACATTCAAGTAAAAGCAATTTACATGAATTACAAAGAATTACCAGTTAAATAGTAATAATTATTGAATAATAATAAAAGGAACTTAAGAAAAGCGAGAGCGAAAAGGTGAATCCAGACTTAATGTACCTAACTTTCACATGCTCAGCTCAACTGAAACTCATCAACGGTAAGAGAGTTTGAAGGTTCTTCCCTGGGCTGTAGGAACTTAAACTGCTCTCAATTCTGATCAAATAAACCTTGTTTACTGGAGGGAGGCTAGAAGCCGGCAAGGTTAAATGTTTTCCTCACCAGAAATGAAACACAGTGAGAGATAAGAAGTGGCTCCAACCAAGATTAATCTTGCAGGATCCAACAGAAGGTTGCAACTGGAGCCCTTTTCCCCACATAATCCTTAATCTCTATACGTTCTGTCAATTTTACTGGTCAGCAGTATATGAGAACAAGAGCCGCAATCAATTTTCCATCCAAGATGTATCAGTAATTTCTCATCTTGGGAACTATAGTGAGGTTTCACGTGGCTATAGTGGGAACAGCAGCAGCAACATTTCCAGGTAGAGCATCCGAAAGGTTGAATAATTCTCACTTAAAGAGAGTGGAGGGCTTATCTGAGTCAGCTGTGGAACAGCATTGACTTCCTGAGGTCTCTTGGTGGAAAATCAAACCCAAAGACAAAGGTATAATGTCAGTGTAATGGCTTCCTGCACTAAAAGTCTATGACAATTAGTCTGTCTGCTGTCTGAGTAGTCATTTTTCCAGTCTCTCGGACAGCACCTGAACGGACCCAACAAACTTTTGCAATTAATCTGCCCTTTCCGGTGCAAACAGTAACCATACATTGATTATGTTACTTTTAGCAAAAATGGCACTTAAAAGAACACCATTTGTATATCAATTACTCACCCTTGTTACATTTCAAGAAGAAAACTGTTTTCCTTGCCTGCCTCCACAATAAACAAAGAATCCAAAAAAAAAAAACAGAGAAAAGTCTTGATGAATCAAAGTCATCGGGGTCCATATTTAATAACAGCCAAACAATATTAAAGTATCTGTGTACAAACCCCCAAACAACTTGTGCACTATGATCCAAGTCTCATTTATCCAGTCATATGCTCAGTACTTTCCAAACAGACAGGTCTTTCCGACAGGAACTGAATGGCAAGTAAAACGTATCTACTGCTACCACTAAGCCCCACGTATCTGTAATTTTACCTCTCTGAACATGGGAGCTGCTGGTCTACTCCTGCCTTGACCAATAGTTTGTGTTATTTTGTGAATTTGCTGAATCCCAATTAACCCTTTAAAACACCAAAGTCACAATAATACAAACAAACTGATCAAGGCAGTGGTAGGCAAGGTAAGGCAGCAAGGTAAAATTACAGTTTTAGTCAATCATGTCTGGCTTTGAAGAGAGCACAGATAAGTTTCACTTTTAGTTCAGTTACCTATCGAAGAGGGCTGTCTGTTTGAGAAGTACTAAATGTACAACTGAATAGCTGTGACTTGAATTCTACTGCCCAAGTTGTGGCAGAGTTTGTAAACGAATGTTTTGTAGTTTTGCTGTTGTCTAACATGGACCCCTTTGACTTTAACTCATCAACAATTGTCTCTGTGTTTGGATTCCTCATTTACTGTGGAGCCATGCAAGAAAAACAAAGTCTTCTTCATGAATTCAACGTAACACAGGGTGATGAACTGATATATAAATGATCATTTGGAGGGGGTGAAGTATTCCTTTAACATTGCAAACACCCAGTCCTCGTCTATATGGGCTTTTTTTCATACAGTGAAACCCACAGGATGTATGAATGTATGAAAAAAACACAACAAAACATAATCTTATCTAGAACGCTAAACTTACAGAACCATCAGCTCAGTAATGTTGCAGGCTCTATTTGTAAAACGAGAGCCAGAAGAGCTTCATGAACTATAATGATGCATATCACTGTGACCATAAAGTACACATTAACAGTAATATAATGTTTCAGTGTGCTGGAGAAGAAAAATACACACTGCTCATGTTGGCGCTGTATATTTAAAGGGTTTGCATGTGTGGCAACTGGAATAGATCAAATGTGAAACCCTTTTCCAAGACATCTGCTCCACCCCCTTTTAAATGAGCCAAGCACAGAAATTTCAATTACAGCTGCAGACACAAACAGCGTGTGAAGGTGCGCTCCCTCTGTTGTACACCCCCTCTGTAAAGTCAACACACTGGCTTTGGAGTGTCAACACGGCTCCAGGAGAGCTTTCTCTTTAACCTAGAAATTTAATAGTACTGATCAAAGCCCAGTAAACAGACAAAAAAAAGCACTTAAAGGAAAGATGAGAAGATGCACCTCTTGCCTTGAAGCAGAGCACTGGTAAAGTGACACTCTACCAAGGCAACTTCAAGACTAGACAAATTATCACACTAAACAAACGAAGGCTGTTTTTGGTTTACTTACTTCCAGGATGTATTTCTGCAGGGACTGGATATCTCTCAGAGCCTCTGGGTCCTGGTGAATAACTACCACTTCCTTTAGTGGGTACTGAAATACACACCGACATTACAGTAGGTCAATAACTCCAGTACCAAAACCACAAAATAGAGTCATCATCATCAACACAACAACCATACCTTGTGCATTAACATGACAAAACCAGATACACTAAAAGCTATAGGAAATCTATAGGACAGCTATAGGAACTCCTAGCCCAGTAGGATCTTTTAGAGGTGTGTGAAGAAGTAACACACCTGATATTTTACAGTTGTGAAATAAACTTCAGTGCTTTATCATGGACAAACTGTCCAATAATAAAAATAAATGTGTCTCACATTTCTGTCCTGCACTTTCCTCACAAGTAAACAGCCAACGTCGTCACATCTGCAGTAACCCAATATCAGCCGATATGTCTATGTTTCCTAGAGTTTTAGTTCACTGTACCTGTCACACTGGAGTGTATGAATGGATAGAGTAAAGTTGATGATTCACCTTGACGGGCAGAGTCTTCCTGTCTCGGATCACTCGGCCGAGCTCAATCACAGACTGCATCTGAGAGACAGCGCTCTCAATGCGCTTGTCAATCAGATTCTCCCTGAAAATAGAAAAACACATAAAGAAAATCTAAGTATCACTATTAATCAAACACATTTAAAATGGTGGCACTGAGGGCTCCTAGTTCGAACCCAGAGTGGGGGTTTAAACGATGGGGTGGGGGAGCCCCTCTGTTTGCATGTTCTCCCTGTGTCAGCATGGGTTTTCTCTGGGTACTCCGGCTTCCTCCCAAAGTGGCCGTAGGTGTGAATGTGAGTGTGAATGGTTGTCTGTCTCTATGTGCCAGCCCTGTGATAGTCTGGCGACCTGTCCAGGGTGAACCCTGCCTCTGGCCCCATGCCAGCTGGAATAGGCTCCAACCCCCCCACGACCCCCAACAGGGTAAGTGGTTACGGAAAATGAATGGGTGAATGTATTATACACTGCAATTAAAAAGAAAAATAAATGACACAAAGCTTATAGTTTTGTTTTATTTACTTAGTATAAGCTTTCAATTCAATTCAATTTGAATTGAAAGCTTGTACTAAGTAAATAAAACAAAATAAAAAGGGCAAGAAAATGACATCATAAAAATTAACATCCGTGTTAAAGGGATGTTAAAAATGTAATGGATTGCACTATGTTCGGGTGTGTGCTGTAATGAAGTGAATAAAGACAGGGTTTTAGTCTTGAGTTTAAGATTTCAACTGAGTGTGTTTCTTTAACATGTAATGGAAGACAACAGCAGATGAGAAGAAACATTGTGATGCCATGATAGGAGTGTTTTAATAATCTCTTAACCAGTAGTGTTGGTCACACAAGAGTTGAAGTTTTTATCTGAAACTCTTAACAAGGTGAGACATTTGCAATTGCAATGGGTATCACCTGACCTAGCTGCCTTCTTGTAATAAGAGGATGTAAAAGGGATGAGACAAACATCTTTCAAAACAACCCATCTTCTTTGGAGAATCGTTCTGTATTCAGTGACATTTGGTACAAATTCAGGGCGCAGTTAGGGGATGTCAGTCGTCTCTGTCATAACTCACAGGCAGCAGCCGTCATTTTCTGGCTAATCAGTGCCTTAAAAATTCAAACAGCTATTCTATTGAGGAAAAGGAATTATAAAGCGTGACAAGGTTAGTACCACCCATCTAAATAAAGACAGAGTTCAGAACCACGAGCGCCAGAGTTTAACTCAGGAGCATCCACTAATAAGGTACACCGAGACTTCCACCTCTGAATCCAAATTAGAGCTGCACAGCCACCGATAATCATGCATAATAGTGATATTAGCCCTAACTGTCTGCAGGAATATAGACTCTGAGTGTGTGTGTGCGTGTGCACAATGCGCGTTCATTTACTCCAGCACTCTGCTCCTCTGTGTGCACACAGCAGTGGAGTAAAATGAGAGAGGAGAGGACTCCAGGGACAGCCAATCATTTAATGAGCTGATTGAGGAGCAGCTCTTCCCTGTGCCTGATTGGTGGCTGACCTTTGGGAGGAGGGTGAAGTAGTCCCATTCGACAGCAGGAAGGACAAGAGGCTAATAAAGCAGCAGCACTGAGCACTGCCAAAGTGACAGAGGAGATTATATGAACCATTACACAAACTATTTTCCTTATGCTAAATCAAACGGATATTTAATCATGTCAGAACTTTTTTGTAGTTAAAGATGATGCAATTAAGTTTGGGCAATTAGAAATTCCTCCCAGGCATTACAAAACTGATCAGCCACCAAGGCACCCATTTTACTGAAGTAATTGAAGGGAAGGGAATGAAATGATTATATTTTGAAAGCAATATCCATTAGCAGGGCTGACAATCAAAGGCAGGCCCTGTGCCGTTCTGCGTCTGTATTTCTCTGCTTAAAGTACACAAACTCAAGCAAGAGACTCAGGTTTATAGTCCAGAGAACACCAGGTTTATACCTTAGAGGAACTCAGGTTTATAGTTTAGAGAAACTGTCTTGCCTAATTTTAACCTTTTTGTGAAACGGCCAGTCAGAGATAATTTGCCACATGTTTTTTATCCTGGCAGCGGCATGTCCCACTGACACTGGCTTCACCAATATACCGATGCGTTTCACTCTATATGAGCTTCTGCGGTATCATTGTAATAATGTTCTGCAAGAGCCAGCCAGCAAATCATCTGTGGTTTTTAAAGGGTCCAGTGAGCTTCTCCAGAGTTAAAGTAAAATAAGACTTCACCACTAGGGCACTGATTATCAAATTATGTATGTTTTTTCAATCACTAAGAGTAATATCACTCAGTCAACACACACCTGTTACTGTGTTTTGTGCTGTTTTGTTTTGCAGGGCCATTGTAATAAGAGTACTCACTTCCACACATGCAAATGTTCCACTAAAACAAGTTCACCCCTGATGCTATTTTACAAGGGCATGGTCACTACATCCTGGGCTGAGTGCCTCCCAAGACGACTGTGATTTTTTTTATTTATTTAAACCAATTATCCCCTATAGCAGAATGATAATGTGTGCTTCCAGACCTTTCTCTCACAGACACAGCACTGTGGAAAGAAGTCTGGCTTAGTGGTCTGATCTTACGCTGATTTTAGAAAAGTTATCAGTGAACTTGAGGAAATCTGAGCACAAAGATTTCAATGTCTTTCTCCGCGCCAGACAACCAGGTTGCTGCTTGGAACCAAGTTTGTAACGCTGTGGAAAATGCATCATCTGTGACACATGAACACGAAAATATGCTCAGACACGACCCAAAAGCAAATCATAAACTACAGAACCAATGAATCGCATAAAAAAAGAAACACAGTAATATTAAAACAGAAAATGTGATCAGAGTGGTGGTGTATTCTGACAGATTAAGTCAAAGCAGCGAAAGCATGAATGAAGAGAAGAAATAGTTAAGACACAAAGAGAACAGCTGCTGTGAAGCCTGACAGTCATCTAGAAACTACTGTGAACCCTCGAGCTTCAAAAGCTTGCACTCTGAGGAGTTCAGAGTGTGATACGACTGGGGTGAAGTAAGGCCATGCACTCTGGCTGAGACTGATTAGGCTTTGGATCAGCAGTGGATATCCTGTGAGAAAAGGGGCGAACACAAGGAGCGGTATACTGTGTGAGCTGAAGGGTGACTCTACTGCGAGAGCGGCAGTTTTTAAACCAGATGACCTTGGTTACATTAATTTGGTCAAATCTGGTTTCAGTAAGAATCTGCACTGATGACAAGTCCTTGAACACGACATTGTACAAGATACAGGGTGCTGCTCTGTAACTGATACTGTTCTAAAGGGAAGGCGGGTAAACGATTTCCATACAGAGACAAATGACTTATTGAAACAGTCCCGCCTTACATTTCCCACTTGTAAAAACTCTTACAGTTCTTTGTTTTACCCAACTTGATCTCCATTGTGTGTATACGCTTTAAGACTAAAGGGGACCTTGCATTTGCTGTTAGGGGCCCTCGGACGTGGAATGAACTGCCTGAAGAGCTCAATCTTGCTGCATCAGTATCGTCTTTTAAATCACTTTTAAATACTTGTGTTTTGCAAAAGGATTTTCTATGATTTCTATTTAATTTCTCTTTTTAATTTTGAAGGTTAATTTTTATTCTTAACCAATGAAACACTGTATCTTACTCCAGACATATCACTTAAGTCTTGCACTTCCTCTTGTTTGGTTTTAAATTGACCCATTGCTTTTAAAATCTTCCTTTGTGTTGTATTTATGGTATTTAATTATCCATCGCTTTTATAAATCTATTCCTGCGTGTGTGTGTGTGTGTGTGTGCGTGTGTGTGTGTTTGTGCATGCGTGCCTGTTTCACTGCTGTGATTTCATGTGTAAAGCACATTGTAATGTTGATTTTGATAAGTGCTATACAAATAAAAATGAATTATTATCAAGTTTGTTTGTTAAAAATTAAAATATTATAATCTCCGCTGAGTATGAGCCTGGAGGGGATCATGAGTTCAAGTGTGTGTGTGTGTGTGTGTGTGTGTGTGTGAGTGTGAGTGTGAGTGTGAGTGTGTGTATCTATCCATCACTACCGGACAAATTAGCCTCATGTTTTTTGTTATGACTGTTTGCTCAAAGGCCTCTTATGGTTGCGATGACTCACAATTTATTTTTGAAAAACCTGTTTTATTGACTTTTTATGTCGTCACTGACTGCTGACTCCTCACTGCTCTTATCTGGCTGGTCAGGGCCGCAAGTCATCAACAACTGCTTCATTGCTTCAGCATCTTTTGTTGGCACTGGACTTTAAATTTTACATTTCATATCACAGCTGCTGAGGAACTGTCCAGACCTGCACGCCCACGTAAGACAATTGAGGTTTGTATTTATTCAGTCAAAAACTGCAGTGGTCAATTAAAACATTAAGTAATGTCAGTCAGCTGCTGAGATGCCTTTGTCAGTTATGTTTGTCGTTCATTCAATTTCAGTAACTGCTTATCCTGTTGGGGGTCGCGGGTGGTGCCGGAGTCTATCCCAGCTGTCACTGGGTGAGAGGCGGGGTACACCGTGGACAGGTTGCCAGACTATCACAGACAACAATTCACGCTTACATTCACACCTACAGGCAATTTAGAGTCACTGATTAATCTAACCAGCATGTCATTGGACTGTGGGAGGAAGCCAGAGCACCTGGAGAAAACCCACACTGGCACGGGGAGAACATGCAAACTCCACACAGACAGGCTACATCCACCCTGGATTCGAACCAGGAGCCCTCTTGCTGTGAGGCGGCAGTGCTTACCACTGCACCTTTCTCAGTAACTGCAATTTACAATTACATTTATTTTGTGATTTAATTATGTAACTCTGTTACATGTAACTAGTTACTCCTTAATGCTGCCCACCCACATGTCCGACACACACCTGGCAGAGATTTGCACTCTACTGAGCGCACCTTTCTAGTTATTATTGTCATGTGTTGCTCTAAATAATTACTGCAAAGACAATATTCAATGAGTTAATCAATCAATGTCACCTTGTGAGCTGAATCAGACAGATCATGATGCATTGCCTTCTGTGATTCAATTTGTTTCTTGAATAAATATGTAGCGTTTACTGCATGACTTAGCAGCTCCACTTGTTTTACCTAAAGTTTTATATATTTCATAAAAGTTTAAAAAATTTGTTCTGCAGGATCCCACTATGAAACACTTTGTACACATCCTTGATTTCTGCCTGGATCGTCTCAGCCAGAATATTTAAAAGATGTGGAGAGCGGCCGGGGATAAAAAAAGGTGACACATTTAACATCAATATCACATCAGCTACTTTTAGCTAATATGGATAGCAACAACTCTCAAGGCACTTTTGCCTTTTTTTTCTCTCTTTAATATAAGTGACATGAAGCATTTGATGTGCGTAAAATCTGAGCTTTATTGGAGGATTTTTCCAACCTGACTTGGGGCAGCATGAGATAGTGGATGCTGCTGCTGTCCTTCTCTTCCACAGAGGCAGGGTCGATGAGGTGACACAGATTTTGGTACATCATCTCTGTAATGAAGGGTGTGAAGGGAGCCTGAGGGGAAGGAGGGAAGAAAGAGAGTAGACATGAGAGAAAAAGGAAGAGGAGATTATTAAATGCTCTGTACTGTAGTTAATTTACATTTTCTGACATAAAAGGTCTAAAAGTCAGAAGCAGCTATAAAACCGGCATACAAAACACATTTTTACTGCATGTTATGCCAGAGTGAGGTTACTTCCAAAGGAATTCTCTTCCATTTTCTACCACGGCTAATTAATTTGTGTAGCTGATCTGTATTGATCTGGGTTAGGCTAGCGTGCATCTCGCCTCACATGCAAACATCTTCAATGTGTTATAAATAAAAACTCCTACTGCTCATGCATAATTCATAGCCATGCCAACACACACACACGCACACACACACACACACACACACACACACACACACACACACACACACACACACACACACCTTCCATACCAGCATTATTTCTTTGTCTTGCATACACAAAAGCAAAACCTCACCACAAGAAATTTCCCCCATACAATCTCTTTTCTCTCTGTCTCACACACACACACACACACACACACACACACACACACACACAAGCAAGCAAGCAGTATGACTCACCATCAGCCTGCACATGGAGAACAGAACACTGAAGAGGGTTTCCAGCGCCCACAGGCAGTCCTCAGTGCCACTCTCTCCCTACAAAGTTCACACACACATCAATACAGTCGGTCCCCTTGGAACAGTGAAAAGATAAAAGTGCCCAAGCACACATCAGAGCATGTATCCCCAAGTCACTCCAACCACATGTTGACTGGGGGGGCCACAAACTGATTGCTGTAAAATGTCCGCAGATGGAGGCTGTGATGAAGAGACTCACTGGCAGCTCAAATCACAGTTTCCATTAACCGAATTAATAATCTATGTGATTAACAAAACAACAACTAAAAAGTAAGGACATAAACTACAAAGATCATCTGTATTTACACACTTATGTATACTTGACTCATCAGATCCTACTAGTGCTGGTGACTGTCACTCCTGGGACTCATTACATTTTAGTCATCAGCTGCATTTTGCATCTCTGTTATATAATGACAACATTACTGCTAAAGACGCACTGATTCAGAGCTGTTATCTCACCTTTAGACGGCGTCTGTTGGTCCTCACATACCAGTTGGTGAGCATGTCCACGAACTTGACCAGGCGAGGTACGACAGTGTACAGGCGATAAGCTGCAACAAGAAACCACAGTCAGTTTATTTACGCTGAATACAGAAACAACATGAACAGGGTGCCAGATGGGATGGATTTTAAAACACAGAGTTCCTGGAAGAAAATATCAGCAGTGTGTATGTGTGTGTTTGTGTTCGGAGGATGTCAGTCTCACCGTCCATCTCAGCCTTGAAGAACTGGATGAGTGACTGTGTGAAGGACTGGATCCATTTGTCCATGATGTTGTCACTCTGCTTCGCCGTGTTTTCATTGTACAGGAACTGAATCTCATCCTCCTGGCACATTAATACACAGACACACAAAAAATCATTAACACAAATGTCCAGTTACAAGGACACACAACATCGCTGATGTGAAACGGCTGAAATCTGTCTCATATATATGCAAGAATATAAAAAAGAAAAGTCATAGCAGTTTGAACCTGCACATAAAGAAATTCTGATTTGAGCCATCTACAGGCGAAGAAAGAAATTTTTTTATCAGTCTGCCACCTGCAGGCAAATGTGTTATGACTACATCTTTTTCTAGTTTTTATTGTTGCTGTGTTTGTGAGAGAGTATTGATGTTTGACATATTTTGAACATTAAACTTCTGTGTAATAGCACTTTTCTCTGTTTTTATTTCATCTGTTGTTCAATTGAAAACAAGTTGACAAACAATTGTCACAGAGGCTTATGTATGTAATAAATGTATGTTTATGTTAAATATGAACAACAGCTGTAACACTGATCGCCTGCAGGTGGTGCAGGTAGCTCAAACTGCAGCAAATGTGACGTTCAACCAAGCTGCAACCTCCAGGGCTGAAAAATGAAGTCGACGTGGAATGGCCACTTGAGGCTGGCTCCAAAAGCGAGTCAATCCCCATAAACACCATACTAAAAGAGCCAACTTTAGAGCAGAAATAAACATGTTTACAGCCTGGTACAGAAAATGGTTTTGGTCTCTATAGCTAATTCCCCCCCTTCGTGACAACTGTCTAACTCACTCGTTAACATTTTATTAAGGCTTAAAGTTATGCATAATAAAGGGCAGGTGAGTGTCATTCAGTTCATGAAAGTTAATTTAAACATTTTGGTCGACTAAAAATGTCTTGTTCAGTGTTTGTTTGTATAAAAAGAAACCCCAAAGAGTCAAATGTTCATTTTTTTAGGCAAGTACATTTTGTCTTAATGGTTTTAAGCCTGTTCTTCACTATAAAATTTAGTATTAGTATTATCACAGTATTATCATAGCTAACTATAATTACATCGTGCTAACCAAGCTAGCAGCTAGCATTAGGATTATCGCCACCCTCTTGTCCAAATATGGTCACTCCTGGCTCCAAAAATCAAAGATGGCGACTGCCAAAATGCCAAAATGGGAGTCTACAAACCAATGGGTGATGTCACAGTAACTACATCTATTATTCTATTAATTCTATGGTGGCACTTTTGGTATGTTTACATTTACTTAATTATCTTCTTGCTGGTTTGCAGATGTAAAAGTGGTCACAGACAGTGATTGAAAACCTACCCTTTGTGGACAATCAGCCTGCTAAAGCAACATTATCACTTCTTTTTAAAACATTCTCTCACAGGAACACTTTTATTGTGCAGGGTCGAGACTATGGAAAAAATGTTCTGTGCTTAGATTTGTTCAGATGGAACCCAAATACCCAGCAATCAGTTAGCCAATCACATAGTGGTGTTAGACGAAAGTTTAACTGCAGCTATTGCAACATTATTTAATGGCAAACAAACTGCTGTACTGTCAAGCACTGCTGTGGTTTTTAGACGCTGAACAGCTAAAGGAACATAGTGGGAAATGTGAAAGTAATGACCTTTTTATTCTGTTCATTACCTTCTGTAACCTTTGTACGTTCTGCACCAGGAAGCGATAGGCATTATACCACGGCAGGAAGACATCCTTCAACACGTCTCGCACGCCCTCCTCTTTGAAGCGCAGGTTCTCTGCTCTCACTACAGGAGAGTTGATGAGGTACAGCCTACAAAGAGAGACAGTGAAGGAGCTTGTTAATATGGCAGGACAGATTACGAGTGAGTGAGAGCATACAGTGTGTTTACAGGTAATAACTTGAATGTGTGTGTAGATGTGTATGAGTGAGTGAGGCTGTTTTTGTAAGTGGTCCTGCACAGATGAAGTGTGTGTTTGTACTGAGGAGACAGGGAGATGTAAAAAACAAAGTGTTAGTTGAAATAAACTTTGCAAACTGAGCGGTGTTGCCCCAGATACACATTCACGAAAGGTACTTTAAATCCTCTATACCGGAAGGTAGAGGAAACCATAACCATAAGTGTTGTGGGAATACAAAGTTTGCACCGAGACTGCCAATTTAAACAAAAGTAAAACAAAGTCACTAATTCTGGAACAACATATAACCGACAGTGAAAACATGTCATGACTATGACTGCTATGTTAAGATTTGTTGTTACTTTAGGAAATAACATTAAGATTGGCAGGTTTTTATACTTACATTTATAGCTGCAAACATTGGTTGACCAATTAGTTAGCTGATCGAAAAATAATTGCCAATTTTTCATGCAAAAATGGCAGAAAAGGTGTTTCCAAGGTCTCAAATATGAAGATTTCCTGCTTTTCCCTGTTATAAATCATATTAAATTGAATATCTTTTCGGTTTTGGACCAACAAAACAAGACATTTTAAGACATCATCTTGGACCTAGAGCAAATGGGACAGACACTTTTCAGTATTTTCTAAGACCAAACAATTCATCTAGAAAATAAAAACGCACATTAATTGATAATGAAAACAATTGTTAGTTGCAGGTCCATTTAAAAAAAGAATATGTATGATAAATCATTTGGAATGACATCTCAGTCAGTGCATATAAGCCATGAAATGTTTCTAGCGGCTTGATTAAAGTATGGTATATAGAAAGCGGTGGTCTACACACACTGAAGCTACACTCAAAATTTTGCAAACTAAAGCCCTGTTTCCACCGAGCAGTACGGTACTGTTCAGTTCTGTACACGTTTTCTCTGTTTCCACTGTGAAAATTTGTGGATGGTACCGATGGAACCGTTCTGTACCATCTCCATTTTCAGTCACCCCACTATTGGGGTAACTCACACACAGATCTGGTGCTAAAAGGTGGAGCTGTGAACACTGCAGTCTGTGGATTGGTCAATAGCAGACAGTCACTCTGCTCAGGGCTGAGTTGTGGCTGGATTTGAAGCTCATGTAACCACTGTTCATACCATGGAGAGTTTTATGAGTAGACTGTAATGATAAAATGAAAGGATGTTTTGCCGTCTTTACTGCTGCTGTAGTCCATGAACATATTCTAATCCTCACTTGGAGGAAAAAAAACATTGCAGAGCATCTTACCTGTGGGCTCCGGCAACACTAAACCCCTGAGCTTGCCTCAGATGAACTAAATGCACAAACACGCTATTTTTAAATATCTCATTGAGAGAGACTCTCACTGCAGCCTGTTCTATTTCGTCCTGAAAATGTCGGCACGCAACCCTGTTCTGTGGGCGATAAATGAGGTGCAGACTTCCATCTGTGTCACTGGTAATGAGGAAATACAGTGAGTGCTGGACGGATCAATGAGTGACAACAACCCCATCCACATTGTGGTGGAAACACTAGGGTCTAGGTACCATGTCTGAAGGGTTACTTTTGGTTCCAAAGGTACCATGCCGAAAGTGTTTGGTGGAAACAGGGATTTAATAAACTGTAAACCTTTGCAATGTAACAAATGACTATTTCTTTGTATTGATTTCTCTCATAATGATAAAGATGTCCCAAGTGACTATGCAAGACTTTGACAGTATTTGGGTCAGTCAGGGTTTATTTCAATATCAGCTACATAAAGCCTGATGCAACTGCATTCCTTTTAAAATTGTCAACCACTGAAGTCTGCGTTTGCCAGCTGTCCAACTGAGATTTGTTAAAAACCAGAACCAACACACATCCTTGCATGCAAGCAAACCATGCACAGCATTGTAAGGGAGTGAACCACATCATTTGTTGAAACTGTATCCAGCAGATGCAGACAGCATACATCAGCGAGCAAAGCAAGAAAAGCTGCTCTCGGCTTAAAAAAGGTCACTTTGTCATTTGTTTGACATTTAACAGGTACAACATGCCTCTAAAGTGCTGCTGTGGGTTGAAAGCAGCATTTCAACTTCAGTATGTTGCTCATGCAGATGCGTAAAGGCTGGTAAAATCCTGTTCAAAACTTCTTGCCTCAACCGTCTGTGGCAAACACTACTTGTTATATGGTCAACATAAAAATACTTATTGAAATCCGTTAAAGCAAAGCCGTGAGGCCAGCTGTATTTTCCTAACGCAAAGCTTTTTAGCTGTCAGATGAATCTGGATTGGATTAGCTTTACCAATTAGGCTAAATGTCCACCTTGAATATGTTCTGCACAAATTTCTGGGGCCAAAAACCTAATTTTACCAACAGCATCTCGGGGCTAAATAATCTCTCTTCTTCATTAAAGCCAAATAAAGACACCGTTGACATGACAATGACAGATATTCAGAATAATCCACATCAATATAATAGTCTGTGGCAGGCATCGGCACACTGGGTTAGAGTGGTAAGAAAAGGTTTTGATGATGATTCTGGAAGCAAGCTAACATGATGCAACTTCATGAAATAGGCCCAGAGCAATTTTAATAGCAGAAGCTATTAAAGATACATTTGAAATAAAATGCAGAATAGACAGAACCATCAGTTGGTTAAATACTTCTGGGCACCTTAAAATGAGCCAACACACAGACAGACGGTTGACACTAACAATACTTAAACAAAAACAGTCTTAATTTCAGTCTTTCACTAGTTCAGCTTCTAGCTAATGTAAGAAAACTGGCCGCTATATATGGAGCTCACTTTACCTTAAAATAAAATATACTGTATTGTGAGTAAGGTTTTAAGGCACAAAAGAGACATTTTGTAAATGGGAGCTAAAAAGAGAAACGGCCTGCTTTCTCTCTTTATCTCTGCAGCTCACTCTTCATCCGTATATATGTGAGCATATGGCGCAACTGCATAGTGCTTTATTCATTAGGCCATATGGCCATGGCACTCTCACTGCTCAGGGCGAAGGAGCGAATGTATGAGGAGAAACGTGTGTATGAATGTGTATGTACAGTATGCGTGAGTGTCTGAATCGTTTGTAGGACAAAGAACAAGCCTAGTTAAGAGTGGACAGCGATTCAAACCTTTTAAAGCCATGCCTGCTAATAACATAAGGTAGGTTAACACACAGAACCGTGCCACCGGCACACAGGCATTCATGCTTCAGAAACACACACACTCATTCACATTCAAGCACAGAGCTGACCTGAGGGCATCGGCTCCATAGTTCTGCACTATCAGTCCTGGATCTGGATAGTTCTTCTTGCGCTTGCTCATCTTCTGTCCATCGCTGCGGGAATGAGACAAGCAAAGGCATTAATGCACACACACACGCATGCATGCACAAAACTGTATGTTAGAAACCATGTACTTGGTATTCAAATTAGCCAAGTCCTTCCAGGTCAGCAGGCCTATGAGCACAGTGCTGCATTTAGGCCCCGGGGCCGGGGACAAATAGCCCTATTGTAGAGCAGCTCTAAGCGCTAAATGTTACAGCGCACATACCACACTGATCATGAGAAGCAGCAGAAATACTAGGAGATGAATGGGCAGGTGAGGTAGGGAGGATAAAATGAATATAAAAATAGTTGTAAAGAGGAGGACAAACAGTGGATTAGTGGAGGGATACAAGGCAAAATGATGTCTGAAGGAAATCACTCAGACATGTGTTTGAAACCGACTGACAGGATGAAGTGCTGTATGTTTTATTACTGTCAACAAATCCCATTAAAGACAAAATCCAACATGGATAGTGGTATTGAGTGCTGGCTGTGTATCCAAAGCCTGAATGGGAAATAGGCGAGTAACTAGAGAAACATTGTTGGTAGTGGTAAACGAATCAATCGGTTGACTGAGTAATCAGGATGATTAATGCTGGTTTGATGTAATCGACATCGGCTGATGCCTGTGCTCATGATAATAAGGAATGTCTGAAACCGTGCGTTCATTTCTCAGTCCGTTCAAATGAGCTTTCAATCAGTTGCGAGCGAACATGTTTCATTTGCAGGGATAAAATTCACCAAATGATTTGTTTACCGAACGTACACAGTGAACAGGAGTCTCGAGTGACGGACAGTAACTGAGTTGCTTAAGCCCGCCCCTCTCCTACTGTAGGAAACAGTACAAAATATTTTACTTGTATATAAATGCCATAGATTAGTGAACCAAACTTTATTTTTCATCATAGGTTTTTTTTTAAGTTGAGCTTTACCTGTGGAATTATGTTGACACATTTTTCTTTATTTAAAGAAAGACAGCAAAGTGAAACAGCTTTAAATAAATGTTCATTTTAGTTCAGCAATTTTGTGCCTTACTTGTTATCACTATAAAATTGTTGACTTTTGGCAGATGCATCGGCCACACTGCTCTCTAAATGTCAGCATCAGCAACTGAAACACCCACATTGATCGGCCACTAATTGTTGCTATGGATCAGACACTGCATAATAAAGATGGACGACATGACAGCTCCCAAAAAGTGAAGCCAACACAGCTTGATTGCCCCCTGGTGGCTGGCTGCAGTATAGCTCATAAACCCTGCCCCTTCATGTTAGCGGATATGACAAGGGCCAGATAAAAAAATCAAAGTATATGTCAAATAATTTTTTTTCCCAGAGATGGTTTCTGGTTCTTAAGGTAGTTCTTATCATACTGATGTATGTTCTAGTGTTTGTTTTTCTGACAATTTGATTGATTTGAAAATTCTCAGTTACCCAGGTCATGGTAATCATAAGTGCTATATAGTAGGTAACTGGACTTGCTTGAGTTTCTTGAAGATGTTTCGCCTCTCATCCAAGAGGCTTGGAGTTAGCGTCATGATTGACAGCCGTGTGTGCCAAATCAAATTCATGGCGCTACTCGCAATTGGTCAAACAGGTGTATGGGTGGAAACTTGATACCGTGGAGATCACTATTGTGAACACTTAGTCTCTTAATGATGTCGTCAGTGCAAGATAGCGGCAGCCCTATGCGGGATATTTTGGCTTCATTTTTGTACGGTGGGAGAAAGTGGAGATGTGCTGTCCATTTTGCTATATGATTTTCTATTTGATAACACATATAATAACAACAGCGTTATTCTGAAAAGGAAATTTAAAAGCAAATCAAAGAAAGATGAGGAGGAGGGGTTTGTTAGTAAGTCAAAGGACTCACCTGGCGAGTACCAATCCGTTGACGATGACATTCTTGAAGGGTGGTTTGCCAAACAGCGCTGTGGAGAGCACCAAGAGCGTGTAGAACCTATAGTAGAAAAAAAAAAAGTATAGTACACAAGGTCACACTAACAGGCAGGACTGAAACATTACAATTCATTTCTTCTATGAGATAGGTCTGGGGAAAACTAATTTACTTAACTAATCTATCCATTTTATTCAGTCATTTGCTGTGATTTGATACTTTTCCATTTAGTTCAAAAATTATCAAGTCTTTGAGGAGCTCATCTGCCTGGTTTTATCTGTATCCATCCATTCATGCTCTGCTCTTGTCAGTTCTCTCTATGAACTCAGCAGGGAAGGTCTCAATGTCTCTATTCCTCATCTGTCAGCCTCTTTCTGTCTATCCATTCATCCACAGCTTACCATCCCCTCGTCTGGTCGATGCCTTCGGCGATGAAGTCTGCTGGGAACGTGTCCTCAAACTCCTTCCTGTTTTCGAAGGGGTAGTGGGCCTGGGCGTAGGGCATGCTGCCGCTCTCAAACCAGCAGTCAAACACCTCCGTGACCCTCCGCAGCACGCCTTTACCACACCGTGACGGGATGGTGAGACTGTCGATGCTGTGCAGATAAAGTGTAAACAGAAGGATGGAAAGAAAGACGAAGGAGGTAGAACTGTTGAGACTAATAGCAGCAATAACAATTTTAATCAGTTTGGTTTTATTTTAGGTTTTTTCGTGGCCACGGGGAACTTTTTAAACACTTGTACACTATGTGGTTGATCCATGGCTCTATAGGCTTTTTGGCTGCAGTACAGAACAACGATTTTATAATCTTTCACCACTGGGAGCGAGGTTTAAGAAAAGAACAGTGGTGCTAATGTTGTGCTGACACCCACCAGAATAAGCTCTGTTATTGCTTTGGGTCATAAGTTTCAGACACAAGGATATGGATTAATTTACTCCATATACCGACTCAGATTCAGCCCATGAACAAAATCATTGTCTGTTCAGTGAAGTTACATAAGCTGAGGAAAACAGGATGAACCTGGCTGCAGTAGGTACAAAATGTCAGCGCGTATGAGCTGCCCACTAAATCTAGATTAAATTCATATGTATGCAAAGTTCCCTTAGTTGTACAGATCCTCCTACAGAGATGTATGAGAAATACGATGTACATTTTAGTGCAAAAGCTTGTCAAGCCATGCAAGGGCATTAACTTCCAAAGATCACGTACGTTACCAAAACAAATTTGACAAATGATGACCAGCTTTCAGGTGCTATTCTGCATAGCAAAAGACAAAGACACAAAACCATCATGTATGAGGCTTTGGTTATAAATAACAAAACCAGAAAACTAATGTTAGGTCCTGACATGGAATTAGGCTTGTAGCAATACAGACGTATTGAGGTACATGGTGGTATGACTTAGGAATGCGCGCGATTAAACGTCCGCCCCCTCGCTAGTCGGCACCAGAAATATTAGTCAGTTAAACCAATTAGTGTTTTATTCATGTACAAGGCCGCTTAACTGTCATGCAGCCACCCGCCACTAGTAGGTGCTACAGAGCCGTCAGACAGCAGACCCCCTCTCTACGGCAATGCACACGTAGACTGGAGTTTTAAAACAGCACGGTGGGAAATTGGAGAGATGTCCTCTTGCAAAATGAGCGCAATTTGGCAGAACTTTGATCTAGAACATGAATTCAGCAGCTTGTGGTAACTTATGAAATTGGTCAGCGTATATTATACAAACAGATGAGTTATGTATTTAAAATTGATTTAAGTAAAACCGAGGGCTTTTACAACGTAGAGCGGGTCGTAGAGTGGGTTGTTCAATCCCTGGCTACACCATTACGCATCCTTGGGCAAGATACTGAACCCCAAATTGCTCCTGATGGCTGTGTGAATGGTTACTGAGTAGATGGTGGCACCTTGTATGGTAGCCTGGGCCACCAGTGTGTGAATATGTGAGTGAATGGGTGAATGTGACTTGTATAAAAAGCACTTTGAGTGGTTGGAAGACTACAAAAGCGCTATACAAGAGCAGTCCATTTACCATTTACCATCTCCATGATCTTTCTGTGCTTTTAACAGGTGCTGTCACTAGGAGCAACCATTTAACTGAGTCACCAGTTCACATGGTCACTCTACACTCTTGGCTATTTCTGTGGATTCAATATGGATAATGGAGGAAATCCACACAGTCATGTAACTGTTTTTCTTTTTTGGTCTGAATGCTGTTGGTTATGTCATTAGTAGTCATGGCTTTCCTGGGCAACAAGGGGAGGAGGTGGGAAGGAATGAGGTGGTTGTGCTGTGTTTGTTTCTTTCTGTTTTATGTTATTCCCCATCTTTTATTCTGCCTTATGTATACTGATTTGGTTCATCATGTAAATGGGGGAGGGGAATGTGGGTTGGTTGAAGGAGAACAAGGGAAAAAGGAGTGCTCACCCTCCCTTACACTAATACCAACTGATCAACCTTCCACCTAAACACCTGTTGCTCTGAAACGTTTGTGATCTTGTCAGAAATCTGTAGAAGATGAGTCCGCTGTAATATCGATCCTAACATACACAACAACCAATCATTTTGATACTGGTAACAGTTTCAATTCCATGTTTAAAGCTTGCTAACTCGTCTGGATGGCGGGGGCAAAACACCACTTCTGTTGCAAACTTGCATACTCATTTTTTTTTATGAGTTGTAAGAGTGTCTATTCTGGGGAAATTACCACAAAAACAACAACTAAATATTCACATCACATATCCACAGGAAGGTGATGAAGCCCATTTACTTTCTCTTCTCCTCCAGCAACAACGTGCTACACATTTCTAGAATTATTAGCACTCAGGCCTATAAACTGCAGATTACCCCTTTAGTAATTAATCTGCTGTTGGCCACTAAAGCTGCTCTGCTGCAGCATTCTGCTGCTCTAAAGAGCTCTGCTCCTGGGCCTACTGAGGAGAGGCAGAGTGTTAAGCAGGAATTTTCCAAACAGAAGTGCACTGCTGAGTACATTTTGAGTAGTTTAATACGTCATTTTGTGGTGTGTTATTAAGATTTTTGCTAAAATGTTCGCACTGAGGGCAGAGCCATTATCTCTGGGAGCTGGCCACTTCAAACCTTATAATGTGATGCAACTGTCTGCCATTTAGTTAATAGAGACACATCATCTGTATTTAGTAAAGTTCAAACCACTGTACACTTTTCAAACCCTGTTTTAAACATCTGATAAAGTTCTGCAGAGATAATTAGTTATTCTTTAATTAGATTACTTTATTTTATTCCTCTACTGGTAAAATCATTTTCATTTCTTTTCCAGACCTGCTCAGGCACACTGTAAACACACAGCCCAAATACAGGCGCAAGACAAAGGTGACCTCGTTCTCCCTCAGCAATTAAAGATGGCCAACCCCATGAAAGTGATTAAAGGTAATTAGCGGATGAAGAGCGGAAGGGTAAAGTGATCTGTGTTCCACGGCACACATCCGGTTCAGACAGACAGGTCACATTAGAGAGACAGAGGGCTGACACACATACGAGCACAGACACCATATCATAAACGTATCATCACATGTACATGGTTGATAACCTCTGTCTTTGATCAGTGACTCACTTCTCTCGATGCAGATCAGTTACTTTGACTCCGGACAGTTCCTCCAGTTCAGCCATGGACCCTATACACACCACCTGATGGACGAGCACACACACAGCACACAAACACACACAGTACAGTTTGAGTGACCAACACATTCACAGTTACAAATGTCCTGAGTGCAAAAATCAACAATTACTGCTGAAATGATAAGGTGCTTAGCCTCTCCATCAGCGCTCCTCTTTCTAAGGTCTTTGCTTGAAAATTTCATATATTTACAGTGTACATCTCAGCAACTACAAGGTCTTTATACATAATCATGGTCTCGTAACACTTGGGAGGTGAGCTGAGGTGTAGGCTTCAGTATGGATGTGCTGGGTCAGATCAAATGAAGAAAAAAGGATGTTTTTACCTGTGCCTGAAAAAACTTCACAGTTTTAGAGTGAATGTGCCTTTGAAATTATGCAATAGCAGCCCATAACTCTAGAAAGTCAATTGGTAAATTAATTAATGTAAAAGAAAATTAACACCAAACATTTGCTGATTTCAGCTTCTTAAATGTGAGGATCTGCTGTTTTTCGCTCTTCTCTATCATTGGACTGTTGGTCAAATAAAAAGCAATTTGAAAACATCTTTCTGTACCACATCTGACGATTCATCAACGACAAATCGAAAACACTGCAGCTAGTATCAAGATGACTGGTTGATGTTAAGTGTTTATGTTGACTAAAATTGGTAACAGATGAACAGGCTTCCATGTGACGCTTGGCAAGCAGCAGAGCATATTTCAAATTTAAAAAACACTCCTTTAAACCCACAGAAATTGAAGCAAATTGTACCCAAACTACAAGTTACCTACAAAGGACTATCAGTGCTAACCCTCTTCTCTTCTATAATCCTGATATAAATCATCACAATACAGCACAATTTAAAAGTAGGCCTACTTCAACACACTTCCCGAGTAACTTTACCTTACAAAGTATGGTAAAGTGTGTTATCTGGTCTCCTCAGAGAGTTAACCTGTAGGCTGTGCTCCAGTTTTACCACAGTGCCAGGTATCATGGCCCAGATACAGCCTGATACACCGCCGTCATATACAAAGGAAGACGGAGTAAAAGAAACATATCCAGAAAAGACAGGAACAGAGAGAGCATGAGAGAAGAAGAAGAAACAATACTGAGAGGGAGAAATCATACTGCCACACAGAGAGAAACACACACACTTAGACAGACACACTCACTTACAGCTTTAGTGTTGGGTGTGTGATTTGCCGCTGAGGGGTGTGTGAAAGAGGCACCAGGGAGCGTGAGTGTTCTGGAAACAGTCACAATGCTATTTCCAGCAAGCAGGTCGCTGGCTGTCCCTCTTTCAGCCAGGGGACCAACACTTCATTTTTCAAACGCTCAAACAACCCAATTCTGACATCTCTATTCAGTTCAGTCTACTTCACACGGTCAGCCCGGTTTGGCAACGAACATCCATAACCAGACCAACATTTATACAGTTTGGCTGGCTTCTCCACTGTCTTCTTTTTCATTCATTTTCCTCCTACCTCTTTTCATCTCTTTTCCCTCCATTCTCAGGCATTTCACTTCCTCATTTTCATCCCCGGCTAATTTATTCCGTCCCCTCTCCCTCCCCTTATTTTCCATGTCTTCCTTCCTTTCCTCCCCCCAATCGCTGTTTGTCTTGCAGACCTTTTGAAGTCGCCTTAACCGGCATGAAGAGAAACCAAACACATTTTGGTTCGTGTTTATTTGCTGTTTACATTAATGAATCATTCATGTGTTGAGTTTACGGAGGCACTCGGTAATGGTGCCTGAGGGGAGCTGACTCTGACTCGCAGCACGGAGTCACGCTACACTCTGGTTTGACACCATGGTCACCTCACTCTGCCGTGCCAGAGAGTCTCTCCTACACAAGCCCCCACACACATGAAAAAGGGCCAGATATGCTAAATTATGTGAGTGTCAAAAAGAGGTCAGCGAGAAGAAATTTCCACCCTGCCAATTTATGAGAGGAGTTGGATTTCTGTACCCTCGCAGCGGACCAATCTTCCTTTGGAGAGACACAAGACATTTTCCCCCCAAACTCATTTCTATGGTAAATAAAAGTGAGAGTTATGGAGAGTTCAACTTTTCAATTATGCCCTCTCATGCTTAGCCCAGATTGATTTGTGAGCGCTGCCAACCCAGAGAAAAGACTAACTGTCTTGGTATTTGGTCATGACACAGACAAATTGTATGATCTCTGCAGAGCACAAGGACACATTAGAGGCATTAAGTACTCTATTAAAACATAACAAGTGCGCATTTGTGTGTTTTCCTGACCTCCTCAAAGTCGTCGCTGACCCATAGAGGGATTGGGGTGCCCCAGTAGCGGTTCCTGGAAATCGCCCAGTCTCGTGCGTCTCTCAGCCAGTTTCCGAAACGCTTCTCCCGCACAAACTCTGGAACCCTGCAGAGAAAGAGAGATTATGATGTGTAACATCATGAGGAATTTACAAGGACAGCAGGATGGTGGTCTACTTCGGCTTGAGATGACACAAAAAGAACACTGCGGTCATTTTTAAACCTCATTTAACAGCCTTTTACAACCACCACTTCCAGAAACCATTTAATCACGCTTTCTTCAGGGTTCATCAAGTTAAATCTGAGACTTTTAAAGACCTTTCCAGCACCACATAGAATCCAATTTAACAGTCATACCATCCAAAGTGTGAAGATAAAATAGCAAACCAGCAGGGACAATATGGCTAAGAACTATTTACTAACACAATTGCTGATTACATTAACACAACCTGGATTAGGATAAGCAGGATAACTGGATACATGGGCAGTGACAGATGAGTTAACCAACTGAAAATGATTTATTCATTTGGGTTCACTGAGTTGCCTGAAATCAGATGTATGTTATAATTTATCATTTAATGTTTATAATTTTGCTTGATTTACATTGCTTATTTTTTGTTTGCTTATTGATTCTTTGTTGCTTGTTTGTTTACTTTTCTAGATTACTTGACGTATGTGTTTGCTTATTACGTTTATTGAGGTGAGATTCCTTATAAGCGCTGGAGGGTTTCTTAAATCTCACCTGCACAACTTGTTGTTGAAATAAAAGTTAATTAAATTAGTTATTTTAAATCTACACTTGCCTACATGAGACGATGAGCTTCTTAGCTACTGTATCTGGTTAATAGTGACTCTGTTTGCTACAAGTCTGAAACAAAAAAAAGATTATACAGCCTCCTGCGCTGACATTCCACTGTCAAAACAATCCCACTTACAATTTATGAGTGTGTAATGTTTCCATACAGCCCACAATCAGATACAAAACCATATTGTAACTAACATTACTGTCATATTTTTTGAATTCAATATAAGATTTTTGAAATACTTTAAGGCTTTATTTTAAATCCAATGCTTTTTAAGACATTAAATAACCTGACCGTTAACTGTGCAATACATATTCTCACAATAATACAGGCATTGTTAAAATGTCCATTATTATTCCCTTTTCCTAGTGAGCTGGCTCATTTTGCTCGTCTTCCTCATTTTAGCCCTAAAAATAAACTGCTCCGCTCTCTTTATGAAGCTCAACTGCAAAGGTTAACATTCCCTTCAAGGCATCCTCCTCCTCTGCACCCCTTTTCTGCTCTCCCTTTTTCCTGTTTCGCCTCGACCGATTTCGAGCTTTAATCCACTATCTCACAATCTCTTCCTCTCATTTTTTTCTGTCTCCCCACTCTGGCTGTGCCAGGCCATGTTGCTCGGGAGAACAGAGCAGGGGGGGTATAAATCGTCGTCAGGATCCACGCGCTAAGCAACGAGTTCATCAATTCCCATTTGTAGGAGGCATTTCTATTTAGGCCCCTAATATATCAATTTAATGATTTTTTTTTCCCTCCTGCTGCTGCTGCTCACCAGCCCCCCTCAAACACTCCTCCACCCCTCGCCCTCCCACTCCTGCTTCATGCTAAATGTAGAATTTAAAGTGTGCTGTCTTGTGCTGGAGACGCACAGAAGAGCCATTTAACATGTACAGGCTTCTATTATAAGTCAGAGACGCTAGGGATGGATACAAGAGGGAGACGGAGGGACAGAGGTTGTGGTCAGGACCGATTGAGCGTGTGCATGATGGAAAAATAGGTAAGGAGGATGAGAAAAACAGAGGGAAAGAAAAAAGAGAAACCGATGAAGGACAACGTGCAACTTGTCGGGCAACTGCCTGTTCTCTAAACGCCTCCTCTTAAACAGTGACTGTCCAATCATGGCTTAGTAACCGTGGTTGTGCACAACTGGTCTGTCGAGCTCGGATTAATCCACATGTTGAAGCAGCGTGCATGGGGCTGCAGTGACAGCGACACCCTTACCATGAGCTGTCTGGTTGCTGGTTTCTTTTTTCAACCTGCACTAATATACTGGTTTAAGTTTTGTTTTGCCTGCTTTAATGTGCACTGCAAATGCTAAAGGGACAATTTATCCCAAAAAAAAAAAAAATGCAGGTAATTCCCCTTACCTGTAATGCTGTTTATCAATCTAGATTATTTTAGTGTGAGCTGCTGAGTGTTGGAGATATCAGTTGTAGAGTCATCTGCCTTCTATAGATAATACACAGATCTTGTTCGGAGCAGTTGATGTAGGAACAATTTGTTTTCTCTATCAATCTACACTGCCAACCTTATTATTCTGTAGAAATAAGCATGCATCTATTCATGGACGATAGGCTCATGCTCATGACAGTGCAAAATGTAAAAATGAAAGTTGTCCTCCTTGGCTGAGATTTAATGTTAGCTAACGCAGGCGTGCTAGGTGAGCTAGCAGTAGATGCATGCTTCCTTCTGTGCGGTGATTCAGTTGGCTGGTGTAGACTGGTAGAGAGAAAATAATTTCGACATGAAACTGCTCACAACAAGGTCTGTGAATTATCTTGAGTAACTGGGTCATGATTCCTGAGGAGAGACACTGCTGTTGAGTTTTTCAGATGCATTTTTTGCATGATTGTTGCGTAATTGCATAGAGTTGGTTCGTGTTTTCACAGCAGCATTTACAAGCGGACCAGATCAAATGCCTGCGTGAGAAACCTCCCCTTGATTAGTCAGAATTTCCATGTGGGAAAAATCCAGGAAATAAACAAAACGTTGAAGAAGAGTACACTTGCAAGATAAATGTGACACTTTCTAATGTCACAATGGAGGGACAAATACGCAGGTTGATCTTAGGGCTGGTCATCGTGGACTATATTGCTGTCATTGCTCATTTTAGTCAAACCATACAGTTTGAAAACGAGGCGCGGCTCCAACTAGAAAACAATGTTCTGATGCATTGGATGTGCTGAATGTGCATATTAAGGCAGTACAAGAGGAGGTGCACATTAATAATCCTCCAGGACTGTAACATGCTCATGTTAAACCCAAACAACGTGTCATGCGACTGCAGTTGGTTCAGATCGAGGTCGGAACATGTTCTCAACACAAACGAAACGCACCAGAGTTCATTTGTAACCAGACCGAGACCACCTCTTCAAGAAGGTCTCAGCCTGGTTGTTTCGGTGCGCACCTAAGTGTGATTACTGTGTTTACACCTGCCCAACGGAACCGCACTTAAGTACAAACAAACTTAAATTTGATTGAACCGAACCAAATAGGGCAGATGTGGAAAGCACCCTAAGCTCCACAAGCCAAGTGCCATATAGTACCATTATATTTGAGAGAAGGCAGACATCTCTACAGCTATCTCCAGCAGTCGACAACTCATAACAAAACAATCTGGATTGATAAACAGCACTACATAAAGAGGAAAAATATGTTTGTTTGTTTTTTATTTTGGGGTGAACTGTTCCTTTGACATGTCTGGCTAAATCCCTTACTCAAATCTGCTGGCGTCATTGTCATTGTTATTTCACCTGAAAGAACTGACAGATGCCAAATGGAAATGAAAAGCCTGCTTTTGTCTACCACTGCCTGAAAGCGAGAACCCATTGTTTCAGAAATTACTCAGAATATCAATGTGGCTTGGCAAACAGTTGGGTTTAAATCAAAGAGACAGACAAAAAGAAAAAGAAAAGAAATGTCATGTCTGATTCCTGCCTAATACAACCTGAGTCATTATAGGACCAGTCACTCAACTCCACATTTTCTTCTCACTTATGGTCGACAAACTATGTTCTGAAATCAGGTGCCAGTGACTGAGCGTCTTGCACCTTGAGACCAGTTCCCCTTGCAAGTGCTTGTTAATTCACTCCTTAATTTATTCAGACAGACATCTGGATAAATCAGTCTGAACTTGCTCAATATATACTTTGCCTGAGTCTGCCCACTGCACCATTTGAGGTAAGACATAAAATGAACAAATCATTCTGAGAATATTTAACAAGCAATTTGCTTTCTGAAGGATTCTTTTAAGTCTCTCATCAGCTAACAGCAGCTTCATATAGGAGGTATTGAGCTTCTCAAGGATTCTACTTTTTTCAAGATGCTGATGAGCAGGCAACCCTCATCGACAGACAGACTCGAGTATAAAAGTGGAGTCTAATCAAAGAGAAAAAACCCTTCTTTTACCAAAATCAAATAATTAAGGTTGGAGAATAGGCTTAATTAGAGAGCTGCTTAAGAGCATTACCCTCAGTGTGCAGCCACACAGAGACAGGGAGGAAAGCAGAGCTGCTAAATTTATCACTAAAAATTATAATGATTTACAGTGATTCTTCAAACGCACAGTCAATATAAATGTTTCATCATGTCTACAGATATCTTAAATTTCTGGGACGGAAACGATTCAACGAGAAGCTCGAGCAACTCGCTTACTATTTACAGCGCACTGGATTAGCACAGATTCTTATTATTGTGGCACAATGCATTTAAGCTGTGGACAGGTGACATGAAGAACACACCTAAAAACAGATCATCTGATAAGATGGTGTGGATTGTAAAAAAAAAAATAGCGGGGGTGAAGAGAGGAGACAAGCCAGAGAAGATGACAGAAAGTGACCTGACACAAGATAATGTCATCATCTAATGGAAATCAATATGATTGCTAGTTCAGACAAAAGCCAGTAAGCGAATTTGCAGATCCTAAGATAGTGAGAAATGACCCGCCCTCCTCTCCTTATGGCTAGTTCTTGCTCCCTTTACTGGTTGGATTGGTTAGGTTAAGGTTTGAGGAGTGGGACTAGTTAGGGTTAGAGTAAGAATGTTAGGGTAAGCCACTCGGAGGCAGAGTAAGGCGGGTCATTCCTTTGCGATTCTAGGATTCTGAAATTCATGGGCTGTTAAGAATGCCAATCATTATGGTGAATTATGCCAATTTTCAACCAGCTCTGTGTCGCTGCAACATGGACAGTAACGTAAAATGCAAGTGAGCAATGCTCAGCCTCTTTCTGGGCTGCCAGCACCTGGAGCTCCCTGTCGCTCTGCCTGCAAAAGTCCACCAAATGATGCCAAACCCAGGGACCCCCGCAGGCGCATGAACAGGGAGCTCATCTGCACATACTACAGTGACACAAAGCTGGTTGAAAAATGGTAAAGTTTCCCTTTTAAGAGCGTAAATCAATATGGTGGCTGGTTAGGACTTCATGAACTGACTGCAGCATTTGATTTTCTGTGTTTATTTTCTCGAGCAAAGCTGAGCTAGCTTGGGGACACAACGACAGAAAATAAAATGCTACAGTCAATTCGTGAATGCCCGAGCTTCATTCATGTTATTATTATGACAGTCACTCGCACAGATACACACCTACTCCCTTACAGTGATGCATAAAATACCCCAGAAAGCAAAATATTAGGTGGCGTAAGTAGCAATGGAGCCCATTTACTGTGTGCAATTTAAGCAATAAAAATGCTGATTTTTCTAAAAAGAGAAAAACAGTAATTTCCTTTACGAGACCCATCTTATTTTCTCTTTAGTATATTTACTATTGCCCTTAATAAAGCAAAGGTATGTCTAACTCGATTACTCTATTATTGATAGACTATTCAGTAAAACAGTTGATTACTAAAAAATGTTTGCGTTCCACTCTAGAGCTGAAACAATTAGTCAATTAGACGATTAGCAATTTGATCAGCAACTGCTTTTTTGATAATTTTTTTAAGTAAAATGTTTAAATTCAGAATCACACTCAATAACAAACTGTAAATAAATGACTTTAACATACATACGGACATGGTACAACTCTTGTGCTCCTCAGATAAGCAATACAGCCTTTACAGTAGTGTGTGCATTTGTGCCAGTCTCTGTGTACATGTGTGTCTGTGCGTCTTCACCTTCCTAGCGGCTAGTCATTCATCTCAGTTTGACAGTCCCATTACCAGAGGCAGCAACTGTGGCTCAGAAAAGAGCACTGGGAGCACCAGGGGTAATACCACTTAGCAATGCTATCATGCTGACGCTTACTTTTGCTCCACGTTCTGCCTTTAAAATTAGCATCATCACGCTAATGTTTTCTAAAACATCAGTCCCGTGTGCATCATAATACTATGCTTTGATGAGGATTTAACCCTACTTAGTGTCAGACAGAGAAAATGTCCTGTAACATCTTGCAGTTTCAATCCCATATCTTCACATTTAAGATTGATACACAGCTGTCCTGCAAAGACCGGCCCATGACTGCAATGAACAACTTGATATGGTCCTGCAGAATCGCAGCTGTAATTGTTTTGGGACTGTGACTTCTGTCCGTCCTGTCTTGAAGTATTTCAGACCACATGGTGCTCATTGCTGTCAGTTTACTCTGTCACTTAGCAGCAAGATAGTTACCACCTGTCGCAGAAAACAGCTTACCAGTAGCATTTGCTGTTGTTGTCCAGTAGTTTCTCCACCATGTGCTCCACTCGAACAAACCAGCTGGGGACAGCTTTGTAGATCAGGGGCGTGTCAGATCTAAAAGTCAATAAGCACATTACATAAAACATGAGGATGCAACATTCTGATTTTAAAAAGTTAAGAAATCATAATTATGCCAGTTTACATTTTCATTCATTGCACTTCCCCATGTCATCCAGTACACAGCTAGCTAGTGGACAGTGGACCCTCTGCTCTGAGCATCCCAGCCAGAAACAAAATATGAATGTTGTTAGTTCTGCTTTCCTGATCTGCCTGGTGTTAACAAGAGAGGCATTAGGTGAATTATTTAAAAAACTAGAATTACTGCCTTGCGATTGTATGTCTCCGCCAACCAGTCACGTGGCATTTAGAGTTTGAGGGCGAAGATATGAGATTTTCACAGTACGATAAGCATCTTAGAAAATATTCTTTAATGGAAGAAAGTCTCCCTTTTGAAAACCACTGCAATAAAGGTGAAATTCTCCATCCAGCTGCCTTTTTCCCCCCAATATCGTAGATAAGCAAATGTTCATAGTCTGACAATCTTCAACTTTCATATCATGGTTTATCCTGAAACTGGTGTATCACTGAAACCTTACAATCATGTCAGTGAAAACACAGATGCTTCACATACATTTTCCCCTCAGCAGCACGGAAGATTTATACAAACACCACAGTTTCAAGATCAGTGTCACAAATTCAGTATCTGATCAAATGTCTACCCCTCTGCTCCTGAGATATGATGTTGAAAATGGCCAGAAAAGTGCTTTTACAGGACATTATGATGTCACAGTGAAGCTGACCTTTGACCTTTTGGATATAAAAGGTCAGTGCTTCATTGTTCTAGCCTATCAGACATTTGTGTCAAATTTTCTCAGGATTAGCAGATGAATACTTAAGTTGTCACCAAAGACATGTTTTGTGGGATCACAGTGACCTTGACCTTTGACCTTCAACCACCAAATTCTAATCTGGTCATCCTTGAGTCCAAGTGGACATTTGTGCCAAGTTTGAGAAAATTCCCTCAAGGCCCTCTTGAGATATAATGCTCACAAGACTGAGATAGATGCAAGATCACAGTGACCTTGACCTTGACCTATGACCACCAAATCAATTTATCCACGTTCACAATTACTTTCTAATTTTGCAGCACAACCTTCGAAATAAAATATCATAACTTTCCATGTCTTACCATTTTGAGACTTACTGAGATTGATTTAAGACATTTTAGTACATAGCGGCCTTAAAATGAAATAAATACCCTTTCAGACTTTTTAAGGAGTCCTGTTTTCAGTAGTTTGCCATAAAATGTAGACATTCATGGTGCCCAAGGAATGAACCACAATGAGTTACGTGAGTCCCTTAGTCTTTCCCTCGCTGATAGGTACTGATTAGGAGACGTCAGTTGGTGAGCATGGTATAAACAGTATACCTGCTAAAAATCTTCAGTGTCAGCACTGTCATTGTGATCATGTTAACATTTAGCTCAAAGCCCTTCTGTGCCAAAGTACACCCTCACAGAGCTGTGGACTCCATCTTGACAGAAAAATGTTCTTTCTCAATCCACAGAACAGCAGAGAGCCAAGTCACATTAAGCTGAAAGTTGTGTTCTGAACGTACATGTAAATCTCTTTTTTTACTTTCGTAATTCTTTAAACTCATCTGACTCTTTGCTGCCTCACATGTTTTAGTAATGTTCTGCTTTTTCATCTCCACCACCAATTTGTGGTTTGAGGATCCAAGTTTTGTCCAAAGCACATTTCTCTCCAGTTCTACCTTACAGGTGGTGAGTAGTTAATCACACAACTGTTTCATCTCTACAAGCCCGTGTCTCTTTGTGGCTTAAAGAGCACATCTCTGCATATTTACTGGGTTAATTAATCCTGCTCAGGTCAGGCTGCAGCTGCTCTAAGCGAGACAGTGATTTAGCTCAAAAAGAAAGTTTGTGTGTGTGTGTGTGTGTGTGTGTGTGTGTGTGTGTGTGCACTTGCATGTGCCTATTAGTTATGATGTGATAATGTGGTATGTTCAGAAGTAACAGTATGTGTGTGTTGCCATACTGACATTGGCTGTGAGTTGATTCTGTGCAGAGACCACAAAACCTCTACTGACATCCTGATGCTCGTGAGGGAAAACTTGAGCATAGAGGGCTTCAAACCTTTACTTTTTTCACCGTACTGAATGCTGAACTGTACATTATGTCTCCTTACACTAAATGAGGCTAACCGTATTGAAGTAGCAAATGTAATATTTAATAAAATAACTTAACTCACCCTGATCTAAAGCAGGTGGGTTTAGTCTATAACTACTGTTGTAAAGGGTTCAAAATGGAGGACTCACTGGCAAATTCACAAAAAATGGATTGCAGCCACTGATAGCACCGTGACTTGTGCACCACTTGCAACCACCATCCTCCCCATCTCAAAGACTCAAATTTTCCACCTGACCAAAAATAAACTAAATCACAAGGTTAACAATATCTTTCAGATAGAGACCATCATGTCACATTCATAAAATCAAAGGCCCTGAGCAGACACTATCTCAAAGGGTTCATTTTTAGTCTATCTAAAAAAATAAAAATCATGTCCGTTTAAGTGTGCACTGTATTTTTACAAATATTTTCACCGTTTCACCTTGCCGTCAGACAGCCCTTTCTGCAGAGGATCTGATGTCTTTATCTCAAAGCTGCCAGACTCCACTGACAAAAACAGTAATTTTACTTTGTGGAACAAGAAGTTGCTGGTCTACCGCTGCCTCAATCAGTTAGTGTGTAAACAGAGAAAATATTCTCAATGTATCATACTTGTAGTGTTGCACGGTATACTGGTACCAATGGTAGACCACAGTACTAAAACACCACGGTACATATGATACCATAATGTTGGAGTACCGTAATACCACAGTACCTCATGGTACCACTACTGTGGGATAAGTTCAAAGTCCACTCGCAAGACGGTGAGTGTCCATGTGCCGTCCAATAACGGCACGTGCTGGCCCCCTGGCACTCAATATGCTGCTGCAGTGGTTTGTATCCAGTGACATTTCAGGTATTAGCTGAGCTATTGAGTATCTTTGAGCAGTGAAAGTTATTATTTATTTATTTTTACCTGTAGGCTAGATTTGCTTTTATATACTACAGTGATTTGTTTTCCATAGAGCTCTACGGTGCGAGCATTTTACTCGCATTTGCGACTGAACATAGTTTTGTGCGAGCAAAAGAAATCATTCAGGAGCACGCTGTGTGACGGGGGTCACAGACAGGAATACGGTAGAGCACTATGGCCACCGCAAGATAGCGGTTTCTCAGCAACCGAGAAGCCCGGCTCCAGGTCCAATGATTTCCTCTTCGTGGTGTCATTTTTATTTTATTTATTTATTTTATTTTGATCCCCTCTATGTTAATCACTTCTTGATGCTGTTTTTGAAGTATGAATAAGTCAATAAGTAATTCATTGCATTGAAATATCATTGATGTGTTATAGAAAAGTGATTTCTCTTTTTATAAATGACAAAAGGCACATCTGCCTCATTTTTGCTGTGGTATCCTGATACTACTCAGAACCATGACTTTCACTGGTATCGTACCGTGGGTCCCAATTTTGGTACCGTGACAACACTACATACTTGCACCAACAATGACTTCTTTTTTAGATGGGACTGTTTTAGGTAGCTCGGCAGCCTTGACTGTGGCACCCCTCCACAGAAGTACATGGTTAAAGGTCTCCAAAAAGACACTGCAGTTCAACACAGTCTTAGGTTGCCCTGAGCGAGTGTTAATGTTGAGCCCTGTGACAGGGAAAAAAATGCTTCTGTAGACACACAGTGCTACCAGGTAGGGTGCACTCAGTGTGCTATGGCCAATTTAGTTAACCTAGAGATAAGTGCAGACATTTTTCCCAATCGACCAATCGATTGGTTGAAGAGCAGGTAGAATTTCAGTACCAAGTTTTTCTTTGGTTGATTACAGCCCTATTGTGAAATCACCCATCAGATTGAAGCTGTGAGTTGGAAGGAGCCACTCTAACTTGACAGAGGTAATGTTTGAACTCTGTACATGTCTCACCTCCAACAGAAGGGGTAACTATGTTTGTAAGTGCTGGAATTGACGAGGCGACCCTTCTCCTTCAGCCACTTGATGATGTTCTTGTCAGCATCCTGTGAAAGAAAAACAAAAAAAGACATGATTTACAACATGCAGCTTTAAAGAGAAAAAAAAGACCAGGCTCAAAAGCTGCGTCTCACTGTCCTCTGTGGTTAAAGTTTCCCTGTGTTTGGGTGTCGTCAGGAGTGTGCACCTGTAACTACACAAAACTGTGATGTCACAGTTTATTCAGACACTGGAGCACACCTGTACATCACTGCTGCAAGGTGAGAGGTTGAAGCACAGGACGTCAGCAAAAGCAAGATTTTTAGCTGCTGTTAACTTGTTTAAATACGAAAGAGGAGGTGATTTGGGGCTGATACTAAAAGCCTAAGTAAAAACCAGCTAATGAAAGCACATTTGCAACCCAAGCTTTTTTTAAATTAGGCATTCTGGCTCTTCTGCATCTCACCATTTTTCTTCTCACTTTCTATTAATGGATGCACTAACAAGCTGTCCTTTCCACAAGTGGACCCTTTTTACTGGAACCAACAGAGAACAGATTCTTCATGCAGCAAATCTTTAAAAATACAATTAGTTTTTCTTATCCTGTCTTTTTTCTTTATGTCCATTGCTGGTTACATTCTCTCTACTTAATGTTAAGATAATATTTATTACAAGTTCTGCCAAAAAATGTTTGCAGTATTTAAAACTGCAGAGGTTAAAAAAAAACTTATGGATGATTCCACACCTCTTTGTGCATCTAAGAATATATTAAATTGCATCTTTTGTATATACAGATAAACTATTATGTGTGCAAGCCAGTGATTCCCATGTACATAATCTAAAAAAGCAACCTTTAATAAGATGTTTACCCAGCAACTGACCAGTTTTCATGTGTTTATACATGATTTATTTCTTGTATTTTACAAAGTAACCGTAGCACTACTGTGCATCACTGGCAGTGTGTTCCACCAGCTATGGCTAGAGTTACTACGACACATTTGTCCTACCCTTTCTTTATCACAAGGTCAACATTTTCTCAATATTACATTTTCTCCTTCAGGAAGGGAAAGCTTTGGATCATTGAATGCATCATGGTTTTATGCTTCCCTTTGAGAAACACAGCCAAGATCCTGGTCTGCTTATTCAGGTATGATAAATACCACTAAGCACGTGGGGAGAAACTGTCCCAGCTCAATGTTTATGGCAAACAATCTAATATGCAATCAGCCCTGCGCCTTATCACCCACTATTTCATCTCCCTCTAACCAAGCTCACGGTGCAATTCACAGGAAGCTCATAAATATGACTTTTCAGCAAGGTGTTTGGCAGACTGTTGGTCGTGACCTCTTTGTAGAGTGGGGGGGGTTAAACTTTCTCAGCCAGGAGTAAATTTTGTTATGCCCTGACCCGGGCTCATTAAAACATGAAAGAACACCTGTGATGTGGAGATTTATTGGAACTTTGCCTGAAACCAATTGAGAGAAATTCACCATCTGGCCGATTGAGTATAAACAAGGGTTACTCGATATGTTTACTCGATTACTCACACACACACTTGTGACTACTTTAGAATCTCTTTGTCACAAAGCATAATTAATCAGCAGAGTCTATGGTTCCAAAACATTTTTCTCTTGTGTTATAATTTGAACCACCCCGGCTAAACTACCAGACGCAAGCTGCCTGCTGTGGAAAAAACAGCAACCTCAGGCTGGATTCACACAGCCACTTTATTCCTCAGAGGCACATTCAGAATTTATTTACAGGATAAAGCAAAATACTGAACTAATTGTAATTTACTGGGCCCGACTCGGTAAGAACTGTTTTTCAGCACATTTCCTGTTTTGTAGGTTAAATTAAGGAAAGGAGAAGGTAGAGAGACAGAATGAGAGCAGACGGAGAAATAAGTTAGTAAAAAGAGAGAACAAGTATACCAGTAAGAAAAGGCACATCATTAGAGAGAACAACAGGAAACTCACAGGAGAAAGGAAAAAAGATTGATGCATTGTTTTGTATGCACTCACTTCAATCTTTATTAAGGAACAGTTGGTCAACATTAGTGTAAATAGTCAATAGTTGTGTCATGTCAGAACATTTAAAATCGGGGGGGTACTTTAAACATCAGTCAAAATACTAATGACATCTGCTTTGTTTGGGCTGAGATGTGGCACATCACAGCTGGACACAAGTATTTTTTGTAAAGGAGGATGGATCCCACGTTTGGATCCAGAGAAGCAGCAGATGTAGCTAAGGGGAATGACAGAAATGGCCAGAGAGGTTTAACAGTGGGATTGATTTGGAAAGGTGTTGCAAGGGTGTTGCACCAAAAGTCATAATGGAAAATGGTATAACTAAGGCGACCTGCGGGCCATACAGCAGGAACCAGGGGGGTACTGGAGGCGACAGGGTAGAGCTGGTTAGGAAAAAGGAAGGACAGGAGGCTTGTTTTTTTGGAAAATGATGTAAATTTTTAAGTATTAAGGACTGGGAGGAACTGGGAGGCAGGCAGACAATGTAAGCAAGAACATAAGAGTAATGGGAAGAGGGGCTGGGTATCAAACTTCAATACCACTTGGGTACCAAAAAATGTTGCTGAAACTGTCAATTACAGAAAGTTCGGTCAGATCTGTAGTCTTGTTTACTCATTTTTTGTTGCTCAGATTTTACCTGATTTGAATCAAAATTTTGGGAAAGCTGGACAGTCTTTTTTTGTGGGATGTATGCCGGCAAGCCAGCGCCTGACTAGCATAGACATGTATATTCCCTCAGTTAACTCAATCAAACTCGTCAAAGCAACATGTTTTAACTCAGATCTCAAATCAGCACTGGTATTTATCAAACAAAAGCCAGTCTGTGGAGTGAGGAGGGTAAAACAGGGGAGGAACGGGTAAGATAGGCAATAAACTTTTTAACTGTAATGAGCTGATCTCTCTGCTGGTCTTCGTGGCTGCTTCAGACTTGCAGCTCCTCTCATCCCAGATATTTAGGCATCTTTGGCAATTCCAAGCCTACTCTCCTCCCCCTCCAGCAGCTTCCTGTAGGTAGCGATCTCCGCATCCAGCTTGAGCTTAATGTGCAGCAGTTCCTGGTAGTCTTGGAGATACTTGGTCATCTCTAGTTTGGTTTCGCAGAGCTGGGCCTCCAACTGAGCGATGACACCCTCGAGGCTCCCCACCTTATCCATGTGGGACATCTCCATGTCCTCCAGCTGCTGCTCCAGGGCTGCATTACGAGCCCTCAGCCCGTCGATCTGGTTCTGCAGCTCTGTAACTTGGTTGTGGAAGGTCGTGATCTCGTCTTTCATGGCCTTCATTTGCTCCTCGTGCTTGCCAGCATGCTCTTTGAGGGTGTCGAATTTGCTCTTGTACCACTTCTCCGCTTCCTTGACGTTGCGAGCAGCAACAGATTCTATCTCTGCACGCATGTTGCGCAGATAAGCAGCCAGGTCGGGTCGATCGCCATCCAGCTCTGCGGAAATCTTTGAGTCCTCAATCTGCTTCATGAGGTCTGCCACCTCTTCATCATGCAGCTTCTTGAGGAACTCTATCTCGGCCACCAGTTGCTCTATACGCTTCTCCAGCTCAGCCTTCTGCAGCGTGGCGTTGTCAACATCCTGGCGAAACTCACTCAGGATCATCTCTGCCTCTTCTTTGAGTGCCAGCTCCTCCTCCAGCCTTAGTCTCCACACCTCAACCTCTTCTTCAATGTAGCCTCGCTCGATATCAGCTGCTCCCTTCTCATTAGTGAGGGCCTCAATCAGCTCCCGCACCTCTTTAAACTTGAGCTCATATTCTTCTGCGATGCCTGTGGGGCCTCCCTTGTAGCGGCCCTGCAGTGCAGCCAGTTCAGCTTGAAGAGCAGCATTCCTCTGCTCTAGTGCCTGGACCTTCTCAATGTAACCTGCAAACTTGACGTTGAGTTCCTGCATCTCCTCTTTCTCGTTGGCATGTTGCTGGTGTATCTCTGTGCCCAGCTCCACGGCAGTGCTGCGATAACCGGCGCGTCCACGGCTGTCATATGAGGATCCACGGCACCGGGAAGGTGACGGGCTCTGAACCCTTACTCTGCCGCTGGAGCCGCTAACCTGCAGGCTCTTCTGGGTGTAAGATGCTGCTCTCATGTTGTGTAAAATACAGGGTTTATTTTCAGTTTACAGAGGAACAGCTGCTCTCTCGGCTTCTCTTCGTGTAGCCAACGGCGCGACTGACACTCCCTCAGATCACCCCTGAGTTTTTATGCGGCAATAAAGAATGTCTCAGACAGCCATGAAACTCACGCTTGGTTTTAACATATTTCAAAAGTGGATTATGACAGACTCTCAGAGAGCTGTGGCTGCATGCTCTTTATTAGCTAACGCTGTATTGTTACTGGCCAGGCGGGTCGTGTCCACTCCCTGGCCTCTGCACCAGGATGTGAAATAGTGATCAGATCATGTATGACTGCTATTTTCCACTCACTACCCACTAAGGGTGGTAATGAAGTTGGGTGTGACAGGGGGGGCACCCAGTGCAGTGATAAACAGTGACCGTGTGCTTTGGCAGCAGGTTTTTCCTACACAACTTTGTGAAACTGCTCTGACGCCAATTCCCTTAACTTTCTCCACATCAGTGAACATGTCACGCTCCTAAAGAATAATTTTAAATTACATCTGGAAAACATGATGAATATTTAATATTCTCATCTCAGTTACCACCAAACATAATTATTAAAAGCCTTAAACCTATGACTAAAATGAAAGAACACATATCAGAACCCCTGTTCAGAGTGAAAAAGGAAAAAATGATTATGGAAAGACATATTCTCCAGATATAAACACAGGATATGGAGAGGAATACGAGACTGGGTGCCCAGAGAGCGGCAAATGAAATGTTGAATTAAACCAGCTATCAATATCGTTCAGGGTTTTATCCCGAGTATCATACCAGTGGCTCTTACCAGGGGTGGAAAACCCTGAAATGTGTGCTAACCTAATCTACATGTAAATGTCTGATGTGTCACTCACTTTGACATACTGTCCCGCAAAGTCAGTGACCTCTGAAGTGAAGCAGCCCGAGGCGTCCACAGGGCAGATAGGAGCCTGGTCCCTCTGGATGATCTTGTATTCGGTGCACACCCTGTAATCATCCTGTGGAGAGAATAATACACAGTTTAAAGGGTTTAGTAAGAAAGGGTATTTGTGTTATCTAAATCTATATTTATACCACATTTAATTCACTGCAAATACATAAATACACATCGCAACTACAGCTTAAACTTCTAGCCAATTAATCTAACAGTGGATCGACAAAACATTAATTGGCAATTATTCTGATAATCTATTAGTCCTTTTAGTTTTTGGTTTGTTTTTTTTTTGGCAAAAGTGCTCCCCAAAATCTGACTCTCTTATTCGTCCTATAATAGTAAACTTAATAGCTTCGGGTTAAATGTCAGCTTTGAATTCAAGAAAAGTGTGGTAGGCATTTTTCTGTACTCCCTGACTTTTTATAGGAATAAAAATTTATCAGTTAAATTAGAAAATTATCGTCTGATTGATCAATTATGAAAATAATTATAACTTGCAACCCTAATTATAACAAAGGCATGAACTGTATCTTATTACCTCAACTTGAAAATGTGTTTGAAGGAATTAAAGATATGCTATGTGGAATTATCCTTTAAAAAAACGTGGCAAGACGTCGACAGCAAAGAGTTTCATATAAGACAGCTAACAAACTACAAACACAACAGCAAAAGTTCAAAACAAACAACATAACACTTCCACATACAGAAAACCAGCCAATTTACAGCAAACAGTAACCACAGTAACCACACGTACGCATTCAGTGATTAAATAGTCCTTAATCTTGTTTTCAAAATCTTTCACACTTATAATATAATCTAGTTTAGGTCATTCTGCAGCTGACACCAAGATGAAAGAGCAGAGATTTTAAAAGCACTTTCATTTAAGTCAGTGCGTGTTCCAGAAACGACTGCATTAGTAACTGTCCGAGTGACCGAAGGTTGCAGCTACTGATAGTTTTAGGAGTCAGTAGGGAACATAAATAAAGAGGCAGTTCATGTAATGTGGCCTTATAAAGAAAAATGTTCCTATCTTCGGCTATATAAAGAGGACAAACCTACTTTCTCATACAGACTGCAGTGATGTGTGCAGAAACCCGAATCACATGAAAATAATTATCTAACCCCTTTGGCAGCCAGTTTCACTAGTTTAAAGCTATGTTATGACTCCATATTAAATTCCTTGTTGAGCTGGATACTTTTTGCAGTGTTGAAAGAAGCACTGCTGGTATGTGGCAGCTACGCCCGAAAGATCTGAGTACTGTCCAGCTGTAAATGTATTTTGTATTCAAACACCCTGTCAGGATCCGAGATGGATGGCTCCAGGGGTCATTTCACATCCAGTCATGACAACATAAAATTTGAGAAATGTATTTTGACAGCACTTTTCCTCTCGCTGTATATCTTCAGAGGAAATGTATTTGTGTTTCCACCAACCGATCAATGTGACTCTGATCACCAAATAACAGAACTGTAACCAAATTTAATTAAAAAAACACATTTAAAACCAAATGTACACGGGATGTTGATCTCAAGGGGTTACTTAACAGCCCCATGGGGACTGAGCTGAAATACGCACAGAGTGCAGAGGAGGAAGCCAAGCCAGAAAGGAAGACTGAGTGTGTATCCACAGCTGGCTACAGCCACAGGGGCATCCATCTGCCCTTGACAAGGGCATCTAACCTATTAGCAATGACCCAATACCTCTGATAGCACCGCTCCACGGGAATTTAGACTGCAGGATTACACTGATACTGTAGCATTCAGTACAAATATTTTAGTAATTACCTCCAGAACAGAAAGAGACAAGGTGCCTATGAGAGATTCAAACTATTTAAAATGGTCAGACATACTATTCTACATTTGATTTCAGACTTGAAAGACAAAACTTTCATTAAATGATTTTTCCAACAGGGTAATGGTTCAATTTTGGGATACAAATTGGCCTTGAGCTCAAGTTACAAACCACAATGTGTTATAACTAATAAATTTGTTGGCGTCATGCATGCGTGGGTTTTCTCCGGGTGCTCCAGCTTCCTCCCACAGTCCAAAGACATACAGGTTAATTAGTGACTCTAAATTGCCTGTACGTGTGAATGTGAGTGTAAATGGTTGTCTGTCTCTATGTGTCAGCCCTGTGATAGTCTGGTGATTTGTCCAGGGTGTACCCTGCCTCTCGCCCCTTGGCCATCTCGACCCCTAACAGGATAAGCGGCTACGGAAAAGAATGAATAAATGAATGAATGTTAGCGTCATGAAAAAATCTTGTTAAGTTTAGTCCTCTTGCAACATGATACATAAATGTGATACTGGGGCTGTACCATCTGAGCTAGCATGCTAACTGCACTAACAACAGATCAGAAATGTGCAACACAAAAGACATAGATTATATCGCATTAGGCTGTTCTAAACTGTAAATTCACCACTTCCAAGCAAAAGGCAGAGGATAACATTATCCCGGACCCTGACCTGGCAAAGCCTCTTTTCCTGAGAGGTCTCCGACTAGTGATTTGAATCTTTAACTTTCCTATGTGTTCACTCCAGTCTACAGGAGCTACACCTGCCATGGCTAAAGGCACTCAAAGCAGTAAAGCAGCAGAAAATTGGGAAAATATGTTGACCACTTTAAAAACTACAACAAAAAAAAAGCCTCTGCAATTTCAGAAAATGAGAAAATACAGAAACAGAACATAATTGAATTATATTGGCAGAGGCAATGCTCCTGGACACACATGAAAGACCAACTTTTAAACACAGGACGGCTGTGAAGCCATCCACAGCACAACACTTGACAAGAGGTGACCTTGTTTTCCTCCAGAGTGTGCTCCATATGAGCATCTGCAGGACGGGATAAACAAGCTTACTCGAAGCAACGTTTCAGAAGTACATTTCTCAACTTCATTCCAAATCACTCGAGGAAGTGAAGTACATTATAATTAAAAAGGAGGAGGGTGATCCTGACAGAAAGCAGGTTTGAGCCCCGTGACAGTGACAGAAGGGAGAGGGATCAACGGCTGCACACAGTACACTCAGCCACCACAGTGCACTGCTTGATGTATATCTTGCACTCTGTTAGTCTCTTGTCTTAATCCTTAAAAGCCTTTGTTGGTCGAGGTCTCGATTTAGAGTCTCGACTAGCAGGCTTATGCCTAAGACACTGATAAAACTGTCAAGGAACATCCATTATTCATTAGGATCTGACTGGTCTGGACATTTATCACAATATTTGAAAACACTTGTTAGTGGGTGCGAATTCACAACGTCTGTTAGCAGTTTTCATTTCATGTTATCATAGACTTTTGTACTCAAGGCAAACTACAGTAGTGTATGGAACGCCATTTAAGTCAAGGTTAAATAAATAAATAAGTAAATAAATCATAGCATCCTGATCACGTGCACACAGGCACATGTGTACTGTGGCTTCAATGGCTCAGGTGAACACTCTTTTTCCTTTTTTTTTAACAAGCAACACATTTTAGGAGTTCCATTAATTGAATGTGTGGGAGTTGATTTTGGGGATACTGTATATGAGAAAAACTATTGAATATTTTTTATTTTAGGCCTTCTCTTTTTGGTTTTGCACTCTGTAGACAGTCCCTTCGCACTCATCTCACAGCCTGCCGCACATCGAGTTATGTAGTAGCTTGTTGTTGTCTACTTCATTTGCATTTTAACCGTTTGCTTTTCAGTTATTAATCGCAGGATTTTGTTTCTTGGAATATCCGTCCGATTTTACCAAACTGCACAGAGCTGCCTTCACAAATGCCGACTGTAGTTTGCAACCATGTTTATAAGGGTCAGCTGGCAATATCAAACTATATTAAAACATCAAACGGCAGGGAAAAGGTGACTAGTAATGACCTCATCAGCCTTCTATCATGTTTATAGGGCTGGTAGCGTTACCCGTTTTACTGCGGTCCAGCTAAAAGCAGACATCTCTTCTTTGGCAGTTTTGGCAGAGCATTTTCTGGTGCACTGTACTGATTACGATACAACACCAACACATCTGCTTAATACCACAACTGCAGTTACGAATGACAGAAATCCAAGTACGCTTGTTAGGAAAGTGTTTTCCGTGAAGACACTTGACAAGGGTTTTGTCGAGAGCTGCGGACGGGACGAAATCTGACAGAGGTGGCTGCCTTTACATTTTCCATGCAGGAAAAAACCCGAAGAAGTCAATATAGTTCAACAAATAAATAGGTTTTTATTTCAAAAATTATGCTTTTCAAAGGACTACTTTTATTTATCTCAGGGGACTTTTATTCCCTAACACCACATTTATTTCAGAAGTCTTTTAATTTCCATTTGTTATACTCAATGAATGGGGTGTGGTTATCTTACACATTTATTTCAGAGTGATATTTTATTATTTTATAGGCATATTTATTTACTTATTTATCATTATTGCTGATTTTAATGGCATTTCATAGTGGTGGTGCTGAAACCATTACTAAAATAACCTGTTAATTACCACTAAGGGCCTGTGTCCTCATAGCATAGCGCCTGTGCCTTTATTCAATTGTTCCCAATGATGCGACCGCATGCTGACACATAGAGAAAAGGCGCCACATCCAGCATTTTTTTTCAGACTGCTTTTCATCTTTTATATGCAGCCGTCTTGAGCTTTTTAGCTGAAAATGTGTGAACTTTTCAGAAAGGCACTGGTGATGTCACTGCTGCTCCTTTAGCTACTGTATGACATGTCAGCACAAACTATCTATGCAACATTAACATAAGATTCATTTATGAAGTCAAAATGCTAAGAAAATTGCTGTTCTCTGTTTCAAATAATTCTTCCTTGAATCTCTTTGGGTTTCTTTGGTCAAAAGGACAGTTGCGATGGGCAATTTTATTTATATTTTTCTGACCTTTTATAAACCAAAAGATGATTAAAAAAAAAATGCACAAAGCAGGAAAACAGTGAAAGACCACACTCACAGCTCCAAAGTACGGTGCCTGGTGGACCACGCCTGTGCCCTCCTCCTCCTTGACATAGTTATCCATCACCACCTGGAACGCTCCTGTCTCCCCACTCTGAAGTGAAACAAGGATGAACACAATTAGATGAAGAAGGGCAAGTGATGAGGAAGCAAAAGAAACAGAGCCACAGATAGTGATAGATACAGAGAGATTAAAAGACTAGAGAACGTGATTTAGAGAACGTGAACTGAGGTGCCAATTTGTGGTCGGACAGGTAATTAAAGTGAGACATAGGTCTGTCTTTATTTTGTGACAAACAACACATAAACCTGTAGAACACAAAGGAACAACGACACAAACCACTAACCTTGGCAAAGTAGGGGAAAAGAGGCTTGTATTTTTTCCCGTTCAGCGTCTTGCCAGGAAATCTAAAAACACAAAACACACATTTCTGTATCTGTAATTCACTCTTATTTAATTTACTCACAGTTTCTCTAAACAGTGCCCTCTGACTGTCCAGCTATTGATACGACTCTCCTAAAAAGATGCTAGAGTTCTCCTTTGTAAAGATGCACATACAATATTTATTCATATAAAGCCTGACATCTCTATTAGGGCTACAACTAATAGCTATAGACAATTAATTGGTCGGTTTAAAAATGTTAGAAAACAGTGAGAAAAGCTTGTTACAATATCACAGCGCAGTGGTTTTTAAAAGGCTTTGTGCCCAAGGGACACCAAAGGACAAGCCCAAATCTCAAGGCACACCTGTATTTATATCTGTGCACAACAGCCTCTATAATATATGTTTATTTTTTCTAATATCAAATAACGATTGACAACCAACTATTACTCATGAAATATTTAAGTAAATGTTTTAACAATTAATTTTAAACTTTTTGAAATTACATCAAAGCACAAATAACACATCCATTTCAATGGAAAGTAATGTAAAATAATGTGATGTGTCTCACACTTACAATTCCCACACAAGAACGGTGACACATAGGTTCCTGGTGAAGGCTTTTTAAATTAAATAAATTATATTTGTTAAGTAGAGTTTGCCTCTTTATTAGATAATGGGTCTACACAACACACAACACACAACACACGCCTAGTTGAATATTGCAATAATTATGTGTGGTTATCACAATATCCCACTGCACATCTGGATTTGCTTCAGGGCACACCATTTGAGAACCACTGTCATAGCACATATGTGACTTTGTCAAATGTCTTGTTTTGTCCAAATTTCAATATCAAATTTACTACAATGTAAGACCAAGGAAAGCAGCAAATATTCACATTTGAGAAATATAATATTTTGGGGCATTTTTGCTTGAAAAATTACTGATACAATTAATTAATTATAAAAATACTTGCTGATTATAATTATAATTTCATCAAATAATCAATTAACTAATTATCGATTAATCGATGCAACTTTCAGTCACTTAAAATAAAAACCAGATGTGACCTCGAGGAGGGTTTGTGTTAATTCAGCATATAATATGGCATTACAAAATATTTTAGACTACTTTTTTTTTCTTTAATTGGAAAGAATGATAACCAGTATCATAACCATGTTCATATAATTTGTTTTTGTCTTTTAATTTAATGCCTTATTGTTATTTACTCCTTTTAATGGGCTTTGTTGGCGCATAATTGTTGGGAAAAAAAATGGACATAATTGGAAAATTGTTAATTCAGACCAAAATAAATTGCAACTTCCAAAATATTTTGGCCTGGTGATAATTTAGATGTGTTAAATGCAGGATTTAAATAATGTCAGGGTTTATTTTTGCTGTTTTCTGCTGGAGAAACCCCACACTTTGGAAACCAAACCTACACCATCCACCAAAGGCTGACAAGAACATCTTAAATGCACCATAGAATTTAAAACATGATATATGATATTATTGCTTTTTGACTATTCCCATCACTTTTATTTAGTCAGGACAAAAACTGCCACAGGATCTCCTGACATCTCAATGTAAGGTTTAAGTTATTGTTGGCAGCTGAGTCACTCATGCTACTCTGTTTTTGTAATTATTGTACTAATAAAGACGTTTCTGCCTGTGTGTGTGGAGACTTTGTCCCTGTGGAAGACGAGGCTCCTGCCAGTTAAGACGTTTTTCAACATGTCTTTTTTATTGGCAGTTAATTTGCCCAATATAGTGAGGAGAAATCCTGCCTGGAAATGTGCTCCATCAGGTTTCAGTATATTCTGTAATCTTTAAACATGCTCTGCTCTTCCCCTTTGCTCCTGCATCATCCACTGAACTGGAAAATTGGGAATTAGTTTTTTTTTTTCTTGGTGCTGATTGAACAACACACAGCTGGTAAAATGCACATCTGCTAATTCTCCTGTCAGTAACTTTATCCTTGTTTCTTTAACTCTGAGAGACAAGTTATAACTCAAGAGAAAACCTTTCACAGTTAAATTACAAGTTTAAATTTTGATGAAGGACCATAGACGACTGTAGGTCTGAGTTCTCTCAACTTATCAAGTTTCAGTGTTGCGAGTGCAGAATATTAAAGTTATATTCATCCCCCATCATCATAATAACCATCATCCATCATCATAATGTTGAATGTTTTGCCACTGTCACCTTTATCACCTACATTTACTGCAACCTCAACTTTTATTTTAACTTATTTATAAGGGGTAGTGTGGGAGTAAAAACTGATGCAAACACCTGATGCAGGGTTTCCCAAACATTATTTTTTATGTGTCAGCCAACCACAATATCAGCATTCACTGCCACATATTATTTTTCTGTTTATGGAGCTTCTCTGTCTCTGTCAACCTCTCTCTCTCTCTCAAACACACTGGCTGCATTAGTAAATACTAAGAGCATCAGAGCGCACTCTGTCACAAACTGGACTGTTTGTACATTTTCGGAAAGCACTGATTTGTCAGGCTGATATCTGCCTTGTTGACTGTCTATTGTCAAATAAGATGAACTTCACCGATGGCAGTGGCCAATGTTTTTCTGTTGTAACACATTTTGCGCAGGCTGAAAAGCAGGGGTCAAGACTCACAGCCACAAACCTAAATTAATGAGCAGGTGCAAGAAGAATACAATGACTGTTTGACAAATGGGCTCAGGGATCTCACTGTTGTGTGACGAGAGGGCTATGTAGCCGCCGGTGTCCTGGTGACAATAAAAAACATGTTTGGGATGAACAGAGATCTTCCCCGGGATGCGGTAACCTCACTATTGTTGCGACAGAAGATGCACTCTATTGATTTACCTGATAATGCTACATTGAGAACAACACACAGCTGGTAAAATGCACGTGCCAATTCCCCTGTCAGTAAATTTATCCTTGTTTCTTCAATTCTAATAGACAAGTCATAACTCAGGAGACATGTGAACAACGAATCCACGTTGACATCAGCAGGACAAGAGCTAGTTAGCATTAGCTGATAGCAGAAGGCGGCCACAACTAACATCTCACAGACATTGTACTGAGTTGCATTATGATGCGTTCAAGCTTTATTCAGTAAAAAATTAGTACTAGGTGGTGGTAGATCTTAGCACTCTCATGATGTGTTCAATGTAATCTTGTAAAATGTAGTTTTTGGCAGAGCACCAAGCACAGTGCAAGTGAAACTTGACCATATAGAAATAGAGCGTTCTATTTCTTAGAAAATCAGAGCTCTCATTTCAGTGTAGAGAGTCGGATTAGATTTAAAAACACAAGCACCACCTGAGCAGCTGTCTTTAGTTGACAATAATTAAATAGGACTGGACTGTACTGTTCAATATTTATTGTACCATTCTGGGAACTTATTTCCCCACTGAATCAGCAAAGGACTGTTGTATTTTGGCACTACAGACTGGGGATCATGGGGTTAAATGAATAAATTAGACCTCAAGCACATTTAGTTTTTGCTAACTGACCCAAACACACACCACCTGCTCTGATTTCTCTCTGCTTGCTTCCCACTAGCTAACGGTCAAGTGCAGTTTAATATGATGGGCGGGGGTTTGATGATTGGACGCATCTATGTAACCGCCCCCGAGTTCATGGTGAATCATCAAAAAGAGGGACTTGGTTTTAAAACACTCTTATTTTTGACAAATATTCAGAATCTAACAAGAGAAAAATGAACAGTTACCACAGAGTCAAAAGATTAGAACTTGAAAAGTGTATTTTTCATATCACTGTGTCTTTCAGATGTTAGTCACTTACTCTATTTTTTTTTTTTTTTTCCTTGGTGGCTCAAGTGTCTTGCGTACTTACTTGTCCAGGAGAGTGTACTCGCTCTCCGACTTGAACAGAGCTCCCAGCCTGGCCTCCATCATGATGTAGACTTTCCCTGTGGTGTTATCTGACAGACGAACAGACAAACACACATGAATGAATTCGTTAAGATTTTACACTTGCTTGCCGCTGACACGTCTGTGTGTGTGTGTGTATTTAATGAATCCATGTGTACTTCTCATTAACCCAAGACTCCTTATATTAAAATCTGTGCTGCTGTAACATGGAGGCACACTTTAAACAAGAGCACGTCTCATTGTAGGACACAAACAGTAAGAACAATACACGAAGATAAATCAAAGAGCACCGACACGGCAGCATGAGGACAAATTAAATAAAATCATACTTTTAGTGCTTTTCATGACAAATTCTGTTTGTACTGCACATCTTTGATTGAGATGTGTGAATTTAAAATCTGCAAAAGAACTGTTAAGATGAGTAAAATTGTAGAAATTAATAAAACCTGACTGAACTAACCTTTAATTTGAAATTTATTTTTAATGTTAAAATTTAATATTATTCTATCTATTTATTACATTTGTTTGTTTGTCATTTTTATGTAATGCATTTCATTTTTATTTGCTTCTTGAACATTTGTTTGTTTTTAACTGCCTTGTGATATAGTTATTGTTGCAAAAAGCATAAAAAAAGGGGAAAGTAGGCTAAAAAACAAAACGTATTGTGTGATGGCTACCTTGCTGAGCTGCTGCGGGTAAAGTAAAAAGCAAATACTCCACTAATATATGGAGCCATGTAAGCCACTGCATTGTCAACAACACAGTCCTGCAAATATTTCAGAATAAAAGCCTCTGTCAACAGAGACCAAAGTCAGACAGCTTTTATTTTTGAAACAGAAACAGGTGTTGAGTTGCAAATGAAGTAGATTTTTAGATTTTAGATTTTTTTTCCATGTCTGTAACAGATGAAGATATGGAAACTGTACAGAATGCTGGCATGATGTCAATATGATATTGAGACCATTTTTACTGCCTATTGTTGCTAAAAAATTGTACGCGTCATTCAGAAAAAATAGGTGAGACTCCTCAGCTGACCAGCAGAGCTACGTGTGAGCAGCACTGCTCACACAAGTAGTGTGGCTGCTCTAACTTGTTAACATGGTGACCGTAGAAAAATACCCAGAGGTTTCATGACACACATGCACTGCTCATGCAGACAGTGTGGTTAGGTGTAGACATGACAAAGATAGAGACACAGCGTATCCACAGAGGGGCTGCCGCTGGATCAGAGAGGAGCTGAAAATATTTTTATTTTTAAACGTAAACTAAAAACCCATCTATTTAATAGGGGTGGGACTCGCCAGAGGATCCATGATACGATATTATCACGATACTTTAGCCATAATACAAAATTATTGCGGTTTTAAACGTGTTGCAATATGCTGAGTACTGCGATAAGGTATACTGTGATTCATTACCTTTTTTCAGCTGTATGTCCCCAAAGGAAAACTTTATCAACATCTGTTTTATCTAATAAGAAAGTTTTCAGTCTATTCATAAATTTATATATAATAAAAATCGATACTTGGCACTGTGTCACTAAACAATATTGCCACACAAACATTGCGTTTTCCGCCCCATCCCTACAATTTAGTCATTTTTATAATTTTGTGGGTTTATATCATTTATATCATTCATACTTTTATCATTATCATTATTAATTATTTTAACTGTACCCATTTATTGTTGATCATTTTGATTTAGTTTACTGTATTTTATGAATATCTTACTATTTAACATCCTATGTTTCATCATTTACTTGTACTTTGAAGAGCACTGAATAGTTTGGAAGGTGCTATAAAAAATAAATAAAGGTTTGACTGACTGATTGATTGATTGACTGAAACAAAAAGGTATACTGGAGCTTCTGTGTTGCCCTGTCTACGGCAATAAACAGAAAGACAACAACAGAGAGTGTTATCCATCTGCAACATTCATCATGTAGTCTAACAAAGCAAAGGTTTTCATCATGTGACAACTGGAGACAAACAAAACAAAAATGTTTTGAAGAAGGTCAAAGCATTAACAGAAAAATCTCAGCAGGTGTTTTTATATTTTGCCTTTTTATTTTTCAGCGCAGCTTTCAAACCTCACAGTGAATGTAAGGAGGTGGGAATAAAGATACTGATCGATGAGATGAAAAATGATTTCGTTTTATTCCTTTTTTAAAGTCAGCCATCTAAAGAGCCCTGCAGAATGATTTATGTTCACTGAACTGAATTGTATGTATGATAAACAGCGACTCATTAAACATGGTTCAAATCCAGGTATCTAATAGCTGTCATACATGCACATCTGTGAAACCTCAATGTCAACTCCTGTGTCATAATAACATAGTGAGCTATAAAGTCAAGGTCAGGTAAGAACCCCATCATGTGGCTACAACCGACTGGGCTTATTAAAACGTTGCCACCTCATGTGGGATGACTGCCTGACATTTTGGAGACTGCACCCTCCTGGAAAACTAGCCAAATGGGAAATTTTAGGACAGGGGATGTTGAAAACATCAGGGACAACAGTTGTGAAGAGGGCAAAACCCCCAAACTGCCTGTGACAGTGAGACACACAAAGAGAGAGAAGGGGGCAGCATCAATAAAAGATGTTTCTTCTCCTCAGTGGTGTGACAAATGACTGCACAGCTCAGACCTGCCGCTGCTGACAGCCCTCAACTCAAACAGCAACAAAGGCAGCGAGGGGAAGAGGCAGACATAGAGAGAGACAGAAAATAAGAACAACGAAGGACAAAAACAGGTGCATGTGGAGGCAAAGAGAGCGATAAGAAAATGAAGGGGGGGAAATTTGGATGAAGATGGAGCGAGAGAGAGAGAGAGAGAGAGAGAGAGGGAGGACGTGAGATAAAAAGAGACTGAGCTGATACAAAAAAAAAAAAAAAAAAAAAAGAAAAAACATTCATTGGTATTCCAAGGCGGTCTCCCATGCAGCACAGCACAAGCAGTGCAGTGAGGTTGGCACACTGTGCTTCAACAGTGCCCCCTGCAGGATCAAACCGGCTATGACAAGCTGGTATGAATCTAGGTCATCCTTTTAAAAAACCACCAGTTTCTCTCTCAGGGAACCAAAAACTACAGCAGGAGGGTAACACAAAAACACTAGCCACCTCTCTGGAGTATTCTCTCTTTTATATTTGAACAAGGACAACACTTTTTTTAAGCGACCTGATTTCAGGTTCATCCACGTTCCGCACGTCTGAACCGCACACAAATGTAGATGACTTACACATGAACAAAACTGTCGGTTTATGTTGTGTTGTGTATGTGAAAGACCTTTTTCCACAGAGGGCATTTTGACTTTTCACTATAGGAGAAGCACAGGTGTTAAGAATGAAATTCATGATGGCTGAATTCCATTTAGATGCTTCAGTGTCAGGGTACTGGTGTTGTGCATGCTGACTCACTATCATTGCTTACAGTCAGACCTGAATATATCAGAGTCATAATCAATGTTAGCACCTGTGTTTTTTTACTATGTATGGTCAAAAAGTCTGCTGTGAAAAATAATAGATATTTCCAAATATCTCTCAGTTTCCTACTATAAACTAAACATGGAGTTGTTTGCTGCTATTTTAATGCTCTGAAAGTTGTATAAGGTATGAAATGTTATGGTGGAGTACTGTCATCGTGAGCAGACAAGGACATCACGCTCCCTCTGTGTGAGCTGTAATATGAGCTCCTCTGTTCTTTGCTGGGGTAGACAGTCCAGCTGTGCGAGCATGTTAGTGCATGTGAGTCCCTGTGTGTATTGGCTCAGCGTCCAAATATATCTCTGACATGCTTGTGACATATGAACCTTCTAACCCTGAGAACATCTAGGGCTGTCCTGTTGACCATCCCAAGAATCCGAACAAAACATGGAGGAGCAACGTTATCATGCAGCACAAACCTGGAATAACCTTCCAGATGACGTAAAACAAGCCCCAAATGTGATCTCTTTTAAGTCAAAGCTAAAAATATTCCTTTTTTACACTGTGCCTACTCCACCCTGCAATGACTGCAAACTTAATTTTAAACTCAATTTTAAACCATGTAGAATAATCTTTTTATCTATGCACCTCTTGTCTGCACGTTTGCTATTTCTAATAGTGATTTTCTTCAATTTGAAAATTAATTTTACCTTTTACATCTTTTTTCTCTTTCCTCTTTTCTGTATCCTTTATTGTCTTATATTTTATTGCTCTGTAAAGCACTTTGAATTGCCCTTGTGTATGAAATGTGCTATACAAATAAAGCTACCCTGCCTTGCCTATCCCACTGAATAGCTAATCCCTGCCACTCTGCACTGCGCTTATATAGCATTTAATGCTGATATCGGAACGGTTTCATTGCGGACATGTAGCGCTCTCCCTGCAGTGGCCCCCTCTTTCCCCGTGGTTGCAGCTCTGAATATAACAGCCTTCCAAAATATGTATTTAAAATAAATGGAGGTGGATAAAATATTAGAAGCACCAACAATAGTATAATAGTGCAATTCACGAGCACCACAAACTACAACTTCCAAAATAACCATGAAGATGGATCAACACCTCTCTTGGACAGACCAAACAACTGAATGTTATAACTTTTAAGATGGTAGGATTTTTTGCAGGGCATAAGACTGCATCAGTTTTAGCTACATGTACCAAATAAACTGGCAACTGTGTGTATATACACCATATGTCTGACAGCAGTGAAGCACAAAAAGCTCCGTCTTAACATAAAATTACAGAGGAAAAAAAACAAGACAGTAGCATTAAACGTGGTTGTTGTCTAGTGTCAATTTCAGAGTGAGGGAGCAGGTTTCAGGTTACATTTGGATCACAGATTGTGCCTTTCCAAACACATCGATTTTCAAAACGCTTCTTGGTGCAATCCATTAGCAAAATAATACAACTATATTTATTTTGTTTAACTCTGACAGGGACTTTATGGTCTACATGCACTTGGAGGACAGATAATGTTTTTAATGAGCCTTCATGAACATCAGTTATGCCTCAGAATAGAGTTACTGCTCATGGATGTGAAGCGTCTGCTTAGTTGAAGATAAAAACTAAGTTGCAGTCAGAGAGAATCTCCTGTCATACAACAAACAAACAGTCCTATTTCATCAGCTAACACTTAGCCAAAGGCTAAAAACTCCACCAACACAGTATGGTTCAGAAATCCCTTCCTCTGGGTGCATATTTGCCAAGGCAGCACTCCTCCTCTGTTAATTTGTTTTTGTTTGTTCTTTCCGAATAAAAACACCCATCAGCTGATAGTGTGGTCCAGAACACTCAACCCACAAGGGAAACAAGATTTTATAGTCAGAAAAATTTGGCCTCAGGCTACAGCGTTTAAGCGGCATCGTTCAACAAAACTATCAATCCTGGAAACTGAAGTAATCCACAACACAAACATGTTTGTGGGCAGATATTTCCTTTTTTCCCCTGACAATAACTTGAAGAAAACACAGACGACAGCAACAAAATAATGGTGTTTCTTGGCAATAATATGAAAGTATCCTGACCACACGGAGAACACTGGGCGCAGATTGTATTTGGACAAAACAGTTCAGACCAACAAAGCCCTGCAGAGAAGCATTCAGTCCCAATCAGCACATCAGGGGTTCTTTATGTTGGCACTAGTGATTACACCTTGATTTTCAAGAACCTAAGCTCTGACCAGATTTCATATTACACACCAGTCCTGAACACATTATGAGTATGTAGTATGTACACACTAGAAAAGTGACAAAATATCAAAATGTCACCAGGATAAGTTAAATAACAATAATGTTGGCTAGACAATAAAATGTTGCTACCCTCGCTAGTCAGGCCCAGAATTACTATTCAGTTGAATGTACCAAGATACCCGGATGAAAACATGTTTGAATCAGTATGCTACACAAACAAATGGCTGGGATCATCAACGATGCTGCCCCTTCCTCTCTTTCTCCCTTTCACACGCACAAACACACAAGTATGCACTGAGACTCAGTGGATGAAACTACATGGTAATGGGTCAGTACCTTAAATATTCTGTAAATAAATGATATTTGTTAACTTTTATTTAGTAAGTTGCTGTCTTGTTTCGTAGGATAATGTGCAATGTTCATAATGCATGGTGCAAAGGGTCACATGTTTCATCAGCATTTAAAATCCAACTTGGTTATTGCAAAAATGCAATTAACAGTTTGAAATGGCTCCTAAAATATAAGCAATATTTTTTAGACGATGTTTAATCATATTGATCAAATTGTGCCTGTTCTATGAGGGTTTACTTACATTTAAAACTAGCCGACTAGTCTAAGTGTAAACTTCCATTGAAATGTCAGGGAAAGTTTTAAAGCCAGCTTTGGAAAAAATACGTATTCAAAGGCCAGATGAGGTATGAGAAGAAAGTCTCAAACATATACAATGCTCAAACATCACCAGATACTGTCTCCTACAACTTAGAATACTGCAAACTCCATTACTCCAAGGTAAAAATACACAGAATATATCCAAACATATCACCCACGTGTGATTAATGTCATTATTCAGAGGCACCTCTTTTTCATAGCTTTATATTATGGCCCAAGGTTGCATGTTTGTGATCTGATATCTTCAATAACATCTCAGAAACAAATGCTCCACTAGAACCAGAACCTTCATTAAAATTACTCTTGGTGTATCTGAAGCACTAAGAGGGCTCACCACAGCCCAACAACAATTCTTCTCTTATTGCCTCATCGCAGCAAAAAAAAAAATCTGGCTACTAATATCAAGGAAAGAAACTACCATCTCTACCTACAAAATGTGCAACATGATCTTAACAGTACATTAAATTTGAAAAGGGTAAGATAGCTTAAAAGGCAGACTTTGGCAGCCCATCCTATCACAACTTGCACATTAGGGCTGGAGGTAACCGATTATTTTTAAAACGATTAATCGGGCGATTATTTTATCGATTAATCGACTAATCTAACGATTAATTGGTCGATTAGTCTAACGATTATTTTTCTGTTGTTCGATTAATAAAAACCATGATGCATCTCAAATAAATACAAAACAATTCTTAATACTAATATGATTTTATTAAACACTTTTGCACAGCAAAATAAAATAATATAAATAATAAAATCATACTCTTTACTCTTAAAGAATCCTCCTGTGCAAAATTACAAATGATAAAAAAAAATGCAGTGCAAAAACAAACACTGAAATTCCTGAGTGTCCAACAGAATTTCTCAAATGTAACTGTGTCTCTGAGCTCAAACTGCAATTCACTACCTACTCTACACCATTACTGTGGAGGAATGTGAGCATACATGCTTCAGAAACAAATACAGCATGTTTTACACATGCAAAGAAACATTTCTTCAAGTACACAAAATAATCCTTCAAGTAAGTACCTGAAGGATTATTATTAAATAATATTAATATTATTAAATATTAAGTACTTGAAGGATTATTTTTTGTACTTTAAGGATTATTTTTTGTACTTGAAGAAATGTTTCTTTGTATGTGTAAAACATGCTGTATTTGTTTCTGAAGCATGATGTATTTATTTGATAGGTACGTTTCTTATTTGCTGATGTTTTGTATTTGCAAACCACACTGAGTTTGTTTGTGAGTTGTTGGCGTGAGTAAAAAATGTTTTGTGTGTTTGTGAGGTTTTGGCATGATTTTAATTCCATACTTTTAAAGTAATTTTAAGTCCAACAATGCATTTCATGTTTATCTAAAAGCTCATATAGTACTTATCTACACATTGAAAATGTTTGGTAGTGTAACTCATAGCGTAGTGAATCACGATACTATAAACTGGTTTAGTCTAATGTTATGTTTGACTCGTAAACGAGCTGTCTGTGCAGTTTGTTCGTGCCGGGTTAGTCGCGCCTAGATAGCCGTGTTCTGAAGCCAAGCCAGCTACCATTCCTGCCGACATTAAAGGCTAAGTTCGTTTTTTTGACATCTGGGCCTTATTTTTAGGAATAAATACGCTCGTAGACTCACCCAGACGATTTTGGTGGAGCTCGGAGCCGTTTTCGAGCAATTTAGATCCATCCGACGGCGTCTTCTCTCATGCCATAGAAGCGGACGGGGCCAGACATCGAAGCCCCTAAATTAGACATTATCTGCTGCGAAACTCGCTCATTTCACCTACATTTTATAAATGAATGGCCAGTGTTATCACCATGTCCGCTCAACTTCCTTGTTATGGTCATCCGGGCTTTACAACGATGGGTCACTTTTGGTGACGTCATAGACGTGCGCCGCAGGAGCGCAGCTGAGTTCCGCCGGCGCTAGGCTAGGCTATACAGCTACACAGCTACTCTTGTGCAACATGACGGAATATTTATCCGATGTAAACGTGTCTGATGACGACTCCGAGTATGATGGATGCCCGTATCGTTTTGAGCCAGAATACACTGACAAGGAGCTATTTGAAAGGAGGATGCAGAGGGAAAGAGCCGAACAGCTGGCCAGAGAACAAGCGACCACTGCACGTCCATGAATGGGGGCTAACTGGTGTTGTTGTTGTGGACACTGCACGCCACAGACAACAGAAAGGAGAGCTTTTGCTGCTCAGAGTGGGACTTGAGACCAGAGGAAACACGTATTGATGCCCCCCAAAATACGTGTCTCACTACACTGGAAGATTTTTCTGCCATGACAAACCGGGCTGTGGTAGAGACTTTTTTTATGTCCCGAGAGTCAACTTGCAGACGCAGCCGAAGCCAGCAGGACCGAACGGACAACTTTCGATAGAGTAAGTAGCCGATACACATGCAAAAAGGGTATATTTTCTATGAGTGTTTACTTTATAAATAAATAACGGTCGAAACAACTGACAATTAGTTTTGGAGAAAGCATATGACTACTTGTAAGTGTGCGCTAACAATGCAGACCCGTGATGATTGCAGCTCGAGTCACAATTTATTGTCTGCAGAGAATAACCATATCATATGCATTGCGAGTTAGTTTTTCAAAAACTAGCATGGACTAGAGTAAATTATATTGCGTTACAGTGCAGTATTCTTTTGCAGGAATGTATTTTTAGAAGGCTACTCCTGCTCAGACATAGGTCGTGAAGATAGCTATTCATTTTATACAAGGAGCTTTATACGCTGGCCGACGTGCACTGGTTATCGACCAATATTATTACATCTTCAAAAGAATGCATTACCTCCGCTGCGTCTGTTTTGCCCTCTGAAACAATCGGGATGGCATTCCTCCTGAGGTACTGACGCTGAGCTTCCTGGCCTTTTATCTTTGTCGTCTTCGTAATGAAGTCTTCTGGAGCGAAGTGAGCGCTGCAGACCCGGTGACTGACCCTCCTCAGTTCTTCCATAGGAATATTCGGGTCCATTTTCAGGACAACAAGCAGAGCTTTAGTAACTCCGGGTTTTTCAAAGGAAGCCTGTGGAATGTGAACTTTGTCCACCTAGTCATTTTGTTTGGACAAAGTGGAAAAAACGCAATGACGAACCATGTTTGTACCCGTGTAGCTCCTAGCCTAGCCTAGCGCCGGCTGGACTGCGCTCCTGCGGCACGTCTATGACGTCACCAAAGTGGCCCATCGTTGTAAAGCCGCGGATGACCATAACAAGGAAGTTGAGCGGACATGGTGATAACACTGGCCATTCATTTATAAAATGTAGGTGAAGTGAGCGAGTTTCGCAGCAGATAATGTCTAATTTAGGGGCTTCGATGTCTGGCCCCGTCCGCTTCTATGGCATGAGAGAAGACGCCGTCGGATGGATCTAAATTGCTCGAAAACGGCTCCGAGCTCCACCAAAATCGTCTGGGTGAGTCTACGAGCGTATTTATTCCTAAAAATAAGGCCCAGATGTCAAAAAACCGAACTTAGCCTTTAAATGCTATACAACAGTTAGGTCCGGTTGAACTATTTTGCAATATCTGATTGGATGAGACGTGGTCTACTCTTCACTAACCGTGAGGATAATCCACTGGTATACTAGACAGCTGTGTATAAGTTAACGTTTGTTAGCTTTTAATGTCGGCTGGAATGGTAGCTACTAGCTAGCTTAGCTAAGTTGACGATTGTTGAAGCAATATAAAACGAGTGGGAGTGAGGTTGCTGTGGGATATCCTCGCGGGTGTCATTACTTATGGCACTCAGCCTTCGGCTTCGAGCCCCGCGAGCTGTCTTTTTTGGGGGCTTTCTTGGGCAACCTGGGAAGTGGTCGCTGCTGTCTCCATCTGTGCATTTAAGCGACGACGTCGACGATATTTTGAAGTCGACGCGTCGCTACAGGCCTATTGCACATAGAACTTGCTGAGTTGAAGCTTAAACGTATACACCATTTCATTTTAATTATGGACCTAACTGAGTGAGAGAAGGGGACAGGGAGACAGGAGAGGTGTGGGAAGATAAAGAAGACTAGGGGAAAGATAAAGGTAGCAAATCAATGTTCGTGGACTGCCTTATCTAAATTATGTTCCTGTTCTTAGATTTAGGTGTATGTCTCTTTTATTTAGTATATACATTCTTTTTATCCTTGTCAATTTTTATTTGATTTAAATGTGTTAGATTTTGAAAAAATGTTCCTTTCTCTGTTAATAAACATGAATAAAAGTTTGCAAAGCTTTCATATAAGTGTAAATGAGCACTGACACAACAATATACTGTATGTGTCATCATCTTTGGCTCAATAACAATATTTGAAACAGAAATAAATAAAAAATAAATATCAAAAACATCAATATGCACTCTTAAAAAACATTCTCCCCACTAAATAAAATGCACAAAGGAAATGGAGGAGCTGCTCACAGATGAAAAAATAAAGTTAAACTAATTGTGGATGATGGTGAAACAGCTCCAGGAACATGTCAGAAAACAACAAGTAACTTGCGAAGCTTTGTCTCTCACCTTTGACCTTGACGTACAAGAACTCTGGGTTAACACAGAGGGCCAGGTTGCTTGGTAGAGTCCAGGGTGTGGTCGTCCAGGCGATCAAAGCCACATCCTCATTCCCGACTATCGGGAAGTTGACGATCACCGATGGGTCCTGAACGTCCTGGAGACAAAAAATAAAAAGATTTAGTCAATTTAATGTTCTCATGCAACGGTAAATACTGTTACTTGTGCTGCATTAGACCACTTGAGGTGTGAGTCGGGTTGTGATTTGTGCCAACCTTGTAGTTCTGGTGGGACTCAAAGTTGGACAGGGGGGTGTTGCAGGCAGTGGAGAAAGGCATGACTTTGACACCTCGGTAAACCAGACCCTTGTCGTACAGCTGTTTGAACACCCACCTGAATGAATAAAAGACACATGAAAAAATTAAAGACAGAAAGAGAGGAGAGACAAACTGCATTTTCTTTGTTATATACTGGTTTTAAGTGTTTTACTTTAAGTAGATTGTGGTTATTCATCATCATCTGTGTACTCCTGTGACATTAGTGTCCTTCAGGGAAATAAGAGAGGCTAACTTTGTTATTTTTCAACCTGGACCCTCTGTACCTATGTTTTTATATCTAAGTGACTAATGGGAACAAATGGTCCAGTACTGAGTGAGAACGTTGCAGCCAGCAGCTGCCAAACAGGCATGTGCGCAACATCATGTACGTCCACTTTGAGTGCTTGCTTTTGCCACTGACGGGCTCAGATTATTATTCAAAGTGCCTCTAAAGCGCCTCTACCATTTGTCATAAAAAAAAGGCACAGAAAATGTGATTGCTGATGTTCTCTCCAGAAGTTAGTGATTCATAGGAATTAAACATCATAGGGGGATGTTTAATTCTTGGGTATGGGGGTGTTAGGACTGTTGTCATAAGTTGTTTAAGTTAGTGTTTTACCTGCATGTGTTGTGGGGTTTTTTTTGTTAGTTATTTTGGCCTTAGTTCTGAAGTTATCATTTCACTCACTTCTGTTATTCCATTTATTGTAACAAATTAACTATTTGGTCGTTCCACACATTTGTATCCTTGTGCCCTACTTGGGACTTGGGGAAGATGGGGCCTTTCATGTTGTATCTCAGACACCCCTAGACTGGGCATAACAGAGGCACTACCGACGTGGTAAAAAATCCATAATTACATTTTTACAAGCAGCCAAACCAGAAAAATTGAGCTTTTAAGCTATAAGACATGCGGCATCAACAGGTACATGTGAGAAAGCTGTAAGAACCTGACACTCAGCATGCTTAAGTGCAGCAAGCACTTTGCTAATTTATTTTAACTTCTACAAACAGTAGAAGTTGAACCTAACTGAGTTATGAAAGGCCTGGTTTGGATTTTTTTATCTTAAATGATGAACTCACCTGGTGATTTGATCAAATAGCTGTAAATATCAAAGTATGTCACTGCTGGCCATTTAGTCGTTTCTCCAAGGTAAGAAGAAGGGACACTGAGATAGAGCGACAACAGTATATCGATGCAACTCTTCCTCTCTGAGGTGCTAAAATAATCCTTTCACATGCTGATATCTAATGTTTTTAGCTAGCTACAGGCATATTGTTAGCGTTTCAGCTTTTGGTTGCATATCTTGGCAGTGATAATTTCCCCTCCAGTGGGCATGGTTTTCAGAGTATGACATGTTACCCTCTGTCTCTTTGCCCCAAGTGGCTAAAATAGGTTCTAGGTTGACAAATACTTAACTTACGCTTTGAAGTTGATGAAGTGATTAAGTGGAAAAGATAGGGGCCTACATTTAATTCCTTGTATACAATCAAAATATAAATAATGTATCTTTAAGCCAAAACATGGACATATATGATGGTAAATCTAACATTCTTACCAGACAGTCTCCATGAACCATGGGTACAGAGTCTTGTAGTCGTTCTTGAAGTCAATCCACCGTCCCATCCGCTTCACTGAAATCTAGGAATAAATAGTAACATGCACATTACACAAAGCAAATTTTAAAAAAACATGATGATAATATGAAGACATCTGCTTCATTACAAACCATTCTTTTAAAGTCAGTCTTATGAAGACTTATGTACTTCCTCCCATATAAAATAAACATATCACATGTGGTGCAGCCTCACTATGTTACAGAGCTGGTACACTGCACTGTTCAAAGAGGGACATGTTTTTACTAGATTGCCAATGTAATAAAAAACCAAACTGGTCTCTCAAGTATGGTTACAATGTTCTCTCGCATATTATTCTTCCTGTAAGCTCACCTCCCACTCGTTGGAGTATCTCATGACAATGTTCCTGCACTGCTTGTTGTACTCAGCAATGCCCATCTTGGCCACATCTTCAGGCCCTTTGATCCCCAAAGTCTTATCGATTTCATACTCCTACAAAAACACACAGCAACATTGGACAAATAAATAACCCAAGGATAAACCTGTACTTATATGAAGAACTTTCAGTAAAATGTTAACAGTATTCAGGATGACAGATTCTCACCACAGGCAGGCCGTGACAATCCCAGCCAAAGCGCCTGTCCACATGAAAGCCGCTCTGGTGGGCGAAGCGGGTAACAATGTCCTTGATGGTGCCGGCCAGGATGTGCCCATAGTGGGGTAGACCCGTGGCAAAAGGGGGGCCATCATAGAAGGTGTACCTGGTTGGGAAATGGGCAGTAAAATATTTTTAAAAGTCTGGTCTTTGGGCTTGACAGTATTTTCTCACTGACAAAAAAAGTAGCTGGATATGTGATTGTAAGACAAGATGCCTGGAAGGTACTTCCTGTTAATCAAGCATGCAAGATAATGTTGACACTGTCACAAGGTTTGGGTTGATTCTACCGCCATTTTAGAGACGTTAATTCAATTGTGTCTTTAAGCAAACATCCTGTTAAATCTCTCCAAAGTTCCTCTTAACTACTGCAGTTTTGCTTTGTTTAGCAAATGTCATCATGACCAGAGCCCGACTGATACTGGATTTTGGGGGCCTATGCCAATATTAGGGAGTACAAATTCCAACACTGATATATTGGCTGATATATTGTGACAAATATATGTAATGGAGGCAGGAAATTTGACAGTTTAACAATAAACTTTACTGTTAAAAATGACATCAGTGCACTGAAATAGTAAACTTGGTGACACATGCTGATACCAATGTATCTGTGACGGGCCAAAATCAGTTTTTTGATATATCAGTTGGGCTCTTATCATGGTATTCAATCTTCTGTTGGTTAAAATAGGCAAAAAGCTAAATCATTTATAATGTAAAAATCCAGCAAGCTTCAACCTAAGAGATTTAACAACTTAATGCATTTTCACAATCATTTTTTCCTTATGCCCTTTTCCCATTTATTTTAGTTCCTTAACTTAACCGAATTTTCTGGTTACTTAACATCTAGCTTTTGTGCTTAGTGAAAATTAACACATGATAATATTGTTATTATCTTTTTAAACTGACTTTTCCAGTGTTTCTTTCTAGTTCTTACAAGTTCTGACACTAAAATGGATCAAATTATGAAAGTATGTAACAGAGTCTAACGATAACTGGTTAACCAGGATATGCAAGTTGTTTTCTTGGCAGCGCAACAGCTGGAATAATGATCCCAAAAGACAATCCTTAACCGCTGCCAGCATTAACAAATAGAGCAAGATGACAATGCTGCTGCTCTAAACCACTCAAAATCATTTTTAAACAATCATGTAAAGTACGTTTTAACATCTGTTATATTTTAAAGACTGGCTCAACGAGAGAGTTGAAAGACATCATGCTAACATGACAAAGAGTAATACTTAACTGGAGATAGTTTTCAGTTTTATATTTTATCCCAAAACAAATACATTTCAAACAAAGGAAAGTGAATCTCAGGTCTTGATTGAAAGATTGTTTCACAATATTACAAACTTCTGTTAGGCTTCAACAGCTTGTCTGGGAATACATTTAGCATAGTTAATTAATAACTATAAATAAGTAACAGTTGAATTTACTTGGGCCTGTTCTTGGACTGTTTGAGGCACTCCTGGAAGCAATCCTTCTGTGCCCAAAACTGCAGGATCTTCTCCTCCTCAGAGGGAAAGCTGATGGACTCAGGGACCGGCTCCACCATGGCGTCTGCCAAAATGCAGAAGACAAAAATGTAACACAATACACTTGTGAAGCAGGAAGACGGAGAAACACACCACAGAGTGGGTGCCAAAAAGATTGCATGGTACATGTTGCATATTTTATTTTTGCATTTAGGGCTGTGAAGTTAATAAAGTATTAGCCATTTAAATATCTATTATTGGCCGTGACTCAAACATCTGAACCAAAGCTGTGTTAATCACTTTTGAGCACAAATTCATTTACCCATAATGTTTCATAACGTTTGGGACACGTTAGGAAATCAAACCTATATTATGTGTTTATATTAAAAGGTGTCCTCCTCAGCTAATGTCTCTCACCCTCCTTTAGGGTCTTGTTAATAGCTGACATGTCAAAACCTGTCAGTGCTATTTGTCAACAGAACATACAGTCCTTTAAACATTTTATATGCCAAACTCAGGTCCGATCTAATGTTTTATGTCCACATTGAACACGCAGCAGCAGAAACTTTGCCCAAACTAGTCAATGAGGTCCCGTAAGTCACTTTTCCACAGCGGTTAGTTCCCAAGAATGACGCCTCCTTGTTATTAGCTAGCATGCTAAGCTAGCCGGTCAATGTTTCAGTTAGTTAGCTTGTTGCTAAACGGACAGCAAAGTCTGTCAGAAGCAGCGTTTAAAGCTCAGATTAACCATCAGTGGAGCGGCCAAGTGTGGCTGTAAAGAAATATTTATGTTGTGAAAACTGAGTTTGAATGGATATACTCACATGTTGTCTGTCCCCGGCTGCCGAGAGAGAGACACACAAGAAATGATGCAAGTTGGAGTCAGCGTGAGCGGAAGTGACGACACAACGTCAAGTGATTTCATTTCATTTCATTTAACCTTTATTTAAATCTCGAGGAATCATTGAGGACTGATTTATTGCATGAAAATAAAATGCGGGACGATTTATGAAGCTATGAAACCTTGCCATAGCTGAAAGGTTTGATTTAATGAAGCTGTTATTTATAAAAAATAAATAAATAAATAAATAAAAATAAATCTGTGGTTGAGGCCATTCCTGCTTATTTTTGGCAGTTAATTAAATCATATCTAAATGTCCTGTCACTCATTAATTGAATAGAAATTCAGAATATAAAATGTACTAACAAACAACAACATTTTCCTTCTTCAATGAACAAATATGTCATATTAAATGGCATGGCTTTGTCCCTTCAAATTATATATTTCTAACAAGACCAGCGAGATTCATTTTACAAGTTTGCACAATTTGTTACCCTTTTAAATTTAGCAGTGACTGCTTTGGATGAAAAATTAACATTTCGCTGTAATGAACCTGCAATGTTGATACATTTGGACAGATTTGGAAATATATATCTTAAGGAATACTGGTCACTGTGAAAATAAATCTCAAAGATGTTAATGTTTATTTTCATTTCATATAGGCTGGCTACACAAATTTAAATCTGGCAAATCATCCCTGTTTTGTTTTGTTTTCAATTATTCATGTATTTATTTTGTCTGAAGTCTATCTACCATACATTATTATAATGGTAATGATAGTAATAATGGTGGTGATGATCAGACAGGAAAAAAAACCTGGAGGAATAAGGATTCATGACACTTATTTCAACAAAGAATAAATAAATATTACAGTTGGTAATTTATCTATTCAATTCAATTTTATTTATAAAGCCCAATATCACAAATCACAATTTACCTCAGAGAGCTTTACAGCATCCATCCCTCTGTCCTGTCCTCACAGTAGATAAGGAAAAACTTCCCCCAAAAACCCTTTTACAGGAAAATAAATAAATAATTAAACTGCTCTATTTTTATTTATTTCCTCATTGTTCAGCCTTATTCTGTATCATGTCTTTTTAACAATGTGGTTTAATGTCTGACTCTACTTCCTGTATGAGTTTTAAATGCAACCCCCATGCAATTAGTCCCTGTTGGTATTTTTACTATAAAATTGTGCTTGTTCATGTTTCTTTTGCAATAATTTGTTTAAATTTTGTTCAAGTGTACTTTTCTTAAAAGTATTAATTAATAACTAACTGTGTTCAATTTATTAGTCTATTCTTTTAATAACTATGTAAGGGTGAAGCTTTTACCCCCACAAAACTATAGGCAAAAATACTATCAATGTTCTTTTTTTCAAAAAAAAAAAAAAAAAGTCACTGCCAAGGACACTTTTTAAACTCCATTTTTCAATATGTTGGTCTCCTCTTTCTTTCTTCCTCTCCAGTCTTGACATCTTCATCCAGGTGAAGAGAAGAAAAACCCACTAACACTGATTAGGAAGGTGCACACCTCTGTGGGACCAGCAGAGTGCGTGACTCATTAGTAGATCTGTACCCCAACTATGTAACTGAATTAAGTTTCTAGCTAGAAAAACCCTTAACAGAACACACAGTCAGCATAATAAATATTTTCAATTTTTTTGGGCAGTGAGACGTAACATTAGGTTTCAAGGCGATTCAGGTAGGCAGAACACAGTTACAAGTGATGACGGCTTGACGGCTCAGTAAAAGAACTTGGACACACACACACACACACACACACTTTAGCAAAAACTTTCACAGCTATCCCACATCAGTAAGTCTCTCAGATAACCGGTTTAATTTCATATTCAATAACCAAATCTGACAGTTCCATCTCATTTCTTAAAGAGCACAATTTCATAGAACTCAACTATTTACTCCAACTTCTTTTGAAGTGTAAATTTTTAAATTCATTCATTTTGTTTGCCTTTATGCGACAGTGGAGATAAAGAGGGGTGTACATGTAGGGTCCTGAGCCAAAGTCAAACCATATGACCATACTGTGGTCATATGGTGCACCTTAACCCTCCAGTCCCTCTTCTGTGATTATAATTAGGCCTGCCAACATCACCTTGGAGGAATCCCAGGCACCCAATGAAGTGATTCATTCAATAAAAAGAGAAAAATCTGATGGTTTTGTTAACAAAGCATAGCTTTATTGTGATGATGGAAACACAGTCTATGGAACATCTATGGTTTCGCTGCAGCTGCTGCCTTCTTTGCTGCCTTCATGCCCTTGCTGTTGTGCTTCTTGGCAAAGCGCATGTTCCTCAGGAATTTAGGGTCCACCTGCAGCAAAGACAGGAAAAAAGTGAGGTGAGCACGTGGGACTCAAGTGTGGTGGTGCTGCACAATTCTTGTCCATTTTGGATGCAAAATAATGAAGCAACGTCTAACATAATGAAAGATGTGATAAGGTTGGAAAAAACATGAGCTTAACACACTGATCTGCATTAGAGTGGTGTTGTTATGGTTTAAAGCTACATTTGGTAACTTGTTAACTTCACCTTATTTGCTAAAACTGTCATTCCTTTCAACAAAGTAGTACATGACAGATAATTAACAATCATGCTGCTCAGCCTCCCCATTTTACTTGTGATGGCATTTGGTAAAATCTACCCTGGCTGTTAGAAAAGAACCAACCAGAGCAGTGGAGTCTCCAACACAGCTGTCAATCATGTCAATCAGTGCTCATGAACTGAGGTCAAATTAGGCAGCACTGATCAAATATGAATTAAGATTCTGTTACTGCTTTGCCCATTTCTCACCTTATGTTTTCAGAAACATTTTACTGTACGGTTTAGTTGTTGTAAATTGAGAAAGTTTGTGACCAGGCTGCCATGTTGGAAACAGCCGAAAGGAGCACCAGGCACCACCCACCGCCCGGAGCAAAAAGCAGTTCACGAGCACTGATTGACGTGATTCAAAGTGGTATGAGATTCCTCAGTTGTGATTGGTTGTTTTTGTTTGTGTGTTTCAGGCCTTTAGAAGTGCTTCAAGGAGGCACTGGATCATCCTTTTTTTTTTTTTTTTTTACCCCTCACAGATTATTTGTCTCATGTACTGCTGTGTGGATCCAGGACAGTTTCAATAAAAATAACATTTTTTTTTTTAAACACTAAATGGTTATGTCACTACCTCACCAGTACTTGACCTAAAGTGGTCTCAACTTTAAGCAAAGCAGCATAATTTCCCAGGCACTCCTGTGAAATGTCATTAAAACTGTAATATAGTTTGCATGGGAATAATCCTGCAAGTGAAAGCATAATCGATTGACATTAGTTGAGCTTTTCATTTGACCACACTTTTTATGGAGCATCTTGGTAAGAGCTGCAACTGTTAAACCTGCCCACCAGGTATATTCTTAACCTTCCCACAATACAATGAACAACAATCAACAGGACGACAAATTCCAACTTGGCTTTCGGCATGTTTAATTCTTTTCAATTGATCCACTGCCTGTAAAGCAAATATTTTCAAGCAAACCAATTCCCATTAACTCCTCATGTAAGACAATGTGATAATTTTGTTTTTAGCAGCAATGTGATCTGCCCTTTTTCTGAAGTCCTAAATCATCCCTCAGAACACACCACTAGGCTAAAAGGAAAACGTAACTCGCATTAGTTTTCAGATGAGGCTTGACATTATCCAAGTGTCTTGGAATCAAAAAACGTGGAACGTGTTGCCCTAAGGATCTTCATCTCACTCTGCACATTTACCCATATTCTAGCAGCCCAGTTACTAACAGCTTACTGGGGTAATTTAATTTCCCTAAAGCCGTATCTATAAAATCCCTGTTTCTGCAATTTAGGAAGGAATTACTGGCACCAGATTTATCTATCAGGAGTTCTAGGCAAAGTGTTGGCTACTGAATACAATGTTGTACTCTGCTTAAACATGTACATAAAGACCTCAAACATGGAAGATACTGTTCTGACAGATAAACAGAAGGGTTTAGGAAATAGTAGGGATACTACTCAGGATTGTATCATCATATTAATTTATTAATTTCAGACACACTTGTGCTAAGCCTGTCCTTAGCACTGTTAGTCCAAACTTTAAAACCACATGAAAACCCAATGTACAACTAATAAATCTAAAATTAACTATGGATCCAAAATAAGATCAGGGTAGGGGAGACGTCTGACAGACCTGCTGCATGCCTTTACACTTTTATTTTGCAATAAACAGATTAATAACGCATATGTAAAGCCAAATTCCCACAGCTGATTTCTCAGAGCAAAGGCCTTTGCACAGCAAGTCCACATCATTCATCCAATACTGTCACATGATTTAAGATAATTACACCCATGCAATGTTGTCAGTCATGTTACACACTGACTCCGAAACGTTCATTTGTCATTTAAGTTTCTGGATTTCATCTTCGAAAAACCTTTTGAAGTGCAATGAGGAAACTGTGGCGACAGGCCACATCTACAACAAGAGAGGGCGCTCATAATCAGGTCATAACTCATAGCCTACATTCAACAGGCCAGGTAATAATGCTCAGGTGAATGATGACAACAATGAGAAGACAATCAGAGGAGCAGGACTGCGCACAGACACAGGAAGAGAAACAGTGCTGACACAGAGAGAGAGGACAGCTTAGGCTCTTCAGGTAACCACAGTGCCAGATGGCAAGAGACTGGACACAGCCAGGGAGATAACTCCAAATGTGTCTTTACATTGCGTCATGTACTGCATGACAGCGCAATAACTTTTCAATCGACGAATTAAAAATATCCATACTCGAAAACTGACTAGAGTGCAAACATGTTTATTTCTTGTGCACATGCAAGACTTGTAACCGTACTTACCCCCTTCAGGGACTCATAACGATTAGATCTGGGCTTCTTGATGCCATTCCTGTGGTGTTTGCGAGCTGTCCAGAGAAGGAGGGAAAACAAAAAAAACAAAACAGATGATGCATTTGTCTCAATGCTTTAAGCGTTCATTTAAGCAAAGAACACTTGACGACACTTAATGCATATAACAATAAAGGCGGAGGTGGACATGTTTCTGACAGTGTGCCATTAATGTACGAGCCTATAATGTTAATTGTTATCTCTTCAAAGACTAATCTTCAAACTACAGTCATGCTTACACTGGTTGTGGGTTGTGTGATTCTTCGACTTGGCCATTTCGACACTGGTTACTCTGAAAAAGAGAAAATTAGACGTCAGTCTCACAGTATCACTGTTACTTGCGTCTACTAGCATGTTAGCTAACGTTTGAATCGCTAGCCGGCACTGAAGAGAGCTCTCAATGTAAATAGAGATGGGTTTGTTAATAATAACTCCGCAGTAAAACATAAAAAGTCAAATGTCGACATTGAACTACATGTCGGAACAAAAACACAGACAGTTAAACTACAGGAGAGCAGTTTTTGCGGCTGTATGATGAAGTGCTAGCTGCTGAGCTACAGGCAGCGTTAGCACTTTACAAATGTAAAACTGAACCATTAATGAGGATCTAATCTAAATCATACTGCGGTGGAAACATGGCCTATAATGTGAGTTATTAAAACAAGAAGCTGTTTTTGTTCGGGAATGTACAATACACGCAGATGGACTAAGATTTTACAAGTCCACATAAGTAGCGAAATTAGGTACCTGCCACACGAACAGACGACAACCGGAAGAGAAAGAAAGAAGCGTCCGGTTGAAGAGAAGAAGAAGAGCGGAGCCAAGAGCGGAAGTCAGTCTGATCTGTTTTAACGACACCGCCGCCTGTTGGTAGTTTCTGGTCTGGTATGACATGTGAGAACCCACAGCTGGCCACAAGATGTCACCCTCTGTTCGTCACATGTATGAAGAGTGTGTGTGTGTGTGTGTGTGTGTGTGTGTGTGTGTGTGTGTGTGTGTGCATACATGTATGAGTCATAGGTGCAGTTAACACATGTGTCTTCATTAGAAATGAAAGTGGAAATTACAAGACTTCCTGTTTCTGGAAGGGCATTCATTTTTCTTTCTCCTCCACCATGTTATGTTTCTTTCTGTTTGATTTCCTTTATTTATTTTTGCAACGAAACTCATTCACTCAAGTACAGTTTTTTAGGTCTAGTTACTTTACTTTATGAGTATTTGGGGCAGCAGTAGCTCAGTCCGTAGGGACCTGGGTTGGGAACCGGAGGGTCGCCTGCTCAAGTCCCTGTCCGGACCAAATGTCTGGACTGGTAGCTGGAGAGGTGCCAGTTTACCTCCTGGGCATGTGTGTGCGCCTGTGTGTAATTGACAACTGAGTGAAAAATTGAATTTCCCCTCGGGGGTTAAAAAAAAGTATATAAAAATTTCCATTTTCTGCTATTTCATACTTCTACTCCACCACCCTTTGGATGGGTGTGGTATAATACCAGTATTGATGATAACCTTGATATTTAAAAATGAAACACTGATATCACATATGATAATACTGCGTAAACAATCCAGTGCCTCTTAATTCATTTCCATTTCTTTATGTTCTTGCTTTGTTTCCCTCCCTCAACGCCATCTGTTTGCGTTTTCACTATCCATAAGTGTGGTTGCTCCATCTGTATGCTTTACTCCAGTTAGTTACAGACTCCCTCTCCACCTCTTGCGCTAGTGTTTTGAGTGTAATGCCAAAAATGAATTTGACTTTATTTATTTTTTATTCCTACATTTACAATAGTCATTCATTCATCCATTTTTCATAACCGCCTCTCCTGTTGGGGGTCGTGGGGGCCTAGCCCAGCTGACACTGGGCGCAAGGCGTCAGTGGACAGGTCGCCAGACTATTACGTGGCTAACACATAGAGACAGACAATCACTGATGCTCAAATTGTGTCTCTGGGCTGTGGGAGGAAGCTGGAGTACACGGAGAAACCCACGCTGACACGAGGAGAACATGCAAACTCCACACAGAAGGGCTCTCTCTCCCCAGGGTTCAAACCCTCCACCCTGGGATCAAACTAGGAACCCCCTTGCTGTGAGGTAACAATGCTAACCACTGGACTGCCGTGCTGTCAATAGTCATCATGACAAAATCTTTATCACAAACTCTTTTGGACCATGATAATCATGTAGTGAAAATCTGATATTGTCTCAGCCCATTAAACCAGTAGTTCCCTGTATTTTTGGCATGTGACCAGATATCTATGAGTTGTTGACAGTTTTAACAGTTATTTCTCCTCTAAACTTCACAGATGCTTTACTTTACCATCCAAGGCCAGAAGAGGTAAAACTACACATCCGTTCACTGTGCAGGGTCAACACGCTACTTGGCATTGTTGGTGCAGCAAAAAGGAAAGCCATCAAGTCCAACCTGGAAGCAGCAGAGCGAGCCTCCAGATTGCTTTGGATCAGGAGGAACGATCAGTGGACCAATGCTGCTGGGACACACGCCAGGGTCTGATCAACCCCGTGTTGACCCATGTTGAAAGACCCGAGGATCTCAGGAACATCACTGATGATGTGTCCCAGCGCATCCAAGGATGTATCTTTCACACATGCTGATTGGTGGCAGGACTTTTACTTGCAAAACAATGTTTTACAGAATTTGAAGCATCTGAAAATTTCCGACACCACTGCTTCTCTTTCTTTGAGTCAGCCCTTCCTCTTTCTTTTTAAGGCTTAAAGCTCTGTTACAGACGATAATAAAAAAGACCCTAAACTACCATAAGGTCTTAATAAGTACCACAGAGAAAGAAAGAGGCCTAATAGAAATACTGACTGTTATTTTTGCTTCTCTAATACACTTCAGCCATTCTGCCTCATCAAAGACTACTACCAAACCATGATCTCCTTGAGCAGTGTACTGGTATCAGCAGACTCTTCTAATTATTCCCAGTTGAATAAGGTTTGTGGTTACACATAAGCCTGAAAGCATTTTATATTTTATTTTGTTTCATAAATTACTCCTCTTAATATCTCAGCAGCTGGAGCATGTTAGCCTCTTGACTTCAATTGATTGAATGTGATTCAGAAATAATATAGCATGTTGAGTTGTAAAGATTTTCTTTTGGAACAAAATGATGAGCCTTTGATTGCAACAGAGCTCGAGTTTCTCATGAACTCGCTGCAAGAAACCCAGTATTAAATCCAGGTTGGCCTCCGAGAGGATGAGCACTCATTACCTGTGTGTCTCGCTGAGACGGTGAAGATGGATATCAGCTTCTGAATGCAGTGTGAGGTTATTACAAATGAGGTAATTTCATGATATGCTGTGAGGAAAAACATGCATCAACACTGTCATCGGTTAGCTGTGGACCCATCTCATTTTAGTGCCCAACTCTGAGGGAAAATTAGAATTTTTCTTTTAAAAGTCAGCTATGATATGAATAAAAATGCTCATGGTAATACAGAATTATAGTCACACTGGCTCAATTGATGGCAATGTTGATAATGATGGCATTTTACTTCCCAAGCAAAGTATCCTAATGACTTTGATGATCTCCGCTTCACCATGACTTTCACATTTGTAGTTTTCAGTGAAATGTCTCAGTGACTGATTTCCCATAAAACTAACATTAAGCATTTAAGCAGCATGATAGCAGGCTGATGTAAGCATTTAGCTAAACATCGGGATGTATACTTGTGTGTCAGCTCTATGCAGAGCCTATGCTGTAGCCAATGCACGTGGCCTGTGCCATCGTGAGCATTTATACTTGTGAGGTTTCTGTGAAATACTGTAAAGTTTAAATGATGTAAAACACACCCAAAACACACATTAAACATGGCTTAATAGAGACAACTTCAGAAACAAGTACACAAATCGGCTTCATTACAACTCGCAGCATTCACAGACAAACACTTGTCTTTTGCTGGACACATTTTCCCCACAAATACCATATGCTAATGTATTTAGCACAAGTCTATGGCATTTTACATTGTATAAATTAGCCTAGCAGCTGGCAAAGTTTTTCTCTACTCATATGAAGCCAGGGATAACAGCTGTATTTAACAAAGCCTATGGCATTTTACATTGAATAAATTAGCCTAGTGATGAGCGGTTAGTGTTGTTGACCTATTAGCTTATCATGACACCTTGTCAAGTTCTGTCTGTTACATGCATTGTCTTTTTTCAAAATACACTTCTGTTTTCACGGGAGATTTAATGTTTACATACAGTCTCTTTCAAAATAAACGCACTACATCAATACAACAATGCGAATTGATGGTTTTTTTTCCCCTCCAATACTGAAAACACCTGGTTATGTTTAGGAAAAAAAAACAGGTTTGTCTTTATAATCTTACGGGACATGAACACAGCTCTCCCAGGAGCAGGTCAGTGTTTGACAGGGTTGACAGGGTCACCATAGGCAGGGTGACGACATGCCATGTTTCATTGCAGCATCCTTTAAAATCACAACAGTCCTTATGATCCAATGCTTTGATTAATGCAGGGTATTTTGAGGGCAGGGTCTTCCAGTCATTCATAAGTTCTATTCCTTTGGGGGGAAATAAAACAACGTTCTCCAAACAAAATAATTATATATAGTAAAGAAATCACTTCAGCCTTAAATAAGATTTTAAGCAGCATGTCTCAGAGAAAAACATCAATCATTTCATAATATAATTTTCCTGAACTATTTCCATTAATTCAAGGACTGTGTGTGTGACTCTTTACTCAGACATTTCCTAGTTATAGCTTTCTTTGCAACCTGCTTGTAGTATTTGCAACGAATATCTGTCAAGCTCTAAGCTGATTATTGATCTGATCTCTGTTACCATGTCTACCCAGGAAGAAGAAATATTAGGGCATGAAAAAGACCGGCGGACATTTTACCGCACATTCTCCAACACCGACTACGTTTAGGTTTGTTGCTTTGTGCCTTTTCTTTAATGTTTGGAGTTGTAAAAAAAAACCTTAAAATGTTTTTAAGTGGTAGGCTTGATGCTTTTCATGGACTGACTGCTGCTTTTAGTCACAACATTGCAGCCACCATGGTGAGATGATGGACAGATTGTAAAGCAGCCAGCATTTATAAACAGATTCACAGAGATTACAGGGCTGCTGACCCTCCCCTATGTTGTGATGGATGGGAAAGGATGCACAGCCATGTGACTGAGCTTACTCTCTCTCTCTCTCTGTCACACACACACACACACACACACACACACACACACACACACACTTGATCAAACACTGACAGAACCAAGAGATTTTTCTAAACATGGCCCTAACTTCCCATCTTCCTCTCCCTTTCCTTTCTCCTCTCGTTCTCAGCTGAGGTTGGGTGAATCCCTGCTCAAGCAGAAGAAATCATGCAGCAGCATCCTATATTTAGACCCCTGTTTGATCATACGAGCCTCTCTCTCCGCTCCGCTCCACTCTGCAGCGCTCGGCTCGGCTCGGCTCTGCTCTGCTCAGTCAATTACAGATTTTGGGTGCATGTGTTATTCCATACTTTCTCCTTCTTCAGATAGTGGTCAAGAGAGGACAGCTTTCCATTTCCTGTGAGATTCTTCACACATGGTAGTTTTGTTGGTGTGGGAGTGTGAGTTTATACTGCAAAGCGAACACATCTCTGTGAATATTTTCGCAGTATTATCTGTGTGAAATCTTTATTAATGAAGCGGAACAATCTCACTTTGTTCACTGCAATGCAGAATTATCATAACTCTCTCCTAACAAGTGAGGCCATGGTAAATTTCTCAAACAAAAAATTGTAACTTTTTTTTGAGTGTGGAATAAGCTCATGATTGCCCCTTGTGGCTGCTGGAGGAAAAACAATTAAAAAATTCACGTGTTATTTCATGTTGATGCCGTAGACTGTATAAAAATAATGTAGTAACCGAGACATCACCCATTGGTTTGCGGACCCATATTTGGACGAGAAGGTGGAGCTAACCTCAACGCTCACTGCTACGTTGTTTAGCACGATGCAGTCTGGTTTCCGGTGATGATACTAATGCTAATTTTCGCAGGCAAAACAGGCTCAAAACCAAATAAACAAAATGTACTGACCAAAATAAAAAGTACAACCAAATGCTAAACAAGATTTTTTAGACATCCAAAATGTTAGGGTGAACTCTTCTGAACTGAAAACATGCTGAAATACTTACAGCTACAGTTGCAGCTTTGCCTATAGGCCTGATGCTCCTCAGGAAAAGCCCAGCTGGGAGCATTTGAGAGTGCTTAGGAGGTGCAGCGATTTTTTAGCTTAGACGCCTTGGTTGTATCTGGTTGATATGATACAGAATATCCTTGGAAGTTAGCACAAGGTAGAGTACTTGCTTTGGATGAGGGGAGGGCTGAAGCATGCAGGGAAAGAGAATGGACCAGTGTCGTTGTTGTTGTTGTTAGCACTTGTACACGTGAGATGTGATGTTTGTCTCGGCGGTATTTGTCCCTCCTCCACTGTGACTGAACGGCTGAGGTGACAGAGACGAATGCAACATTTCTACCCAAAGTTGAACATTTTTCAACTCTATGCACTCTGAAAAATATGGCTAACAGGTAGCACTCAGCGCAGAAAACACACTCAGTGCCTCATTGCGCTGCTGGTGTTTGTAGCCCAACAAATGTTTGTAGTGCTCCCATTGCGAGGCATTAAAATAATATTCTGGCCTTGGAAAAAATGCTTTGGTGGACATAGCCCAATAGACCGAATCATCATGACACTCACTTTGGGGTAGACGACTGGCAATTGATTTCAGTCGTGGAGATATGTGAAATCTACAAGCGTATTTGTTTCGGCTGTCAGTTTCAATCGTGACTGTAACGTTTAAAGATTAATATTTAAACAAGACCTGTTTGATATTTCAGCTGTGTGTATTTTATGTACTGTGTTGATTTGCCTGTCTTTGATAAACCAAATCTACTGACACAGAAGCTAAGCAATGTACTACTGTGGATGGGGGCCACAACAAAATGTAAATTTAGCTACCTAAAAAATCAACAGTAGTTTAAGTGTACGCTACGGCTGGCATATTTTTTGAAACTTTACCTTACACACTGACCACTCGGGGCAGTGTTAGACCGGCAACTCCTGAAGCGAAATGACTGTTTTTGTCAATGGAGTCTGGTGGCTTTGAGATTATGGCTTCAGTTCCCCATTGAAAAAAGGGCTTAACCTGTTATTAAATTTTTTAGGTGGATTTTTTTTGAGGTGGCTAAAAACTACCCAACTGAGCCAGGTTTGGCTCAGCGCTGTTTCATTTTATGTATGTGACACAGGGGCTTTCTACCTAACAGTTAGCGTAACTTGGTCTATATAGCATATTCTGTGAATCTGGGTAAGGCCATGGTTACTTTACCTGAACAACATGGACACTGTGGTAGTGACAATGGACAGCGCTCCTCTAACACTCAGAGCAGCCACGCCTTTAATTAGGTTAATTAGGTGTCAAAGTTAATTAGTGCACTTTCGAGGTAGAGGTAAGCAGATGTTGTTTAAAGCCTGGCTAGCTGTTTCTAAACATTGCTGTTGACTGTAGCTTCACATTTATTGGTCAGATATGAAAGTGGTACTTCTAAACACATACGCTCACATCAGTTCTCCCAGGACCAACACTAATTGAATCACAGAATATGAAGGTCTTATGTGCTGTCTAACCTGATCTGAGATATTACATCTTCTCTAAGGAAATCACTGCACATCCATTATTGTTTGTTTATTAAACATTTTGCTATATTGCTTCCCTGATATTGCATTGCCTATTCCATATCACAGAAAAGTTCAATTACTTACACATCTCCATTTGATGCCATGATCAGTTTATTATGATTATCTTTGTTCTACTCTCGGGGCAGAAAATGCCTTAAAAGTAAGCTCTACTGTCAGGGGGATGTTCACATTTAACATCACATTGCTACAGTATATATACAGTATGATGAGGCTTCTGCAGAATGAGCAGCGTCCTCAGAGCTGTACATTAAGTCCCACCTATAATGAAGTCTATAGGGGGCTGCTCTGTTACTTAATCGATTCCCTCTGAGAGAACAGAAGACATCACATGCAGCTCAGCTCTCTGTGGCTTTTTTTCCGTCGCTCTTTTTTCTGTATCTGTCATCCTGTTGATGTTGTTTCTTTCTCTCCACTGTTATTTGTTCCACACTGCACTCCTTCTGTGTCTCTGCAGCACTTAATTGAATAGTTCCAACAAATCCTGCTATTCTCCACTACCTTCATTTGTCAGCAACAGCTACTAAGCACTTACCAAATCATGTAAGATTTCACATACCAAATATAAACTCACAGTCTTCTTTATTAGGTTCATCTGTATAATCTAATACAATCTAACAGTGTCGCTGTAACATATGTCTTCATCACGCTCATAATGCTCAGTTTTTGGTGACATTGTTGAAAATGTGTAAAATCAATCATATGTTAAAGGTCCAACCCAGTTGCCAGAAGAAAATGTTGGCATTATACTTTTTGCAAAATGTTTCTTAATATCTAAAACACAAGCAGGCTTTTGTTTTTTGGAGGCAGAAGGGTGGTGGATGGAACATCACCAGGACACCTGTCAACCTGCAAACCACTGAAGACCCCTGTTCAATTCCAACAATACCAGTTGTTCTTTGGTGACTCTTTGCTGCATTTTTACTGGCGTTTGTGGCACAGAATCTGGGTGTTTTTTAATCAAACCTGGGTGTTTAAAGCAGCACAACATGGCATTTTCTGACTGCATTGGAGCCACCAAGGTGTTTTTAGTGGCATTTGACAGCATTTCCATCCGTGCTTGTGGCACTGAATCTGGGTGTTTTTAGTGGCACATCGCAGCATTTCCAGCAGCATTTGTAGCAAAGTAACTACATGGGTTTTTTTTGTATCATGGCATTTCACAGCAGCATTTGAGTCACCTAACCTAGGTGTTTTCCACTGACCCACCCCTGCTTTTCCAGCAGCTTTTGTGCCATCAAACGTGAGAGTTTTAAGCCAAAACATGACCCTTTCCTAACCATAACCAAATGATTTTTATACCTGAAAGTCACCACAGCTGTACCACAGCATTGTTAAGTAACAGAAAGTTTTAACATATCCGTAACAAAATAATGCACAAATGTTAAAGGTTAAAGGTAGCGATGTACAGGACTAGATTGCATCGAGAGATGTTAAGTTATTCTTTGTCCATTCCATTTACATACATGTAGGGGGCAGTATATTAAAGATATACTGGGATTTCCCTAAAAAACCATGTATAGACTCATACAAAAGGAATATCTCTTATTGTCATTTATGAACCGCTACAAGTGTGTGGCATTGTATTTATCTGCCTGTATTCTCTTACATGTCTTTCGTCTTGTTTACAGTCGGGAGGTACTCGGGTCGGGACTTTATAAGCAGGTAGCAAACAAGTGCCAGAATGTAATCAGCATGCATCCCAGAGAAAGCTATGAAAAATCACGGACACAGCACAAAAAAACCCCAAATATACCGAGACGAAAAGCCAAGCAGACAAACTCGTTCCAAACAAGAGTGATTCTGGGGTTAACTTTCACTCTTGTTGGTGAGAACTGAAGGAGAGGATGCGGATGAAGAACACTGTGGAGTTGGACCGTTTCCTGTTAGGTGGCGGCAGTTAGCTTTGTTAGTCTGCTAAGGTTTGGCCTTTACATTATGTTGACGAGCTAGTCTCTGGTAGGTAGCTGTCCATCATTCTCTCACCCTACAGCAGCACCCGACACTTCAAAATAAAGGCTGTGCTGGAAATTCATTGTACATCAGAACAAAGTGGGGTTTTTTTTTGTTTTTTTTACAAACTTGATATGTTCGGATGTCACTTGCGATCCATACCGAACCCACAAATCATTTTTGGATAGCAACCCGTGATTCCACCAGCTACCTTTAGAAATACCTCTCAGTAGACTGCAGTCCAGTACAACATAAAATAAGTTAGTTAACACCTCTATGAATTATTAATGCAGCACTTCTACTTGTATATTTTTACAATATGGTATTAACTTCCTCTGCCGACGCTGTTACTGCTCATCAATTATATTTCTAACCTCAGTCACACTTGCATTGACTTTCGCATAATCCTCCTTTCCACCCTGTCTCCGTCATTCATGATGACCCACCTTCTTTCTCCTGCTCTCCTCTTCTTCTTTACTCCAACTCTTTTGCTCTCTCCTCACTTTGCACCTCTCTCTCAGTTTTACCCCTGAACTCCCTGTGTTGTTCCCCGACTCTCTCTTTTGCACTGCTCCCCACCCACTTTCATTTCCTTTTCATCTGTGAGAGGAAATCTTGTCTTCGAGCAGCACCGAGTCAATCCCTCAGGGACTCTCTTCACCTCAGCACATGAAAGAGGCTGCTTATTATGTCTCTGGATTTTGGAGGCATTATAGGGAGGCACATCCAAACAGAATGGAGGATCCATTAAGTGTCACATACACGAGTGCAAATTAATTTAATAAGTGTGTGTGTGTGTGTGTGTGTGTGTGTGTGTGTGGTTGGGGGGCACAAGGATATTGAGGATTTGAAGAGTCACAGTGGGTATACAGTATGAATATGTAATGTGTTTTTTCTTTGGCTTTGAATTAGGCGATCAAGTTTTACAAGCCCATAAACCAGCGGTAGTGTTTTTGCCTTCTTGACCACTCACACAGTGCCCTACATGAGAGCTTATGACGGGGGGAAGTCTTACTACTTCATGGTCTTTTTTTTCTCCATAGATTAAATACTTGTCTCATGGCGTACTTCCAATGTCATAAGGTGCGACAGTAATGGCATGAATTCCTCACATGGGCCCTTTTCAGAGAAAATGTACGCAGATTTCTCACATAAAACAGCTATAATCAATATTTTTATTTTAACAATGGATCAAATGAATCCACAGAGAATTAACACCTCGCTCCGCTGCTCTTCTCAGCTCTGCAGTGCATTTTAAAATCCTTTTTTCAGCGCATTGTTTTGGTTTCTGGCTCGCAAGTTTACTGGTTCACTCTCACTGCTTTCATTAGTGTTGTTTCTGGCTGCTGCAGGCAGCTGTTTTTAGTTTTTAAAAAAAAGCTCTTATGAACCCAGTGTAACAGCAGACAGACAAATTTAGCAGCTAATGATTACTGATTACTATGGGGGGATTTAAGTCAGTTTTAAAGGGTTGAGAACACACTCTTGGTCAGGGTGATTGTGGGAGCCATGTATGTATTTATATTAATTTGGTTTACTGCTTATCTCACCTGTAACATGATGTGGGTGATACAGGAAATATCATTGTCTAGTTATCCACTGTCCTCCTGCAGGGCAGAGGAGAGAGGGGGAAAGTTTTTTAGGTTATCACATTATCTGCTGACTACAAATCTCACAGCATCCAGGTTCACCATAGCACCTATCAGATTCATGTACTGGATTACATTCTTGTTTATATTTATTTGGAAATGGACAATAAATCTGTAAAACACATTAGCGAAATGGAACTTGATTATTATTCAAACAGTGCATCATACAGGTGTTGACTGTTCCCTGTCTCAGCCTCTCAGCAGCTTATGGTAGACACAAGAAGTCACTACAGTTATTGCTCCTTTCTGAAATCGTTTTAGAAAATTGTATCTGTTTATGCATCATAACTGTTTTTTTTTTTGTCTTTGGCCTTGTATTGCAAATTAACTGAATATTGTGTTCACTCATTTATAGTGTGTGACAGTCTTTATTGTTGTCACATCGGTTATGCTGCCCCCTTGGTCAAATCACTCTTGGAAAGAGATTTTAACCTCAATGAGACTTTTACCTGGTCAAATACAGGATATGTTTACATATATGAACCAGATATTTACCTCTCTACCTTTGTTGGTGGAGACAAAAACAGAGCTAAAAGAAGAGTGAACATATTTGCCAGAAATGTGACAAGGCCACCAGAACACACACGCAGATCTCACCTGATTTTTTCCATACTTTAAAGACATATTTAGATAGCACTGTCAGCCTGCATAGCCTGGTTTAAGCAATTCAAATAGGTCTGCTTTGCCAAACAACAGCTATTTTCCCTGGTGCCACAGTTAGTCAGCTACCATGCTACATCTATTAAAAATAGTAGCATAAAATGCATCAGAGATGGTGCAAGCATGAATTAGACAGTTGCAGGTGTCAAGTTGTTGTAAGTCGACTCACATTAGTAACTCTTACAGGTGCTGTATACCTACAACATTCAGAGAGAGAAGCTCGGATTACAACCCACACAGAGAGAGCATCACGTCATTCTCTGATCAGGATGCAATGATCCAACTATATCTTACATAGCAAAGAGTTGTTTGCTGCTATTAAAGTTCTGAATGTCATATACAGACCTTTGAATCACTTTGAATTACAGGATATTGCACGTTTACTGCTCCTTGCATCCACTACAGCAGCTTCGATGTTGACAAAAAACAGAGAACGACCAACACAGTGTCAGGCTAAATGAATGAAGTGAAACAAGAGAGCAATAGCCCTTTTTCCACAGTGGACATTTTGATTTGTCTGAGTAGGAGAATCACAGGTAAAACTGATAATATCAACGATGGCACAGTTCCATTAAGTGTCCCAGGAAGCTATTCCAGTGAGCAAGCATGCACAATGCCAGGACTTTCCCTAAGTGGAATGCAGCCATTGCTAACGTTATTAAATACACCTGAGCTTTTCATACTATATAAAGTCAAAATGTCTGCTGATTCTCAGGCTGTCACACACTAACCTTGATGGTAATTCATACTCCTGTTGACCCTGCTATGATCCTAAAAACAGTAACAGTTTTAGGAGCTAAGCACTTGCTTTACTTGCAGAACATTCCTCGTCACAGTTTGTCAGAGGAATCATCAAAATGCAAGAAAACAGATAAATGCAGCAGATGTATAAATTGCACAGCCCTCTAAAATAGCAGACGTGACAATAACATGCCCTGCCTGAGCAGCTCCTGCAGTAGTGCCCCTGAGCAACACAGTGAATCACTGATTGCTCAAGTTTAGCTGCCCAGCAGGGAGAGTCTGCAGCAGTTGTGGTGTGTATTTGTGCAAATACACTCTCACCACCAGATGCCTTTATGTGATAAATGTCTTCCTGCCTGGTTAAAATGAAAAATGACTGCCACGGTAATGCCCTCCTTTTTGTTAGCTTGGAGTGCAGACTGATGCACAACAAACCTGACTGTCCTCCATCATACAAAATCACTGGCACATCACACTTGTAAAGTCCCTGCACTACTTCTTCTTCAAACTGACATTTATTCACTGAGTGATTTTCTCGCTCTTGCCGTGTGCATATGAATGCGTGTGTGTGCGGATGTGTGTGTGAGAGAGCTTGTAATGGATTTACATTATGCCCTGAATGCTCAAATGCAGATACTGCGATTGAGATTTCTGTTTTTCTGACCTGCAGCATGGGCAATAATCCAATGCGCATAGTCCCTCTCTTGCTCTGTCTATCTATCCATCTTTCCCTTTCTGCTGTCCCTGACTCCACGTTTGCTTTGCTGCACTGACTTCATTCATCGCGACTGAAGGACGGAGATCAGTATGTGAGAATGAGAGGCAGAATGAACGAATGAGAGAGGAGAAAACAAGTGGGTGGTGTTGGCTAAGATAGAGCTTTCCTATTGGTTAATGGTAGGGGATGAATGAAAGGATGCTCATTTGAATAAAGACCATCAGGATTTGAGGCACGATCTATCTATCTATCTATCTATCTATCTATCTATCTATCTATCTATCTATCTATCTATCTATCCCCCTCCTCTCTCCGTCCGTCTGTCCATTCATCTGTCCCCCCTCCATCCTTGACATTGCTGCGGCTCAGCTGACACAAACACAAAGAACAAATGTGTTGAAAATCAAACTAAGAGTTAGAGGGACAAATTGGTGCAATATTTATTTTTGTCTTAGAGAACAAAGACGGCTCTATTGTTTCTAGAAATGCTGAATCCAAGTCCTTCTGATACAGGCTGCAATAATGCAGTCTGTTAACTCTGATTGGTGGAATAAATAGCAAAACAATACAGTCCTGATACCTTACGCTGTACAAAATATTTTTTATTAATCTCTTTTCTGATTCAACAAAACAAGCCAAATTTGAAAAAGAATTGAATTTTGTCTCAACAAAAGAAGATGTACAAGAACTTTGTCTAAATAAAATATCTATAAATATTTTGAATTTATGATGATTTTAATGATGAATAAAATAATAAATAAATAAAAATCAATGTTAAATTAATTAAATGAATGAATAAATGTTTTGATCAAACATTAAGTAAAGGAGAGTGCAATTCTGATATTTGATTTCAGTTTTTAGGTGGTCAATATCCGGAAGAAGACTGTCATGTTGAAATGTTAATAAATTATTAAAATATTTTTTGCATCGTGGCTTTGAGAGTGCAACTATGCTCATTTAAATTTGTACGTTCATCCTACAAGTCTCATCCTGTAAAGCTTTCAGTGCTACAGAAACAAATCACTTGATACCACAAAACGTTCCACCACTCTAAAAATGGTTATGGTTTCTTTTGAGTCAAAAATCTGTTCACATTTGCATTTGGAGGCCAGAATAGCATGTATCAGTCTTGAATTTCACATTTGGAATGTACTTGCTGTTGTTTTTCATCGTGACCTTGCACATCAGTCTTGTTGTTTGACTTTTCCCTTCATATTTGACTTTGTGCATCAATTTGCTTCTGGCAAAAGGAAACAACAACAGACGTCAGTCCTCATTAAACAGTCAGTCAGGACATGAGACAGATGCAAAGTCCATTTACTGCAATATGACAATAAGTGCAATGAAGTCTCACAACAGAACCTCACTGAAATCAAACAGAAAAAAGGCACAAAGTCATCAGCAAGGAGATGCAGAAACAATGATTAAAAACAAACTATGTGCCATAAAATTCAAAAACACGTTAACACAACTGGTTTTGTTCGTAATTCACCTACATTGTCATTCAGTGTCGTGGTACTATACGGCTGTTGTTAATGTAATGTCCCTCGGGAAAATTTGGTATACTTTGCTTGGGTGTATGTTAATTTCCTTGCACAACAATGCTGATACACAACAGCAATAAACAACATGAAATGAAATAAGACATGAAATACAAGCTGGAGACACAAAATCTTAACATATCAAAACATCGACAATCAACAGCTTTGTTTTCCCCAGTGAAAAGTGCACAGATAAATAACTTAAGACCAAAAACAAAGATCTCATTTGTTAGTCATCAAAACATTTCAGAAGTCACCTTTTCTCTGTAGATGACACCAACATGATATCCAACAAATCCAATATTCTTAGAAGTAAACCCACGTTAAGGCTTTTTCTTTATTTAAATGACCTAGAAAAACTGAGACATGCTGTTATTTCTTCCAGTATTAATTACTGAAATGTACTTGTCTCTGGCGTCCCTGCTCCGCTCTCAATCAAACTACTTCTAAACTCAGCAGCCAGAAAATGAATGTGAGCCAGTAAATATGATTACATTATCTCAGTCTCCTTTCACTGGCACATTGTGAATGCACATACTGATTATAAAGATGTGTTGCTAAGTACCGACGCATTACACTCCTTCACCACACAATAACATATCACTGATTCACTCACTTTGCTTTGTTCACAGGATACACACAGTCATTGTTATATTTGCAAAGAGAAAGCTCACGGCAGAGACTTTTCTACTGTAGCCTCTTGACAGTATCAGGTTATCAGACACTCTCCATTATTGGAGACTCGTCAAGGGAAACGTATTAAGAACAATGTTGATGAAGCACATGAATAATAACTTTAAAATCGGTCTGCTGCACACCTGTAATTCAGGGGTAGACATTTGAGAGGGAGGAAGAGGAGGAAGATGAAAAAAGAAAGAGCAGGGAGACAAAGGAGAAACACAGGAGGGTCAGTCAGCAGAACTGCCTGAACCACGGCTATAATACAGCATAACTTGAAAATTCCTAAATAAAAAACAATTTAGAAATCACATGTCTGTAATCCATTCAGAACAATGCTCGAGTAGGTATTAGCATGTTTAATCTGCATCGCCTGGGGCTTGAATTTACAACCTTACACAAAGGCAGGTCACGATCTTGTTGAGCTACATGCTAAGTAAGAAATGGCTGATTGGCTTTACACTATGATGACAGAGTGGCATGTAGGCAGAATTCAAACTAGTGTCAGAACATCAGACATCAGACAATTAAAAAAAAGAGTTGTACTTCATCTAGAGTAGACAACATACTCTACGCTATTCCCACCAAAATTAGCGTATTTTTGCAGTTTTTTTTTTAACATAATAAAACCTGATAAAATAGGCGATGGACTGCTTTCCCATTGTCACTAGACTAGAGGCCTATACACGGCTTTGCAGCAGACGAGGATGCCGATCTGTTGTTGTTGTTGTTTTTGTGTTTCACGTCAATGCAATGGACAGTTCGAAAAACAGGTTAGTAAACAGTATAAAGCAGCATGGTGATCAGTGAAAATGTTACGGTGGTTACTTCTTTTTTATATCATTCAGTCTCTCTCTAAATTCTGTGCTGACTAGATTTTGAATTCGGATGGAGACAGGTGGTATTTTGTTGCAGCCTGTTATTGTATCATGTCAGCAAAAGAGCTAAAAATTAGCGCATCCACCTGGGTGTCGTATTTCCATCACTGCCAATTGGCGCCGATCGAAGCTGAAGTGGAAAAACATCCATGACTACTGCAGAGTCAAATGTCTTGGGAGTGAATGCTGATTGTAGCAACGCATTCTCACTCCGACCTCGTCACATATCATCACCTGGTCGTGGACTATCCACATCAATATGAAGGTTACGTGCAAGGTAGCCTGGGTGAGTCTGTCCGTTCTAGGACGCCGTTACAACTTCAGCCTGTTACATGCTTTGTGTCTTTTCAAAATACCCTCCTATCAAAATAAATGCACTAAGTCAGTACAATATTGTGAAGTAACCTTTTCTTCCATCAAAAACAACCGCACGTGGTTTCACCTGGCCAACACACGCATGCGGTTAGGTTTAGAAATGAATGACAGGATTTGGCTTCACGTTCACACAGGAAGCAAACAACGGCCTCCTGGGTGAAAATTGGTGGTTGTTGGACCCATCCACCACTCCTACCATCTTTCTGACTCGGACATTTCACCCCCTTAACTTACATTGTTTTCCGACTGCATTTCCCCCCGATGCTTTCAGGAGCCATTACACACTGACGGTGCTTGGCCACAGTGTGTTTACACGGACGCGAATAAACCATTTGTATGTTTAAAGATGCTTTTATTTTCACTGATGCAATAGTTTACATGAGGACAGAATTCATAAAATTGACAAAAACTCAGTTTTTGAGGTACAGTCCTGAAATTTACCACACTACCTCCTCCATGACATGAACATCATGGCAATCCTTGTTGTGGGCAGTTTCGTGCAGGAACTATTTTCACACTGCTAGGCACTATTTTCACGCATGCTTCCTTCTGCGTAGTGAAACAAGGTCTGTGGATTATCTTGAGTAACCGGGTCATGATTTCTGGAAAGAGGCACTGCTGTTAAGTTTTTGAATTTGTTTTGGCACTTTGAGCACCACAAGCCAAGTGCCATCTAGTTCCATTATATTCAAGAGGAAGCAGATATCTCTACAGCTGATATCTCCAACACTCAGCAACTCACACCAAACAATCTACATTAATAAATATCACCACAGGTAAGATGAAGAATATGTATTTTTGATCAGGAGGATAGTGTCCTTATCTCAGGTGTCAGATTAATGTAAAGCGGTTCACTGGTTAAATAATGGTCCAGAAAAAAAAGCAAACAAACTGTATTAATCATATTCTGGTGACTCACTTGTATCACGGCCACACTCGCTCACATTCACACAGTGCACAAACACATTTACTGCACATACAGCACACACACATATATGTGTTTTCACAACACACCTACGCACACACTTGCACACAGCGCAGCAAAGCACTGGGTATTTTTGAACACAGTGTTGTTGGGTAGCCTGTTATACAATATGTGTCTCAGGGACAGCCAGTCTTACTCTGACCTGGTTTCTGTCTCAGTGGGAAGGTGGGAAGAGACGGGCCTCAAACAGGCACGACTCACTATTGTCCTTCCAAAGAGAGAGCGAGAGAGAGAGACAGAGATGAAGATTAAAAGTTATCATCTCTGCCACTGGGCATTTCTTCTGAATTATACTGATGAGATACACTGCAGAAAAAAAAACACTGAGGGGGCGTTGAGATGTGACGTGCGTTTGATATGAAAATGTAATCATTCTGAAGTGTTGATGCTTTGAAAAAGGAGGTTTTGAATTAAATAACATCAAGTTAATGAGGTGATGTTCGATACTAAACTGCATTTCCACCTGCTTCGAATATTATCATGTGATTGAGTGGGCGTTATCAGTGGTTATCAGAAGGGCTCTGCTACACCTACTGGTAGGTTCAGAAGTTATCAGCCCATTAATTATGTCTGTCATCAGTTGTTACTGGGAGCATAGATTTGAGGTACTACTCTACCTCCTGCATTTATGTTTATTATAAGGCGGTAACCTTTAGTGGCCACAGTGATTATGATGGGAGCAAAAGAGGAAGTCAGGTGATGTAGTATAAAGAGTGGCAAAGTCCAGGTAGGGAGAGGGTCAGAGTGGATGGGTCAAACAAACATAGGACTTTCACTTAGGAGGCCGCTGTTTGTGTCCTATGTGAAACCAACCAGCCCACGATCTTTTCCTAAACCTAACCATATAGATTTGGCGTCTAAACCTACCAGAAGTGAAACTAAAACCTTACAGCCATTTAATCAGCTGATAACATTTGAAATGGGTGGCATTTCATATGTGTGCAATGACAAATCTAATCCAATATAATTAATTCACTACATAGTAAACACCACTTGACTCTATAGTTAGCTTTACATTGAGATTTCTAACACTTATGAGTTATACATTTGCTGTGGGTGTTGTTTTGAATGACAGTATTTTCACATCTATAAAAGGCAAAGAACTGCACTGTGGGATTTGAGTAAAACCACATATACCTGCTATGGACTTCAATTTTTATTTTGTTCCTTTGGGGAAAGTTTTGAGGGTGCTATATAAATTCTACAAGAAGAAATCGCAAATTCCAATAAAATAGGGGAAAGATAATATATCTCACTATGCAGCAAGTAGGAAAGGGATTTTCTGACCCAGCTTTTGTCTTTTCTTGGTCCCACTACTTGTTCTGGGGTTTCCACATCCTGTCATGCCTCACCTGCCCTCCAGGGGGTCCTATGTGAGATTTTCTCCTCTGAAGATCACCTGACTGCTCAACTGCTGGATCGGTAGGGCTGGTTGGGCAATGGTTTAAGAAATGGCAAATGCAAAAAGGGGAAGGCATGTCAAATAATTTTATAAGCACTTTTGGCTTGGGGAGGGTATTAAAGGGTATTTTTTTGTTCATGTTACTACAGATCGCCAAAATTACACCATTTATCATAGCTAGAAACTGTAAAAACAGAAATAACTGTTGGATTTTCAAATTTCCGATGGTCCTTAGACACATCATTTGTGAAGAATGCTTCTGTCAGACCAAATCTGATCCTAAAATTGTGACATCTCATCAAAATTACTTTATTCTATGTCTCATTTAAAATTTGGCCTAAAATAAACCATTTGCACAAACTAACCAGCAAGCATAACAAGAGTGAAAAACTTTTTTCAACTTCAGGATTTTGGTCTATCTTTCAAACATGGTCAAGGACAAATATTTATAGCTTCAGTGAGGGTCTAAATAATAAAATTTAAAAAAAACCAAAAAAACAGTTATCTACCAGTCCAGGGTTTACAATATGATCTTCTATCATAACACCTCTACTACCTTCAGAGGAGATTATCACATTTCTGTAAAATGTGAGCGTCAGGACAAATGAGCAGAGGTACATCACACAGCACTTGGTGTACTCTGCATTAATGAGAGAGATGACTGTTCATCAGGTACCTACACTGGTAATGAGACAATAGAGGTGTTGGGATGTGTGTCATTCAGCTCAGCAGGTGACAATGATTAATTGATCACATTATATACTCACTTTGCATTAATTAATCAGAGCAGCACATCCAAACAGCACAATCAGTCACAAAGTTTCACACAGATATTGTACTCTTGGTCTGTGCTGTTACATCTGTCTTAATTAATCCGACAGTTTTACACAAATTAAGAACAACATATGGTGAGCATGAAAAGTTAGCCACCTACCGACAGGTTAAGAGCTTTGTTTCTATGGTAATAGTCAGTAACAATGCTGACAAGTGATTCCATGGTAACAATCGGGGGCACCTGTTGACCAGTTGAACCAAATGACAGAAAAACATGACTCGTACTGTCTGGTCTGTTAACGATGTTGTGGAGCGAGTAATGACAAAGGTGAAGAGTTTTTACAGGGTGCATCATCAGATGTTTCTATCTGCCCAGAAAAACTATCCTGAGTCTGACATGTAGCAGAAGTACTGTCAGTCCTGCCACATTCAGGAGGCAGCAGCTCAGCCCTGCTACAGGTCTGCACTGTGCTGAGATTATTTGGTACTGAAAAGTTTTGTTGCACTGTTTTAAATTCTTCACCATGAAAATATTCTTTTAACTTTTTGGCAATCTACGAGAGTGAATGGAGCTCAGCGGTTTGATACAATCTCCCCATTACCCAGAATTAGTAGGAAATTGGTCCTATTTAAGGTGATCAAGGACTAGACTGTGCTGAAGTCTGACTCTAGACCTGGTTCATGGCAGACATGTTGCCATGTCAAAGTAGGAAAAGCACAGGTGTTTTTAATGACATTAATCATAGCTGTATTTCATTTCGTGGAGACCCTGTTGTGCTGTTGTGCATGCTGACTCACTGGAATAACTTACTGGGATGCTTACTGGAACTGAGCCAGTTCTTTGAACGGCCACTTGAGGCTGGCTCCAAAAGCTAGTCAATCCCCATAGACCCCCATGTTAAAATGCCCACCTTTACAGCAGAAATAAGTGTTAATAACCTGGTACAAAAAAACTAATTAAGGGCAGGCTTGTTGCCCTTAATTATATGTAATTATATATAACTTTATGGACATGTAACTGGCTGCTTTGAGTCCTGATAGTGTCCTCAGCATCTCTGTCAGATTTACTCCTCGCTCCCCCATAGCACTGGCCTCTCACCAAAATATTGTTACTTCTGGCTCCAAAAAAAACCAAGATGGTTACAGCTGTAATCCTCAACTCGAGGCTTCAAAACAGGAGTCCAAAAACCAATGGGTAGCTGCATCCATTATACAGTTTATATTCTAGACTTTTCAAATGTCATCTGACAAAATGGATCAAATTCAGATACTGAAATGAGTCATTTGGTGGTCTATGGGAAAAAGTCTTTTTGGGCTACATGGCGTCACGTGACGAATGGTTTCTTTGCTGGTATTTGTATATTAGGCAGTGATTGGCCTTTAAATTTGTGACCGGGTGCCTACCCTTCAGTAGCGAAATGTGAAACCACCTCTCTTGTGTCAAACTTTGCACAGAAAAAAGTCAGTACAGTGAAGGTCAGACATTTTAGGGGGCATGAACAAAAGATAAAAACAATTTTGAGTGGAGGGGATCTTTAAAGTACATATTGACCAGTTGAACTTGTGGGGCAGAGGTCAGGTATCTGGGCAGTGCTTAGACCTGCCATCTTAACTGTCCAACCCTGCTGCCATGTGTGCATTAGGATCCTGCTTTGTATTGCTTATTACAAGAACAAAGATACCATCGAAATGGAAAGTAGGATAGAATCACTTTCTGTCCAATCACAACACATTTTTGAACTGAAAACACAGTCTAAATATATAATTATCATATAACAACCTGCACGATTATGTGGAATCTTTTTCTGTCAATCATGAAGCACACCTGTTAGGTAACAGATGCGTATTGTAACCTGTGATGTGGGATATAATGTAGGACAGTTAATTTCAGACGTGACCTCCTGACACTTCACAGTGGTTAAATATGTACATGCATAGCAATTATAAAGTCATATTTTTATACTGTAATTATTGTGTGAACACAAATAATAAACACGTATAAGCCATAATTAGCAGAAGAATTGCGTCAGAAGCAAAGCGCGCCTGTCACTTTGACACCAATTTACACTCTGGCCAACTTCCCAAACTCTTCCGTATAATAAAGCAACTAAACCCTCTGTGATTGGTTGACCCTGAGTGGAAACAACACCGCTCCTGACACTTTTCACTGTTGATAATCTGTACTGTCGCAGCTTCACACTTATACAATTAGTCTTTTGAGACGTTGTATAACATGCAAAGTATTGCCAATACATTATTTCATGAAACTTCAGTGGAATTGGGTCACTATGTGTACTTATAAACTATATGTTTATAGGATGGTATACTGTGGCAAAGAAAACATAATGGATATGTTTATGTTTATTTTAAGTCTGCTGAACTCAAGCAGTAACCTCCGGGGCTGGAAAAAAAAAAACAGCCAACACAGAAGTGCCAAAAACTTAAGTTCCTCTAATGGCAACTTTGGGCTGTCTCCAGAGGTGAGTCAGTCTCCAAAGACCCCCATGTTAAACTGCCCAACTTTACAGCAGAAATAAACATGTCTGCAGCCTGATTCAAAAACAGTTTTGGTCTCTTTAATTTACACATTCATGACAATTATACAGCAGGTGGATTTTTACATAAGTCACCCACTTAAATTTTGTTAAGGCTTAAATTTGTGCATGATTAAAGGTGTATGCTAGGCGTCATCTTGGGCTCTTGGTAACCTTGATTCACATCTGGCTCCAAAAATTCAACATGGTGACCTCAAAAATGCCAAAGGGTCAGTAGCTATTCAACTGTCCAATAAGCATTTCAGATAAACATACAGGCAGCTTTAGGCATCTTATTTCAGTGCAGTAGGGACACTTTGTAAAATTATTGAAGGATTGTCTTTACATTTGGATGATCGACTAGATAGTATACCAATACAAGGTAGAAGAGAAATGGAATTTATTTAATGGAAACTGTTTGTTGCATGATATGCACCAGCCGGCGGCTATTTCAGATGCAAACACTAGACTTTCATCCAGGTGCCCATAGTTCGATTCCCATGTGAAACCAAAGGTCCCTTGAGTTATTTAAATAACAAAATGGGCTAGTACGTGTAGTATGCTATGCTAGTGACGTATATTACATGACATATGTCAAGTGATGTGACATTACGTTAGTAAAAACCGTACTTATCTAAAACCAAACCATATGTTTTTGTTGCCTAGACTTAAGGAAATAAATCTAAAAATGAAGTGTTTTACCTATGTGTAGGTTTATTTTTAAAAAGACTGTATGTATTTAATGAGCAGAAACTTGTACATTTCATTTTCACAACGCAACTAACAAGCATCAATGGAAACGTCATCTGTGAGCATCCCAAACTGATGCAGGAGGGTTCTATGTTAAACTTTAGGACCACTGATGAAGCGTCACTATTTGACGAGTTGGGATGAGAGTGGGTTAAGATAGCTGGGGTTTAACACATGGCTTTCTGATAATAATCTGGCTGTGTCTGTTTATCTTCTATGAAGCTAGGTAGATGAAAATCATTTAAACAATCCATATTGTAGTTTTGGTAAGCCTAAGTTGATGCTGTGAATCATTTTCAATTGCTGTAAACGCTGTATGTTTTTTACTTTGGATTTCTCTCCGGACATTGTGACTTACATTTCCAGATTTAAAAAACCTAATTATGAAATCACTCTTATATGAAGCTGTTTTCTCAAAGTCCATTGTTGGTCATGCCTGGGTGTGTTTTTGACCTTCAATATTCTTTGCTGAGGCTCTGTGAAAAAATACAGTAAAGTGAAAAATAAATACGCAGCCTCTCTAACAAGGACAAGCTCCTCAGAGAGTTGAGTCATGTATATTGATGGACTTGTTTGGCTCTGAGTTTGCTCCGATTATTATCCTGCTTCTTTTCTTTAAGCCTGGACAAAACCATTCACCCATCTCACTCAGTGATCTGTTCTATATTTGTTTCATCAAACCCTTTTCAAACCCTGGACCATTTTCTAATTACATTTTTTTCAAACCACTTTATTGATCAGTGTGCATGAAACTACAGTAGATGTGTTTTTGCTTTACTTTGTGTTACCATGTGCGCCAAAAATGCACAGTAAACCAGACCAACCAAAAACACTTTGATGAGCTTGGATATCAGAATTAAAATCACACGATTGTTATCTAAACTGCACTGTTAAAAGTGCTGCACACTTCTACTAATGCAGCTTCTATTTGCAGACACAAATAGACACTTTCCCACCACCCAATTTAATTCCCTCAAGTACATTTATCATGTTTATTTATTTAATTGCAAGTCACTGATCTCCTCATCTTACTGAACCTTATTCAACCTTATTTCACCTAGTACCTTTTCTTTTCAGCAAACCCATAATTCTGTATGTATATAAACCATAATAAATCCGCAATCTGCAATTATTCACATCAAATATTTGTTCATTTTCATGAATCCTTTGTTATTCAGCGGGGAAAAAATTCAATACATTCAAAGTTGAGGCTCTGTAGCACTTGCTGCAGTCCAGCATATTTGCTGTCGTTGATTTACTTGGATGATTCTTACTTCTTTTTTTTTTGGTGCCATCCACATGGTTGAATGTCTCTTTGGAGAAAAGTGTCAGCTAAATAAATGTAATGTCATGAAACTAGTAGCAGTGTTGTGTGGAGAGTATAGAGCATCAATACGCAGCTCATGGCCTGTGGGCCAAATCTTGCCTGCAGTAGGGTGCTTTCCAACCACTGAAAATTCACAATGAAAATAAATTAATTCCCACAGTGATATCTTTTGTACTTTGAATATAAATAAAGTTTTTAGGTGGCGGGCAAGGATCATCTGCCCCCCGAAAAAGAGGTGCAGACAAACCCAGAAAGCTCTGACCTGCACTGTGCTGCTCTGACTGGTTTTTCCATGTTTATTCATTTTATCTCATACATATTATTAAAGTTTGTTTACTAAATGGCCCCTGGGCTCCCATCATTTTGCAAAAGTGCGCCCCAGGCAAAACAAGTTGAGAACTCTCGGTAAACACCATAAAAATGGTGTCAAAAATGGCAACAAGGTTTGGTTTTACAATGATACATTTAACACCCTGAGTCTTTCTGACTAATATCTTCCTACTTTTTTCACCTTCTTTCGCTCTCTCCCTTCTTTTTTATCACAGGAATTAATCTGCTGTCAAGGTGTATGTAATTACAGTGGAAGCTCCTGGTGGCTGGCCTGTACATGTCGACACGCACAAGCACACACACACACACACACACACACACACACACACACACACACACACACACACACACACACACACACGCACACACACGCGATGCAGAGGGAGAGCAGTGCTTACAGCTGGAAACTCGCTGCTGTCTGTCTGATGGGGGAAAAAGTAGGTCTCTCATCTTGTTAATCACACATATGCAGTTTGCTGCTAGATGAAGGTGTTGATTAAACACGTTGGCAAGAGGAAAAGAGATCTGCAGGTGAGAGAATTTTCAGGTCAGCCCAAAATCTTTGTGCAACCACTCTGTGCTCATCAGATGGTGTGTGTTTTCTTGTAGGTTTTACTTTCTCGTGGCAGAAAGTATTTTCACTCGTACGGTGTTTAAAAAATGTCCTTAAACAGGTCTGTGTTTTAACATTGTAGAATTTTACTAAAAGAAAAAACATAAAATTGGCTAAAGTCTGCAAGAATAACCCACTCTTTGTCTGTGTGGGTAATGCTTGCAAGATGCTCAAACTAATGGAAAAACGGCCTATCAGCAACATACATATGCAACTTATTCTTACTCCCAGGTCATCAAATACAATCCCTTGGTCAGTGACTCTACATGTCAAAATATGATGTGCTGGGTACCTTTCCTGTGTCAGTTTTGAATTTAGGGATGGCGTGTCAGTTTACACTTGTTACATGGATGTCTCTTTTTTGAAACAAATTTCTGTTTTCACTGGAAACGCACTGTTCCTGCTCATTAAATGCATAATTCCTTTAAATAAACTGTGGTGTGTAAGTTTAAGTGTGGGTAAATACCTTTTTTAGGATTACTTTCTTAGGTTTGGGCAGCAAAAGTACATGGTTAGGTTTAAAGAAAAAAACAACCTGGTTTGGCTTAAAGTAAATACATTTGCTGCTAATGTTATATAAATTGACACAAGATGCGGCATATGGTAGTAAAATGAACATTCAGTTCACAGGCAACAGCTCTGGTGGACATTTTTTTGCAGTCAGCAAAATGGCACACTCCCACAGAACTGGGGACATCTGTGGCATTTTGTTGTGTACTCAGAAAATTTCAAGTAGCCCTTTATTGTGACCATCCCAAGGCACATCTGTTTAGCAATGATGCTGTTTAATCAGCATGTTAATATGCCACACCTGTCAGGTGGATGGATTATCTGCTCACTAACATCGACTTCAACAAATTTGTGAACAAAATTTCAGAGAAATATATCTATTGAATGAATGAAAAAGTCTTGTGTTGCATTTAAATTCTTGTGCAATATAGGTTGAACCCTGCATGTACATGTGTGGCAACCAAAATCCTTAGAAAAAATGTTAGCACTGAAAGTTTTTTCAAACCATGAATATGTTACATTTACATGCCATTATGGAGGCGATATGTTAAATCTTTACTTTTCAACAATACTGTGGTTAGGTTTACATACAAAACCCAATTGGTTATGGTTAGGAAAAGATTGTGTGTTGGCTTAAATATCTGGTTTTAGGGGCATAATCCCTGCAGGAAAAACAATGATATCTTGCTAATATATTAGCCACTTTTCGTGGCATCTTACCATGGGAAAGCAGCGATGTCTCACCAAAAAATTCATGGCACTGGCCCTGCTGACAGGTCACCACAAGACACCCAACCAAAAGACTGATGGAAAAACACAGAAGGGTCACAACCAAACACCCTACTGAAAACAGCAATGACTTGCTAAAACATTACTGGTTTTGTTGTTTGTAGTGTGCAGCTCATATATAGTATTACATCACTTCAGAAACTGATGCATATGAAACGTGATAATGAAACGTAGAATGCCAACTTTTTCTTCTGGCACCTCAACTGTTGTTTAGTCTTCCAGTAAACCACTATATATACCATATGCACAAAAGGTTCCAGTTTGGTTTGTCCTTCACCCCCCTTCCCTTTCACTCTTTGTAAACAAGTGATATACAATTACGTAAACTTCATTTAAACATCATTACACACACAAAAATTGGCCATCCCTTATCCTCAACTGATCTGTAAAGATAGCAACAAATATCACTGTTTCTCAGAAATTGGACATTCCAGCATCTGGTTTGTGTCTGCTGCTATGGGAAACAGCACAAACTATCAGAGAAACAGGGATCCGATCCATAACATTTTTATCCAATTTTAGGTCCCACAGCTTCAAGTTTAATCCATAAGGGCTGCATGTGTCTTGTTTTTGTGCAGGGTGAGGTAGACAGATTTCCAATAGAAAACACTGGTGTGGGTGGGAGTGATCAGGATCTCCAAGGGAGCGGGTGGGAGTGGGATGATGCATCTGCAGGAGTTTGAGCTGAAATGATCGGAAATCCTGCAGGAGTGGTTTAAAAAAACACACTTTATGGTCCCAGCTGAGGATTTTTTTTAACTTGATTAATCATTGCAGTGACCCTTATCACAGACATCTTAATTTTATAGCCAAAGAGAATCTGTAACAAAGCTGATGAATGCAAGCCCATGAAAATGTTTTCTCACATGCAGGTGGAGAAGTTGAAGAAAATCCTGACAGCGTGAGATGTGATGATTTTCCTCTGCGCTGCCGCTGCCTCGTGTGTTCCTGAGCAGAGGCCATGTGACAGCAGATACAAGCGAGCAGGCAGGCGGTGGAGAGCAACTGCATAGACAACAACGCACGGGACCATGCACGCACAATTACGCAGGCATTCATGCACACGCTAATGTATCTCTCCATGCATGAGAGCGAGCATGCTTTATTAGCACATACTCCTCACTACAGATGCACTATTGTGCCTGTGTATGTGCAGACAAAGTCGTGTGCGTGCACTAGGGAAAACAGCATATTGAGAGAGTATACACAGGCACGCACGCACTCCCTCCGTCTCTTTCACTAACTAAAGGCCGGTCATGTGTGAAACTGAGATGTGCAGCATTAATGAATGAATAGCATAGAGTGTGTGTGCGCGCTTGCATATGTGTGTGTGTATAGTGGAATTAATACTCCCTTTGATCCCCTCTCGTGGATTACTCAGAACTGTGGATTGTTATGCATATGTGTGTGTGTGTGTGTGTGTGTGAGAGTGAGAGAGAGAGAGAGAGATAGAGTGCATAAGAGGGGGTGTTAGTAAATCCCTCTCATTCAGCAGCGAGCTACTGTTTGATATATCATTCAGCTAAAACCAAGTCTTGGCGGAGGGAAGGGAGGGGTGAGGAGAAAGACAGGGATCAAGGCAGAAAAGTGGAGCTGAGAGAGATGAAGCAAGGTAGTATGAGACAAATTTGGAAGAAAAAAAGATATAAGAGAGGCAGATAAAGGAAGGAGAAAAGACAGAGAGAGAGGAAAGAGGCCAATGCAAAGGATAATTAGAATCTAGGATCTACATTTCCTCTCCATTGATTAACTATGAATGGAGCTCTGCAGTGCAGTTCAGCAAGGCAAATGCAGGGCACTCATTCTCTCTCTTACTCTGTTTGTATGTGTGTGTGTGTGTGTGTGTGTGTGTGTGTGTGTGTGTGTGTGTGTGTGTGCCTCGGTCTGGCCTCCATTGTGTATCCAAACACACAAACATGGTTGGGCAGTGTCACTGGCTGTGTCCAAACATCCTGAGTGAAACACAGTGATGTGTGAAAAGTCACATGATCGGCTCTGCTCTGAGGAGAACACACTCTAGTTGTCAGTCCTCCAGCAGTAGCTGAGATCATAATAAGAAAGAGAAGAATAAAACAAGCCTTGGGTTTTACAGATGAGAACAAGACATTTGTACATTGGCATTTGTTGTCACGAGGCAGTCATAGGCAAACTTGAGATGGAAATGCAGTACAAAAGGGTTCATCTTGCCATGTCTCATTGTTACCAGTCACGACAATGACTTGATGGCCCGTATTGTTTTTACATCATGAGTCTGTGTGTGTCAGCGTGGCAAAATGTTGTCCTGGAGACACCTATTGTAGTGGGAAGTATCACAGAAGCTGTATTGAGTACTTTGTTGGTGTTTATGTGTCCATCTGTCTGTCTGTCTGTCTGTCTATCTGTCTGGGGACACAACTGTACAAAATGCAGTCACACAACTTTACAGGTGGGTAGCTGAAGGCCCAGACACACCAAACTGACGTCAAAGAACTAGCAGCGACAAAGGCCGACTGTCACGTTGCCCGACATCGCCTGTGTCTTGGCCAGAATGTTGCACATGAACACACTGCAAAACAGCCAATGGCCAACCAGCATGTATGTTCTGCACCTACACGAGAGGAAATAACTCCGCACCAGCAGATCAGCCAATCAGAGTGATTTCATTCACCAGTAGGCTCTGCCATTTCGGACACAGATTTCACATACTGAATTAGCTGGGAAAAAAAGCAGCATATTGCAAATAGTAGCAATATATGAACTGGAGAGGTGTTGCAGGGCTGATGAGGGCTGATGATAGGAGACGAGGGCCGACAAAGGCCAATGGTGAGAGACACACCGCAAAAAATAGGCCTACAGCTTTTCATTGATGGCCCAACATTGTCCGACAGCAACAATGACTGTGTGTGCTTGGTGTGTCAGAGCCTTGAGATCACATTGACAAAGATGGGTGTGGTCTGAGCAAAGGGGAGCAGAAGTAGAGGGGTAGAAAGTAGGGAAGGGACCACTTCACTTCCTTGGCCCACACTCATTTTAAGTCATGGTTTGCTGTATCATGTTTTTTTTTGTTGTGTTTTGTTTTCTAAACTTCATATGAACTAGGCTCCTGTATTGCATATATATATTGTATTGTATAGTATTGTGGAATTAGTCTGAGGAGTGACTAGCAGTATTTTACTGTATATTCATCTCTTTTCTTTCCTCTTTTTTCCTTTTCTCCCCAAATGTTCTGCTGGTTTTTAGCATCTTGAATGAAGTCTGATCAAAGTTGAATGAATGTAACTGTCACATAAAAAAATCATAAATGTCTTGCGTTTACTGTGCAAACTGTTATGCTCTAAATCTCTTTTCAATGACACACTCTGGTATGTTCTGCACGTATTCAGCACCACAAACGTCCTTTGTACCATTAGCCATTATACTCTACCATAAGTGTGTCATTGGGACCTCTTACATCCCTCTCTTGCTGTTCATACACTAACATTCAACCTTCCCTCGAAAGGCTTAACTTAGATTGCTCATAAATGTATATGTGCATTTTTTTTTTTTAACCATTTTGAGGCTTTAGAAATTGCAATGTCAGTACAACATTTTGCTCCAGAGTAAAATATCTCAGGATATAAGATGGATTTTCATTACATTTAGTACAGACATTGACAGAAGTGAAATCCCATTTTTCATAGTAGCACCAACAGGTCTCATTGATTAGGCCACGCAAGTTTAAATACCCATGGTTGTAACAGTGAAACTGCGGATGGCTCATTCCATCACTTACTTTTTTGATTGCTCTTCAAACATAAGATGGGCCCTCTCCTGGATCAAAGCACCCCTGGCCGCTTTCAAATGGACTGCGGTGACGTCACATGGGCTTTGTCATCAATCAGGAACAAGTCAGCCTCAAACTTTGCTGCTATTACCAGACAGCACATGCTCTATCAGTCTCAACTGTGTCTCAAAAAGAGTCATCCTATCTATGTTTTTTAAGCAACAAAAGATAGTTGCCAAGCAAAAGCATCAAAAACTTGAAAATCAGTGATGGCAAGTGGCGCAATAATAAACAGTGCTACGGAGGGTGCTGGTTTTAAACATCATCATCTCAAGATAAGTGCACGATCAGTTAAAGTCACACCTTAATGCTGGTAGCACTGTTCCATGGAGATGTAAACCCCTGCAACGCTGAGCTGACGTGACAAGTCAAGCCAGCATGCGTATGGAAGAGGGCTATCAGATAACTGTAGTAATTCTAGAGCCAATTCATCCCAAAGAGCACTGACCACAAACTTGCCAAGGTGCCACAGCATCCACCTTCCCTCCAACTCCCAATTACAAAGTCTGCTCATATACTACTTCATTTTAAAAACACTAATATGATGATACAATGTAATGTAATCTTGATTTGCAGAAACGTACAATACCAATATTCCTGCAACTGTGCTGTAAATAAAAGATCAGAGTCCTTTCACCACTTCTAGATGTTCCCAAGAACTCAGAAAGGACTCAGATACAAATTTAGTCAGAGGTTTTATAAATAGCTGCAACCCAGTGTAGGCTCTTGGAATCATGAAGCCTCACTGTATCATATCCAAAAAACACAGCCCGTCAGTATTTTTTTAGAAAGCGCATATATTTTTGTCTAACAATAGGCTACTGCTATGATTTAAATTGATGACAAGTGTAATGCTTTTTGAAAGTGAAACTCAATCTGTTGTTTTTGTCAGGGCTGTTCTGTAGAGCGGCCCTATGTGCTCCAGATCCCATGAGAGACCGGTCCATAACTCTGACTACGTGCCAAGGCCTCCACAAACTATCGATTCTCTGGTGCACTTTAGATGTAACCCAACTCTCGGCCCCCATCAATCCTCTCAGCCCCCTCTGCATCCCGCTGCAGCATCCAAAAATGCCTCCTAGGGTACTGGGTCTAACTGGAAATTATTGATCCTGGCATGGACCATCTGATTATGATGTGTTTTATGACTCTCTGGATGGGAGCTTTATTGTTTTAGTGGCCGCATCTGGTTTCTGATGATGGACTTGATGAGGTCAGTGTAGGGGGAGCGGAGAGGAACGGGAGGCACAAGTGAAGAGAGAAACACAGAGAACAATAGAGAAAGAGCGAGACAGAGTGATGTGTTAGAAGGGAGAGTTTAATCGATACTCTAAAGCATGACATCATCGTTTAGCCAGTCTGGAGGGACATCAGGCGCTCTGCCAGTAACCGACAACAACCAAACCCCGGCCATGAATCATTAATGTCATCCGCTCATCCATCCCTCTACGTTGGTGCAGTCCGGTCTGATGTTACAGGCCAGGGCACCTTCAAGCCACGTGTTTGTCAACAACAACAACAACAACAACAACAACAACAACTGATTTCAAATGCTGGTGTTGTTGTGTTGAACTAAGAAAGAGAAATGGAGCAGTGTAGCTCTACACTGCATACCTCTAATGTTTTTCCATTTTTCTATTGGTCTATCTGGTAATGTTTAACTTTGGTATCATTTTTAAAATGAGTCTTGAACTTTTTTTTATCTTTACTTTCTTTTTTGAACCATTGCCGTGTATTTTTAATCTTAATTATTATTTGTAGTAGCGGTAGAAGTAGCTGTAGCTGAGTCAGAAATTAATTTGGGTTGTTGTACTGTTGGTCACATTAAACAAGACATTTGAAGACATCAGTAATTGTAGGTTAAGTTGACAATGGAAATAACTCTTAGCTGCAGCCTTGGGTACATACTGTATCTAGAAATTATGTTTATACTTTTATTTTACAGTAGAAATATGCTTTAAAGGAAATGCAATGGCACCCGATTGCATTTTTATCAGCAGTTTCAGCGCTCCCTCTGTGTCTACAAAGGATGTGTTCAGGTGCAGTACTGGATGTAGGTCCCTCGCATTTTGCAGCACACAGAGCCCATCATATAATAACTGTAGTTATGCATATCAAACAGAAGAAAATAAACTTGATGCATTAAAATATGTTTTGAGCTGTGTTTATGCGCAAATAGTAAAAGTTTAACATGAGCTGTTGTGCCGCCTGTGGAGACGGTCGGATTGATTTAAATAGGAGCGTATTTGTGACCTTTAGCTTAACAACTAGAAAAAATGCAAAAAGAGAAAATAAATGTGCCACGCTGTGAGGAAAAACATGTATCAACACTATCATCTGTTAGCTGTGGACCCTTCTCATTTAATGTCAGTTTCTGAAGGAATGATAACAGTAAAAATTATCGTGGTAAATTATCTGTAAAATAGGTTAGATTTTGTCATTTCATGATCTCGACACTGTGTCTATTTTTCAGTCACACTGCCTTTTGAGTGAAATGTCTCAATAACTGATGTGCCGTAAAACCTTACATTAGCATGTTAGCATTTAGCTCAAAGCATCGCTGTTTCTAAGTACAGCCTTGAAGAGGTGCTAGCATTGCTGTGGATTCTTAGTGCTATCGACTTATTTTATCATTTTGACTTTAAGGTCGTGTGTGTAGGGTTTAGTAGAATATAGCTGTGAAGTGGCAGAAATGAATCCTCTCCTGTGTGCCTAGATTGTAGGAGAACAATAGTGTCTGACCCGAAAAAGGCAAATGGCTCTATCTATAGCCAGTATTTGATTTCTGCCAAAAGCTGCCTCTAAATCTTACACAAGATATCTTACACGTCCTCACACAAGAACAGGACCAGGGACAGGGAAAACAGTAAACAGTAAACAGCAACAACAAGAGATTATATTTTGTAACTGGAGCATGTGCAGTTCATGCATGCTTGATATGCGTACAATCAGCACAATCACAAGTACACGTTGACATAGGGGTCCACATGGACCCTTACAGATAAAAACATTTAGGTCATGTACTTCAAAGCACACCCTTTAGGATACATGGACGCAGTAAGTATGAATTTGGCTTCGCTATTACCTGCAGCTATCCTGCTGTTGTTGTTAAATAGTACGTGCCTTTAAGCCACAACTAAGTTATTCTTGTGTTTAAATCTACAACTCATCATTTACAAAACAAGATATATTTCATACACCCGGGATTTTAGGAAATAAAAAATAAACATGAGATGGAGAAAATCCACACACCAGCCACATGCTTAATTAAGCAAACCCATTAGATGGTAAGTCGGAGACGTTCCCCACAGCGCTTCACCGAGCTGACCTCCAGACAGGAGAGGATGGCTTGTCTAGAGGTCATTATAAGAAAAACACACACAAAAAGATGCAAAAGGTAGATCTCACACACCACAAGATATGTGAGACACACATGCACAGACAGAGAGATGAAGAAAGGGAGAGTCTGTGAATGGGCCAAGGAAGAGGTTAGTTAGTATTCCTGCTGTCTGGAGGTGAATTGGTCTCCTATGGATTATTAATGAAGCAGGGAGAGCCCCTTGTAACCCAGCACACTCACCCATTTTAACTTTAATGATCCAGGCACATCCGAACTCCAGTATATCCTTACTGATGGAGTTGAACAGGCGGGCAGACAGGCGGACAGACGGACAGTCAAAATACGGTAGATGAAGAGAGATACTGCATATCATATTGTCTAAAATCTTCCCTAGTTCCTAGCTCATTAACAACTGACAGGAGCTGTAATTACAGATGGCTGTGAATTCAAGTGTTTGATGACCATCATGATCAAATTGATATCAATAACAGGAATACATATTGTTTATGTGAACAAACTAACATAAAGATAACCAACTGCCGATGAAAATAGCAATGACAGACAAATACATATGTAATCTTACTGTTGTGAACAAATTACTGTATGCCTTGTCTTTTTACTTCAAACTTTGTGCCACAAACTGCAACAAACATTTGAACAAGAGGGTCAAAGTTCAGGGTGCAATTTGAAGTTTTTATGTCTCAATTGTATGCATTCTCCATGCAACAGTACATAGTTTGTAAGGGCAGCTGTGGTAAGTAGTGATAGTAGGGTAAATGGCTGCGTCATATCCAGCTCTCTATATACACCCATGGTCAGTCTAAGGATATCAGTGATTGTAATATGAGACCTTTAAGTGCACCCTGCCAAGACGGTTGCACTCAGGACTGCTTGAAAACGATCCAAGGAAGTCCTGCTAATGGAAATAAATTGATGAATGCAAGATTATACCACGGCCACTGAGGTAAGACTCTGAGGCTAGCAGCTCTGTACTTATGCACAGTGGTGCTTTGATCTAAATGCTAAAGTCAGCATGCTCACCATGAGATTGTTAACTTATCTCATGCTGTGCCAGCGCTGGAAAAAGGTCTGGCTAGACTTTCATAATTCTGCACTATGGCAAAAAACGTGCTCTTGGTTGTTTGTATTTCTTTAAACCAATCAAAATCATCTTGGGCAGCACTTAGTTGAGGATGCAGCAACAGTGCCCTTGCAAAACAGTGTCAGAAGGGTTTTGGTGGAACATTTGCAAGCGGGGATGTGAGCCCTTGCATTAAAATGTCCAAATCTCTGCAAAAGAAAATGCCACATAAACATTAAAACACATTTAAGCGTGTAGGTTGCTAGGTTGTTGTTTCATTCACAGTGCTAAAACAAGTGGGGATATAGGCCTGGCTACACGAGACATGTTCCATGTAGTGACAAGGATTTTGACCATCTGAGATTGGCAGCCAGTGACCATCTTTATACCCACAGTCATGCTGATGTTTGGCAAGTGTGTTTACCACAGTTGCCATCCAAAGCTGGGCATACACTATACAATTTTAACCCATTTCAGAAATGTTGTGAATTCCAACTCTCACTGTACAAGTAAATCGTCTGTGATGTAAAGCCAAAGTTCAGGATTTATGTGCTCACACTGTACAGTTCTGATGGTCAAGCCACGACCTGAGTGCTCACACTGTAAGTGTAAAATTGACAATAAAACAGCCTGTTGGTCTCTGCTGACTCTTCTGGTTATTGACAATTGTCAATAAAGATTCCTCTGAAAACTCCTGGGGCTTCGGGCAAGTAAAAGTTTGCTTGCTAGCAGAGGTACAGTTTACAATGATGAAGAGACTGACGATCCAAAAAGAGCTGAAAAGGCCATTTCAGGCCCAGGTCAGTCCAGGTTTTGATCCTCACTCTTAGTTTCTTTTGCTCTCTCTTACACACATACACACATGCACACAAGCAAGTACACAGCAAGTTAGCAGCACCAGCAAACTAGCTGGGTATACACTGTATGATTGATTCAGTGAGAAAAAGGCACTGACCTTGTGGAACTCACTCATGACTCTGCCTCAGCTGTGTGCGAGCCTGACAACAGCAGACTAAAATTTCTGACTTGTCAAATACCCATCCTAACTTCTGATCGTGCCGTGAATGGTCCTTGCTCCCCCCTGTTCACAGCAAACGCCCAATAAAGTTGAAATTCAGTCCGACTCTAAAATGAATCGTGCAGCCCAAAAATCGTGTGAAACAGGTCAATTGTACAAAGTATGCCGTGCTTTAGTGAAGGGTGTTACCATGCTAACATTTGCTAATTAGCAGATGAAATTCGTTGTGCAGGTACTTGAACAAACCATTCCACAAACTGAGGGTTTGGCCTGGTGATGGCACCAGACAAGAAATTAGGAGATCGGACGCTACCTCTGGGAAACATAAATGCACAACATTTTGTGCCAATCCCTTTGGCAGATGTCAAGATATTTCACTGGATGATAAAACATTTTTGACCTGATGGTGGCAATCACCACACGAACATAAATGTCTAAAAACGTCACAGCAATTGTCGGAATATTTCAAGTGGTGGACCGACCTGTAATTGACATTACTATCCCCAGAGCCTTGTTGTTAGCGTGGCTAAAAACACCCATTTCTCTGGTATAACAGGACGACTCAACCTCAGCTGTGGTCAGCAGTTTGACCACTGTTCTAAATCAGAGCAACAAGGGAACCTATTTACAATGTTCCTCAGCTGGATAAAAAACAGGAGCCACTTAAAAATGCAATGTCTGGTTACAAGTGAGTTCTGTTAATAAAGGTACAGTAAGAGCCACATTCACCCTCGAGACCAACCTGCCTGGGGCATGAATAATAACACATCAGCTGTGATGAAGAGCAGATGTTGTTGACTCTCATCTTTTTACATGTGAGATTGAAAGGATTCCCGCAGTAGCTACTGGAGTATTTACCGAAACCCCCCTTGACTATCCTCTTCACAGGCTTAAAGAGAGGTGAGATGATACTGTATATCCATAAAAGTTAATCATAGCCACACATACGCAGACACCTAAACACATAAGCACATGTTTCGTACACAAACAAATGTGTACATCCGTCGAGGTACTTATAATCTCGCACATAAACACGCTCACGCTTCACCACACTAGTTATTGCTGTGCCCCAGTTGCCATAGTGACAGGGTGACAGAATATTGAGCTCAATGTGTGTGTGTTTTGTCACACTTCACCCTCTCCCAGATCGTGTTGAGTGTTGATTTGTGAGGATTTCACCGGTGCTTCGCCACAGCATTGGTGTGTGTGAGCACGCAAATGTGTGTGGGTCTATCTCAGTGTGTGCCTTCGCTTGTGTGAGTTGCTGTGTGTCATTGCCCGAATGTGAGAATGTGTGTGTGGATGATAAAACAGAGGAAACACTTGAGCTCGTCTGTCGGCACTCCAACCAGAAATAGGCCTTATGAACACCTACTCACCAGATAAGGGCCTCTTTTCCATTGAGCCCCAGACTGAAAATCACTCTGACCACTCTGACTCAAAAATTACTCATTTTCTCCCCCCTGAATCAACCAGCTGAGAGCTGACTCTTGCAAATTATGGTCGACTTTATAACTTTAATTTGGAGAGAATACTGAACAAGGCCCTTTATTGCAATGAAATGTGAAGAGCCAGAACTTTATTGTGCACTGAACAAAACGTCGATCTTAACAAGTGTATTTGTGTCAGACTACGCCTTTAAGACTCAGAGTCAGTGCTTTAAAATAAGACTGAGGTGCTGATGTAAGATAGATCACTGCTTGCAAAATGACACTTCATTCTTCATAATTTATTTACTGCTTGTTTTCAGAAAGTAAGATACTCTATAATAGGGTTAGGTCATGGCTATGGCTTACAACTGACCATACCTAAGCCCTGCCCCTCTTTTTTAATCTGTGCTCCGATAACATTTGAGCAAGCTCGGAACCTGGAAGACCATCGATTAGTTTTCTCGTTTCCTGTTATACTTAGTTATGCTTTGTGCTAGGCTCGTCTATATTGTAAAGGCAACCACATTGTGAAGATATTTAAAAGATGTGGCTTGGGGACCTGTAAAAGCGACACTTGACACACATCACATTGGTGTCACAATTGTGTCCAGTCACATCTTAGCTAATGTTAGCCAAATATTTGCTACCTAACTAGCTAATGTATAGCTACATTAAGAGGAGTTAGCCTGATGGCAGATCAATAATGGCATCCAGGTTTGCTGTCTCCTTGTTTCTGTGGTCATGTTCAAGAGATTTGGGAGATTTTTAAGATGACATTATTGTTAGCCGAATCAAAGGTAACATTCCTTTGTTTATATTGTCTCTGTAAGGCTACGTGCCACTCCAAAGTAATTTTTAGTGTTATTTATCTGAATATGCACAATGTCATTATGAATACATCCTTCCATCACATACTGTAGTCCCTGCTGACAGCTACTTAAAACTGTATTGCCGGATGCCTAGAAACCATCTACTAAACTGCTGCACCCGGCTAGATAGAACCAGCTTTGCCGTGTTTCTTTTTGTCAAGCTTGTCCAACCTGACAACAGTAACTACAGCAAGTGGAGTTATCAGCACTGTAATTTCTCATTAAAGCTGTGGTCTTACCTTTTCTGGATTCCCATTCATTTCGATGAGAAAAAGTGCAAGATGTATTCATGCTTCATGTTGCACACTGATCCAGAGGGCCTTTCTCATGGCAGACCGATGACCTGTCATAACAGGAAGAGCACAGGTGTTTACTAATGACATTATCGATGGCTCCTTTCTATGCAAGTGTTCCAGAGAGGGTGGCAGCAAGCCAGCGTGCACGATACCAGACGCCTGAAATCAAATCAGCGAAATGAAATACAGCCAATATTAATGTCTTTATTTACACCTGTGCTTTTCCTACTGGGCTAAGTCAAAATGTTTTCGATGACAAAAATCTACTTAAATTCAATCTGATTACACTTTGACACGTGAATTCATGACTCTCCAATGTCTAGCCAATACAAAAGAGGGATCATACAAAACATTTGTATATTAATATTTTCTTTATGTAACTGCAGTAAGTGCAGGGACATTAATCAAGGATAAAGACAATGAATGTTTGCAACGAGTTTTACCACTTTTTGGACTGCAATTATAAGATGGCTAGCAATGCTTTCTTCTATTTTCACCACACAAGTAAAAATTTACTTACTGCGCTGATGAAAAACATCAGGGTTCGGTAACAAGCAAGCAGCCAGAACAGGCAATCAAAACCAAGAGGCCAAGGCAGACAGGTGAAATACAGGCAGCAGGTCACAATAAGACAGACAGAGACAAGAAGGCTGAACCGGCTGCACATGAGACGATTTGGCAAGCAATGATGAGGTGACTGGGGTCAGGTGTATACGTGAATGTGAACTTCAGGTAATGAAGAAAGTGTGAGGAAAACTGGAGGGCAGAGAGGGAACATGCAATTTTCATATAAGACATTTTACAGGACAGTAGGAAAAGCACAGGTGTAAATAATTCAATTAATAACGGCTGAATTCTATTTAGCTGCTTCAGGGTATTTTTAAGTGAACTCTGCTGCGAGACTTTTTTATTATATTCTGCTCTGTTCTCTTCTGTTTAACCATAAGTAGTACGAGTGGTTCCTCTGCTGTCTCCGTAACCTAACACGCCCATCGTTGCTTTAACAGGAAGCGAGGTGGTTAGCACGTTGGATGTTAATGGTCATAGCATCTATTTTCAGGCTGCAACCTGAGACGACTGGCAGCTGTGTGGACCCGGACTGGGCCACTCGCCCTGAGCACAGGACAGGAAGGCAGATTGGACACTGGGGTTTAGGTGTCAGTGTATGTGTGTGTGTGTGTTGTGTGTGCCCGCGAGGGCAGGAAGCGGACGTGGACACCCGAGTCGTCTGATATGCAGGGAATCTGTCGCCTCCTATCACATGGTGGAATCTGTCGCACCGGGCCAAGGACAGGCCAAGACTTTCCCACAGTCAGAGCATTAGTCAGGCAGAGAGAGAGACAGACACAGAGAGTCACTTCTGTCAGTTCGGACTAAAATACAATGACAGAGCAACACTTCCTGTTTCACTGCAGCCTGTATCGAGACATCCGAGCCCAGTTGTTTGCCAAAATAAAACCCAAATATGAAGAAATTGTCAGAGTTTCAAATCAACACAGAATTTAATATTTATTTAGGGAAAAACAAAATATGTCAGGGCTAGTCGTAGGCTGAGGGAAAGCACATGCAGCACATAAAACTGTACTAAGCTGCATTTATAATTTGTACTTCCTTCTGTCTTTATGGCCTTTACAATTATCATGACATTTATTTGTGAAACTTACAGCTTACAGTGAAAGATACATATAATTTTAATTTTAGAACCAGGGTTGCAAAGTGCCACACAAAAAAGACCATATATCTCACGTCTTATTTCTGACTGTGGAAGCAGCAGTTGGCAAAACAATATTACAGAGCTGTTGTGGAGCTTTCAATCATATCACACAGTCTTTTAGCAGATCAAGTTTGTTGTCAATAGCCCTTTTTACACAGAGGTCGCTCTATAGGGCCGCTATAGCATATACATTTTTACACAGAACCAAACAATGGCTGCGTCATTCTTCTCCAGTGTGAGATGATACACTGCATCGTGGCATCCTCCAATCAAAAGAGCTGTCACGGGTGTCACATGTCATACAACAGTATCGGTCTCTAGTATGACATATAACATATGTATTGGCAGCGCCGTCTAACCAAAAATGGCATTAGGTGTCAATCACAATTATTTACCTTCTCTGTCAAATGGTGGCTAATCTTGTCCTCTGCCCAGAGGATAAGGAGCTCCCGATTTGCGGACATTTACAGCCACTTTTCTTCTTTGAGTTAGCTGCTAAGAGCTAAGAGCTACTTCTTAAATCACCCATGGTGGGTCACCAACATAATACGTAATTAAAATGTCACACCTCTCATGGTCACATCTTTGCAGACCTTATACAGACCTTGTTTCGGGGCTTGGATGTGAAACCTCTCAGTCCTCCCTCTCTGCAATTGTATCATATATACAGCATGGCGAGGCGAGGCGGTAGATATTCAAATTTCCACTTGTCTAAACATTTCTTATGGTATACTTTGCCAGTTTTCAACCAGCTTTGTATCAAAACAATGTCAGTAGTAATGAGCTGTGGTAAACTATTCTTCAGCTTACCAGCACCCAATGCTCCCGACTAATCTCCCACCTCAAATCTCCAATTTTTATCTGGCTCTCGAGTGTTCAAAATACAGATTGTACCTTTTTACATTTTTGTATGCCCACAACGGGGACACATAAGAGTATAGAGGAGAACTGTCTTCCCTCTCCCCATATCTCTCAGTCTCAGATCAAACAGTGAAACTAGGCAGTACTGATCAAATATAAAGTTTCTGACAGAATTGCCTATTTTTCGCCTAAAATGTCCTCACAAACATATTTTAGTGCACTGTTTGGCTGTAATTAAAGACTGATAGAATAAGCGATGCAGCTACCATGATGTCACTCATTGGGTTGTGGACTTCAATTTGGAGGCTTCACGTTCCACATTCTGGTTGACGCCATCTTATTTTTCTGAAGCTATAAGTGACCATATTTGGATGACAGGGTGAAGCTGTTAAGTGTTATTGGGTCGGGTTACATAAATGTTGAAATGAGCTATATAAACCAAATCTGTTTTTTGTTCCGGGCTGTAAACATGTTTATTTATGCTTTAAAGTTTGGCATTTTTGTGGGTCTATGGGGATTTACTCTATTTTGGAGCCTCAAGTGGCCGTGAGAGGAGCAGCATTTCTATATTGTGAAAAATTGAGGCTGAATAAAAAACTGAGATCAAACAGTAAAACTAAGCAGTGCTGATCAAATATGAACCAAGATTATATTGCTTTGCCTAATCCTCATCTCAAATGTTTTCAGAGTTAGTTTACAGATTAACTGTAATTCTGGATTTTTTTGTTAACCGGCCGCCATATTTTTATTATTTTTTACATCAAGCATCAGCAGGAGCGTTTACTGGTCTGGTGTAGCGCAGTCCATTCTGGTAGTTGAAGGTTTTCTACCTCTCGAGCGCAGGGCTGTTTCAAGACTCTGGGGGCCCTAGGTAAGAGGCACCTTGGAGCCTTTCTTAGAAAGATCATCTTTCCAGCACTGAAATACGTCTTTAAGGACTTCTTGTCCATGGTGGCTTGAAGGATTAGAGGAAGAAAAATTATTTTATCTGCTGGTAAACATTGTATGGTCCAATCAAAAGCTTCAGAACAGCTAATAATGGTCCCTGTGATTCTGCTGGACGTGGATGAAGACCTTGAAATGTTCATAAAGGAAGATGGTTGAGGCTGTGGTGCCACATTTCATTTTTTATATATGTAGTTGTGTATTTTGTATTATGTATATTGTATTTTGTAGATAATGTTGTGTAGTGTATTAGTTCTGAATTGTTATTAACAACCTGTTTTCAGCTTAAAGAGCACACACATGTGTCACTGTGTGGCTTGTTAGCTGAGAGAGTGAGAGGGCAGATTTGACTTGACCCTGGCTGTCACATGCTGTCGTTAACACAGCGAAGAAGAGAGGATGTCAAAACCATCAACCCTCTGAGAGGAAGAGAAAACAGAAACCCAGATTCATGTGTTGTGTTGAATCATTATCGAGAGGCGGAGTCATTCAACATGTGTTGTAACGTGTGACGTGGGTGCCAATGGGGGAAGCAGCAGGTGTCCTCAGTTACAGTGACATTTGAGATTTTGTTAATGTATCTGTTTGATTACATCTGTAGTTAATCTGCTAGTAAAAGGTAAACAGGGACATTTTGTGGACACATGTCAGTGTTACAGTATGTTACAAATTGGATTAAATGATGTCACAACCACCTGAAACACAGCAGATCCGCCAGTCATTTACAGTTTATGTTTCAACAGATAGAACAAGCTTGTTCAAGGTTAAGTTTTAGGGCTATTGCACATTTCTGATGTTAAAACTGACTGATGGTAGGCAGCTAAACACTGATGAGCGAATTCACAAAACGATTGGAGCAGCTGCTAAACCTGCACAAATAAGACGAAAAGAAACTGTAATTCTCAAAGCTTCTGCAAAGGATGAAATTCACCTCTAACTGTGCTGCCAAGCAAATAGTGTCTCGGTGCTCCTGTGCTATTTGCATGTATTTGAATTAGGTATGCATGCATACATTATGGTTATGCATACATTTAGTACAAAATTGGACCCTTCCTATGCAAATGAGCCTCACTGCAAAAACAGTCTCATTCACAAAGATGAGCACTGACAGCCACATGCAGTTACAGTGACATTATTAGCGGCTTCAGACAGCTGGTGGTAACTAAAGTGCATTGATAAGAGTGTCATGTCCAGACTCTCCAGTAATCATGGTATCAGTGATTGTAACCAGACAAAGACATCTTCCTGTCAGGCATGTGTGTTCAAAAGCACTGACAGAACTGACAGACGGGGATATTAAATCACAAGTATGGTTCCTCTCTGTCGCGTTTATATTCCTTGCTTGAAGTTTTGAGGAATGCCCCTGCACCACATCAGTCAGGACCCTTAGCTCCCAGCCTACTACTACATGGATAATTGCAATCAGCTGCAAAACTTCATGGGCATGTTTGCATTGTAATATTATTAGCACAATATCTTCTGTGAATTTGACCTTGAGACGGGGCAGGTCGTTGTTACAAATGATGCACAATTCATGGTGCTGCAACCCATTCTTTGTGAATTTGCCTGTGACTGTAGTTTCCAAATGTTGGGGCTGATACCTTTACCCCTTTAAATGAAACAATGTCTACCCGTGACCCTTAGCTAAAGGTTATGGCTTTAGTTTGGACATGAGCTGAGAGCAACCGAAAAAAAGATTTTTCCCAGGATGGAAGAGATTAAATTTTCCCAGATTTTGCAAGAAAAAACAACAACAACATAATTTCACGTCACAAATTGTTTTGCCTTTCTCATCGCTTTGTTGACCTGGGGAATCAATCTTGGGGTCGCTTGGGGCTCATGACCCCCAGGTTAGGCATGAAAAACAAAAACAGTAAATTCTTAATTTGCCCGCTGACATGACTTGGAAAATGAACACAGATTAACTGAGGTGAAAACAAATATCTGTGTGAATTCACCATTTGGTACACAACACCACCACTTTGCACAGTACAGTTTAAATTTCAGTCTATTTTCAAATGTATCATTTTCATGATAATTAAACACACTCCTATTGTCTTTATTTTAAGATACTGTTGTATTAAATGTATTCTTTCTATCAGGCTATATTTAGCAGGTGAAATTTACTGAGCCAGTTCTTATAGTGTAGGAATCCCTCTTCCACTTAAAGAGATTCCACTTAGTGTGATGATAGAAACTAATCTGTGTGTGCACGTGTGTGCGTGTGTGTGTCTCTGTGTGTGTGTGTGCGTGTGTGTATGTGTGTGTGTGAGATGCAGACATCTCAGCTGCTGTGCTGTAAAGCCACGATTCATGTTTGCCAATAAGTAGCAATGACACAGAGCCTGGGCCGCAACGCGACCACGGGATTTGTAGATCATTAGTAGCCTCCACACACACACACACACACACACACACACACACACACACTGGCAGTGTCCTGTGTCTCCTGCAGGAAATGACTTGTTGACATCCTGATTCTGAACGCTGCATCTTCAGCTCTCCCTACAGATAAAGGACACTAATGAGGTGAGACAGACAGAAGCAAAGAGTCACAGGGAGATGAGTGGAGAGAGGGACACCAGATGAGAAGAAAAAAGGAGTGGGAGGGGAGGGGGACTAAAATAAAGCATTAGCCACATGAAAGAAAAAAGAGGGGATGGGATGAATTAGCGGCAGAGACAATTAAACGCGTTTGAATGAAACAAGAACACCCTGTGAGCACATAATGAGATTACAATGTGGAAAGAACATTCATGATTATTTTGAATCCACCAGAGAGCTCTCATCCCCGTTAATACTGAGACGCATGTATTCCTCGATAATAAAGCACTTGACATGCAGACTGCACACGTTTGCTCAGTCTGAACAACCAACACGGAATATGTTAAAACAGTAAGGAAACTAAGACTCATCATTCGACTCCTTTGTTCTTCTCTACTCTGACTGACTACTTAATAAGAATACTCCCAGCCCAAGTTTATATAATATGATTTGCAACAGTAAATACTGCATGTTTTTACAGAAACTAACCACCACCAGAATTACATTTTTATTAAAGGTCAACTCTATCTACAGTCTTTTCTGGGTTCTTAAAATGGAAATGCCTGCTCAGCGGAAAGCAAAAAGCAGTGAGGTAGGTTAGATCACTGATAATAATGATACTAAAAAGTATGCCTAAAGAAAAAAATCAAGCGTAAGCTATCTTCAGAGTATTTGTACTGTTCTACCTCGCCGTCAGACAGTCCTCTCCGATAGGGAACTGAAGCCATCAGATCAGTCACGTCACCAGACTCCATTGACAGAAGAAGTAATTTTACCACGGGGGTTCTGGTCTACTCTGTTTGTGTTGTTATTGTGTGACTTTTAGATCCAAACTAACGTGGCATCCACAGCAGCACATTGTTTAGCATCTGTGCTAGTTAGGGGTTATTGGAATCTGAACTAATCTGAACTAATTTGGAAAATAAATAACACACAATTGTTAAAGAAAGGTTGGCTCAATCATGAAGAGCTGCATTAGGCGAGTTAGAAGTTTTATGTAATGCCATCATTCAGCAACCTACGTGAGGTCACGTGGGAAAATGTGTTTCGGAGGCCTGGCAAATTAGCATTTTGGCACTAAAACATATGCACGTCAACCAAAATTTCAATGTTTAAATTTAAATACAAAAAGCCACAAATAAATAAAGCCACAAATTGAAATAAAAAGCTGAACAATAACAATAATAATGGCAATAATAGTAATGGACCAACCCTTTAACATGATGAGGAAATGCTTTTAAAAAAACATTAAGTTGCATAATGTTTCTTGAACTCATCTGCAAAACCTATACAATATATTTTAACTGTTTTCTCTACAATATCTGCTCTTGCGAAATCCACTTGTAGCAACTAACCCTTGAATAATGTTTATTATGGTTATGTTTAGGCATTTAATAATAATAATAAAAAAACACTGTCAACATTTATGGTGAATTTATTTTATAGTGATATCGTCATCAGAGACGCACGTACCAGCGAGCCATTCCCATGTCATTAAATCTGATGCTTTGTCACACCCCTAAGCCTGTGATACGGACACACAAGGCACCCTTTAGCGTCTATTTGAGACAACTGTCTTCACAGGCTGAGTGGTACCAGTAAAACTGACTGACTTTTAACATGTAAAAATGTTGTAATGTCCCTTTAAATTCATTTTATATCTCCATTCATACGGACTTGTCACATTGAGACTAATTTAAATCTCTGTTTAATAGCCTACATATTGTATGACTTTTTTGGCGAGTGGAGCTGAGAGTGCGCTGGTTATGCAATATTATGTTTCTTTCTTTTCATCAGAGCTGCTATTTTAAAACAGCACTATGAATAAACAGCCTTCAGTGAGTCTTTTCCGAAGGATGCGGCTCATGGTACTCTGAGCTGTTGTAACTAGTCAAACAGTAAATTTAGCGTCAAAGGTATCTGGATTTCAGCGCACGATACACAGAACCATATTATTCTCTGATCTGAAGAGTACATTTTACACAAAAGTAGAGATTTCAAGGGTTTCTGTGTTAGAGAAGTTGTTATCCAAGCTTTAGGGAAATGCATTTATTCAACAAGCATGAAACTCCACTCTGCCTCATGTATATGAATTAATTTAAATCTGCGAGGACGGAAACGTAGAATTTGAATAATTAGTGGAAATTGTACTCATGTGCATTTTTGACATTCTTGTGTGTGAAGTCTACCCTGCAGGGAATCCTCCAGCATTATGTAACGCAACCCAATGTAGTTCAAGCCTTCCTACAAACAACAGGGCATGGAGTTTAAATAAGTTTAGGCCAGAGGAGGGACGCTTTCTCGGCTTCAGCACATCAGGGAGAGGTGCTTATTGGAGGATTAAAGAGGAGCTTCTTAAATCTTTATTCACTCAGGGAACAGTGAACTCTTTTTAACCCAGACAACTGGAGTTAGTCAGGCTAATTCAACTCTCTCTAATGCTGCATTTCCACTGCATGCTACGACACAGATCTACTGAACTCCACTTGCTCTTCTTTTGGTTTTCCATTAACAAAGTTGTGGATAGTACCTGGTACTTTCTTTGGTGCTAACTCCGTCAAGGTTGTGTGCCAGCGTAAGGCTCAGTTATGCTCAACATTAGACACAGAATAAAACTCCCCAAAACCATTTTAGACAGTCTTCCACGGTTCCAACAATTTCCAACTCTGGTTTGGTCTAAATAAACCCCTTAATTCACTGAGATGTAACAAAACATATGTTGGCTTTTCATGCTGTTTATTCTTGCGGGGAGGCACCTACAGTACAACATTATTTCAACAAACGTGACTTTAGTGGCAACAAAAGAAAGATGGAAATAACAGTTATTGTAATATTTTAAAAGTGACAGATTGCTTAATTGAAAACATAACATTACTACTCCACTGCTCGTTTGGGCGTTAATGCAAAACCTTACCTCAGTAAGTTTGTGACTTGCTGCTAGTCAGTTTGATTATATGGAAGTTTTTACAGAAGTTATCCCACTCTTACACATCTGAAAGTGCTCTGACAAGTACAATAAAATGTACTTCAAGCACTGAAAGTAAAAGTATGCAGAATGTTGCTTTTCAAAGTGTTGTAATATTATAGACACATACACATAATTTGGGGTGTAAATCACTGGTTTCATCACGATACGATATCACATCGATTCTTTGGACAACAATACCTTATTTGCCAATTACAAAGTCTGCCACAATATGATTTCGATTCAATGCAATTCAGGGGTTTGCGCATCAGTATGAGACAAGATCATGTACCTATTTAACACAATCCTCCACAGAAGAAGCTGCCATCTTTCTTTTTTGCTTTTGGCCATGAAAGATAAAAACAACACATAAATAATGTAAATATCTTAAACCACTGAAGTGCAGTAAAGTTTACTTAATACTGACTCCGCTAACAAACATGGATTAAGTAAACCTTCATGGAAGCCTTCCTGTATGGAAGCAACGTTTTCACTTTAACCCAAACCATGACCTTTTTACTAAAACTTCACGACTATCTCGTTTAAAAATCCAAAGCCAAACTTTTCCAAACAGCGTTAAACCATGGATTAACAACAAGATAACTCTACGAAGGTCTAGAATTCAGCTCAGTAGAAACAGTCAAGGTTCATGCACACATTTTTTTCAGCCCAACATTGTTAAAACTGAGTTGCTAATGTTGCTGTAGAGAGAAGTTAGCAGAATGAGATGCCCAACTAGGCATGTACGTAGTGTTTTATCCTTTAACGGCATTATAAACATACGGCATTTGCTCTGTCTGTTGACTCTATGCTCTCTGAAATCAAAAGTATCTCCATGCTGCTGATTTATTCCCGAGTAAATAGCGTTACACTCATAGTATTTCTCTTGGCTGCCTGCTATCTGCCTGCCGCTGTTTGATGGTGACACAGACTTTCCAAATAAAAGCGTATCCTAAAGATTATGATATGGATCGATATTTTCACATTGCATCGATGATACTGGATTGCTGATCACTGAATCAATATATCGATCCAGATCAACGGATTGTTACACCCCTAATAATTATACATGAAGAGCATTATAGTCTATCAATGTGGAGACAATTTTAAATACTACACTACATCTGAGTTGATTACTGATACAGCACTGCATATCATGTAAGGATATTTTGCTGTAAAAAGTAACTAGTAGCTATAAGTTTCAAATCATTGTTGAGTAAAAAATGCAATATCTATGTCTGAAATACGGTGAATAGAACAGTACTTCAGTGAAGTACAAGTATGTCAAACTAGTACTTAAGTACAGCATGCGCACATTCACAACTGCCCTTTATCTCCTGTAAATGTGACTCTACAGCCTTTTCTAAGAAGTAAATACAGTAATAGATAGGTACTCTCATGCTACACTGATGATCCCTGAGAAAAGAAACGCGTCATTTTTACTGTCAACGGTGAGATCAAAGTACAGTTTCTGACACAGGATCACACTGCTCCAGCTAAAAGAGTTTAATTTTCTTGCTCAAGGACACTTCAGCAGGGTGCATTTTGACTGTGAAGCGAGGACTGAATCACTCTGCCACCCTGCTGACCACTTCTATAATCAGGGCACAGAGTGGTGTGCACAGTGTCAGTTCAGCTGATTTGGGTTCAGTACGGTGCAGTTCAGGTCAGTGGGAGTTTGCAGAGGCTGATTATGCAAGCTGATAGATAATCTAATGGGGTCAGGTAGGACTCTGGCTAGAGTCCACAGCGTGATGATAACAGCTCACCACTGTTACCACCGCATGCTACTACACTAATAAGGAGCACACAGTAATTGTCAACTTTCCACTTGTATCTCTGACAGTAGTGCAGCGTTGTAATACATCACAAACATACACACATACACACATAGGATCTTCTAGAGGCTGTAATCACTTATTCTGGTTTCTGTCAGTGGTTCAGCCCGTCCTGCTGAGCTCTGCAACAATTCCACTTCCTTCCTGTTCCCGGGTTACCATGGTAACAGTAAAGGAGAACTCTGTTATCATCAGATGGATCTGGCCGCAAAGATTATTTTTATCTCCACTTCCCCATCTCTCTGCCTCCATATAACCAGGGGACTGAGTGTCCTCGCAGGTTTCACGCTGCAGCTGGAGTGTACAGCCATTTCATAGGATGTGAGAGAAGTTAAAACAAGATAAAAGCATAAAGACAATCGGAAGCTCACCGCTTGCAAAAAAGCGTAAATATTTGTTCGGGATCCTGATATGCACAAATAAACAGAAGCACACACAGAGCAAAGGATGGACAGAAGAGCAGCAGCTGTAACACAACATGCAGATAGGAAGCCAGCATGTTTGAAGCACAGAATTTCTTGGATGAAGGGCTCGGTTTCTTCATTGTGCAAAATAACAACATCAAACATCACTTTTTCTAGTTAAAAAAAAAAGCTGTGTTTTGAATTTAATGCCAGCATAAACATGTAAAAGACATATTGCTCAAAATACAACCTTACAGTATTGAGGGAAACTGTTCTAAATCCACCTCTGGGAAACCTTGATCATTTTAAATAAGTCAAAGTTAGGTCCATGAGCTCTGATTTAGCTATTTCTGTGGTTTATTTTAATTTAGAGTGAGATGGAAATGATCACACCGGTAACTCATCATTTCCTTTATTGCTGACAAATCCCATGAGAACACAAAACCAACCATGAACTGATTAATCTAACGTAGTATTAAACATAGCCTGACATGTCTTATCCCTATGTGCCCTCTATTCTTCTTTATAAACTATAAAAGATAAATCAATGAGCCACACTGTTGCACTGGGCACTATGAATGTGGGCACTAAGTTTTATCGGTTTTTTTAGTCGTACACCCACCTGCTTCTGCAACCACATGTGTTTTAAACTGAAGCTGAAAATAGTCCCCAACAAATGAAATTTTTTACTCCTGTTTGAGTAACGTGCCCAGCTGTGTTAGGAATTTACTACACATTTTTGAAGCCTATGAACTAAGTATTTGTTGACCAGTTAAATGATTCACATCTTCAGTGGGAATCAATGGGCTCTGGGCTCAGTGCCACAGACAGGAAGTACTGAAAGATGGACAAACACATTGTTGGTTTTGGTCTTTTCAAAGAATTTGTTGATGATGAGAAACATAAACAGTACACCAAACCACAGACTGAGTGAAAATGTCAGACATGGCTTCCTTTTGTTTTGTTTTTTAAGATTATTAGTTTTGGTCTTTATTGGACAGGACAGATTAAGTGTGAAAGGGGGGATGACATGCAGAACCCCCTGCAACTGTGGCAAGGACATTGCCTTTGTACACAGGATGCCCGCTCTACCCTTTGTTCTACTGGGCACCCCAAGACATGGCTACCTTGATGTCACCATTGATTTGTTGACTACCATTTTAAGCGCTGCACTTGTCGCGGCAGTATGATTCACAGACAGGCAGCGTCAGTTCATAATGTACCTGATGGCACCTGTTGTGGCGGTATGATACGCTGCAGAACAGTGTCAGTTAATAAAGCTGCTGGTAAAGACATAGTGTAAGGAGCTGGAAAGTGTCTATAGGGTGGGTGGGAGGGATGGTGGATGGGTCCAACAAACCCCACACCTTAACTAGTTCTCACTTCCCATTTGAATATAGAGCCAAACCATGATGTTTTTTCTAACTAACCACATGCTTTAGTTGCCTAAACCTAACCATGAGCTTCTGTTGACTACCCAGTAGTGTTGCACGGTATACCGGTACTAAAATAGTACCACGGTATTAGAGTATTCCAAACGGTACTATACTGCATTTGGAAATTACCAGTACTTTGAAATTGATTCAGTTCATTAATTTAGTTAATTTATTTTACTCATTTATGCTCACAAACACCTTTCTTGTTCCTGTTGGAGCACAGATTGCACAAGTGGTGTGTATGACAACACATGTATCAACATACGCAGCTGGCGCACGTGAAGAAAGACAAGAGAAAGTTTGCCTCGAAAGGGAGACAACAGTCGTTATTTCAGAGGTAAAGATCACCCTCATGCAGAGTGTCTGATGCCTGTCTCACATCCCGTAATAATTTCTAATCTAACCGTTTGTCTCAGAGGAGCAGCCAGGGTGAAAGAGGAGCGCTGAGGTGGTCTAACGCCTGTAAGGTGCTCCCAAGACGATAAGGCAATTTAAAGGAGTCAACGTGCTAATGGTGTGCTAATCCGACTCCTGGGGGCAAAGCACAGCGTTTCATTCATCATTCATGAATGCCAAAGTAGAGAGCATGTCTGATCACTTATTATTTTATGGGTGCATATTACCTGTTGGCTGAAAAATGACTGAAGATATCTTATTACGACTCGAATGAATAACCTACATGTGAATGGAGGAATGCTGTGACAGACGATTAAAAGTGGGTTCAGAAGATAAGACAAAGACCTTGCTAGTGTTTGGGTAAAGTCCAAAACAGCTGAGAGGCTGGATGGTTCTTATTTAAAATTTGTTTCACAGAAAGTATAAAAATATCACCATAAACCAATATATTTCAGAAGGCACAGAAGAAACATCTTTTATGTATCTCAACTGGTTGAGACCAGTTGGCATTTTAAATAAAGTTTTTTCCTGGCTCTGCTTAAAGGTGTAACATGTAACATTTAAGCAATAAAATGTCTAAAACCAACTAGACCTATTTTAGATATTTTGTCAAGTTGTGTGCTTATATCATCCCGAAAGTTTCCAAAAATATTCAAATCCAGAGAAATCTGTAATTTTATTCAAGGTAATGGTGTTTCCAATTGGTCGTCTATCAAAAGCATCATATAGCCTAACTTTAACCCCCTCTAGTTGCTCTAATATCTAGGGAAGAACAGGGGGAAATATGATGATAACAAGAAAACAGCAACTTTTTTTCATTCACTGATTAATTAATGAATTATTGCATTAATTAGATCCATTGCTAATGTCCACCCTTTGATAGTCTGACGATCTGTCCAGAGTGTACCCCGCCTCTTGCCCAATGTCAGCTGAAAAAGGCTCCAGCCCTTTGTGACCCTGAATAGGAGATAAGTAGTTGTGGATAATGAATAAATTAATGAATGGATGAATGGATAATTTGCACAGTAATCCAGTAGAGACCTAATATGATTTTCAGTATCAGTCCAGCATAGTACTATGTCAAGTAGCTCATGCGAGCCATCAAGCTGATGCTTATGGTAACACTTTAATATTGCGACAACATTCAATATTTTTCATAGTCATCAAAGTCTGTCTTTTGTTTTGTTTTTTTGTTTTGATCAAACCCCAGGAACATTGCTGGGCTTTGAGGCCAATTTGACATAATGGCCACAAACAGGGGAATTACAAATTTCAGTTAAGTCACACGATGCCACTGGGCCCAGAAATACTTTTTCCTATAAGAATTATATTGTGAAGGAGGTCTGTAAATCAGTGAATATGTTTCTTTGGGACATCTGGGTGAAATGACTTGTTTCCATATCAGGATTTGATCCATTTGGTTACATTTTGGAAGTCTGGAAGAGCCGCACAATTAAATTGTTTAATCCATATTCAGTTAGAGCCACACTGGAAGTTAGCTGCTCGGCTGGCGGTAATCTCTAGCGTGCTTGCTTTATTGGCCTAACAAACTTTTTTTTGCTTTATGTGGCACTCAACAATTTCATAGGAATGAATGGAGCCCTGCCTCTAATGCTGTATCCAGTTATCTTTATGCATATATGGTTTCGATTGTGACATTGTTTCTGTTTTTGTCCAGTCCTATATAAACTTTTAGTATAAAGCATTCCTAAAACAAGCAACTTTTCATTAGTTTTACTAGGCTATATGATTGTTATTTTAATCTCTTTTCCAAAGCACTTAGGTATGATTCCCAGTAATGGTTTCTACAATCTGGACTGTGGCCTGACTGCCTGTTGTGTGGTAATCACCTGTTGTGGTTACTCTTTAACTTAGAGCGGATGTGTGGCACTGTTTATTAGTCTAGAGAGCACCTTAACCTGTCTGGAGTTATGTTACACCGGCCAGGGAGAAGAAGTGGAGTTGAGGGGAGTGGAAGGGTGGAGAAATGGATATTAAGACGAAATGAGAGAAAGGGAGGAAGCCAGGATAAAGTAAATGGAAGAAGATTAAGATATAATAAGAGGCAGAGGAAATGAGAAGTTAAATGAGGTGAGAATTCAGTGTAATCGAAAAGAAGACAGAAAGACAGAGAGGGTGAAGTGAAAGAACTTCGTATGACTTCATCCTTATCACTCTGTGCGCCAGACTTCACACTGAATCACACATTTCACTGCTGGAATCTGAAAGAGTTTTCTGTGAGGCAATGAGGATTGATAAACCAGTTTTGATTGTGGAAAACTACAACAAACAAGTCATGGTTTGTCGTTATTTCAGTTGTCAACCAAATTATGAACAAACCAAAAAGCATTAAGTTGTTCATGTGATTGTATGGATAAAAAAAAAAAAAAAACACCTGCACGCTGACTCATAGCCATAAAACTCATTCAAATAAACATTTCCATCCAAGGCAGGTCTTTGTCAGGACAAAACGTTAAATATTATACAGGATATACACACAGCAAAGGAGTCAGCCATGTTGTTTCTACAGTAGCCCGGAGTGGTCAAACCAAACACTGGCTCTAGATAAGCCATGCACGGATCTCGTCAGCCACTGTAGTTCTGCTTGGCACATGAGAGAAGTTCCAGCTCAAGCCTAGATGCCACAAAATCCTAAACACTAGACCTTTATTAAAACAAACATAAATAGAAAGGACTATTTATAGAGCTACAATCACAATAAGTTGAGTATTGTAAATGAAGAGGACATTAACAAATAAAATTGAGGGAAAAACTCACCTGACCCCACACAAGCGTCAGACTAACCCCACATCTTGACCATTCAAGTAAAATATAAACATATACAGGAACAACAATGTTTTTGTACGGCAGGGTAAGTCAACTTGTTGTTTATTTTAAGCTAACGTTTAGTTATGACTCCCGGTAGCGTTCGCTAGCTAGTAGTTTTTAGCCTAGTGCAAGTGAAACTAAACTATACCACTTTTCCATTTGTTTAATAGCAAATAACCTCAATTTATATACAACTATTTAACCTAAAATTAAAACATAAGTAATGTAAAAAAAAAAATTCTAACCATCTTTGTTTGCTAGCTTAACTAGCTAACGTTACTTAGCGTCTTACCTTGGATGAAACAGGAGTTTTTGTTGATCTTTTCATGGATTCAGGTGTGAGTGGGGTCTTGCACGTTGTTTAGTCCATATCTGACATCTCTCCTCTTCCATGTTCGGCTTTGAAAAAGTGAAACAGACGACGTCCTCCCTGTAAAGTTTGACGATATCTTCAGTCTGACTTAGGCACCTAGTTATGGTTGCAATTGTGGCATTTAACAGTGCCTGTTCTATGGAGGGACTCAGAGAAGGGTCACTTCAAGACAGTATACATCTAAACATCTTGAAGAGTACGACTACAAAGGCAATGGTGCGTTCAGAAATATTCTCTGCGAGTGCCAGGGGACACTCTAGCACAAACTGGACCGTTCGTAAATCTGGAGCACTGGTTGAATGTACCGTTCTGTTATCCAGAGCACCGCGCTCTCGGGAGACGGGACAGCAGAGCGCCAAGCAGCGTGAACGCGTGATGAACTTTACAGTTTGTTAATTCATGTGGAACTTAAATGTTTCTTTTCTGTGAGAAACAGTGCTCTCATTTTAGTATAGAGAGACCTACTGAATAACAAACGCACCATAGAAATATCAATAATGCATCAAAAAAATAATAGTTATCTAAAATGCATGTATGACCCTAGAGAGTCACATCAGAAAATCTCCACACGTGTGTCTTTTGTCAACTTACACAACCGTGTGTCATGATCGAGACTGCGTAGAGATAACAATGGATACATTCACTGTCTAGTCAGCCTGGTGATGGTGGATTAACCTGGCATTTCCTGAAGCCTGTAAATGCTGGTTAAATGTGCTTTTTAAAATCACGAGACATTTACTATAGCTCTGACTATTAAAGTTATCATAATATCAGTACCCTAAAGGCATTGACACTGTAATATAATAGACCAGCATGTTTAATGAATTCCTTGCGCATATCAACACAGTATAGCAGTGCTAATGTTACTCAATGCCAAATCTCTGTTTTGAGGATGTGCTTGTTATGCAGGGATCTGCAGGCTCAAGAACTTCAGGTCCTTGGAGTCTTACAACCTTTTAACCAGTTACTAAAAAAAAATCTGGGAAGAAAAAATGAACCTCAGGCACTCGTGCATGGAGCAAGAACAAATGCATTTGAATTAAGTTAAAAAGCCTTTATTCCAAAACATGGCTGCTTACATTAAAACACCAACTGGTTACGACCCTAAGGTCTTTGTCACGGTGCAAAAGGGTGGACAGGAGTCAAGCAGAACATTGTTACTGGCTTGTCACCCAATTGTTACTAATAAGTGAGCACAGGTTCGTGGACAACAGTGGATTACAATGGGAGGCCATTTTGAAAGTGACACACCTCCACAAGTGTTAACAGCAAAAAAAAAAAAAAAAAAAAGCTAAACAAACATTAATATATATACATCTCAAAATCGCCATTGCCAAACCCACCAGACTCCATTCAAATAAACAGTAATTTTAGTGTGTATTGTGCCTGCATATTTTCCACACTTAACTGGGCGAGTTAAGGTTGACTTCAAGCAAACCAGAGTTGTTGATTATTAAAACAGTGGACAGATGACCCAAGATGATTTTTATGAGTTTCATTTTGTTTCTGTTGACTTTAAATTACTCTTTATTGAAATGGAGTCTGGTACGTGTGGTGATAGTGCATTCAGGGTTGTTTCAGGTTAAGCAAAAGGGATCTTACTCTTTAACAAAACGGCCTGTCTCTATATGGTTCCTTTAATAATCCTGTCAAACACGAACAATAACAATCTGAGGGTGTCATTAGAAAAACAACAACTTTAGTTGATGTAAATTGATGATGCAAACATGTGTTTACATTAGAGCCTGGCTGCTGCTCTCATTCAATACTGGACCAATGTCAAAAAATGCTTTTCTCATTAGTCACTTAGAAAACACCTAAAAAAATACACTTTAATTTTGGATTTTAAGTCTATTTGACGTGCAGAAAGCCACACAGCAACTCTTCAGCACAGTGAATGCTTTCTTTCCCCCCTTGGTGTAAAATGTGACGTTTGTCGTTGTTCCCATAAATACCAACTGTATCTATCTATCTACATGTGATTGTAATCATCAAATAATGTCACAGATAACAGCAGGAGTTACTGGATAATTTGGATCACACAATTGATGAGAAGTACATTTAACCTTATGGGAATGAATAAACACACAGCAGCCTCTAAGGTAATGTCATTGGGGGGGGGGGATAAGAACACACTGCATATGTTTGCTCACAGAGAACAGGGTCAAAGTCAAACATTCACATAGGCACATGTGGCTGCTCATGCGCATATATACAAGCCTCAGATGCACACGCACTCACATACACACACAAATATAGTGTCTGAGATCATAGTCTATAACAATCTTTTGCTGTGGCCCGCAGCAAGTGTTTAACCATATTTGGCCTCAATAAATCTGCTCCACATGACTCAGGCAAGGATTTATTTCCACACTGCCACGTCTCCATTCACTTTGTTGGGTGGTGGGTTAAAGATTTGTGAGCAAAACTTTTTCATTATCTATTTAAAGAGAATTCACTGTGTTTCTCTTTTATGGGAGCACTCACTGTGTTTGAGGTGATGTCAGTGACTTGATGAGCTCAAAGTTCGTTCAGGTGTGTGTGTTTAATGAGCTGGCAGGAAGTCCACCAGCTAACACAGGTGGGCTGGTGAGGTGTGTATTACCCAGCTGCTCTTGTCAAACAAGTGTGTCCTACTCCTACCTTCCCCCTTTATAGTCAGTGAGGTGCAGATGACTGTCATGTGTGGCTGTAATGTGTAATTAGAGTGAAAATGTACAGACTATACTCTGTAAAGTTTGTCTTTTACTGAAGTCTAAACTGAATTTGAAGAGAGGTCTTTTGCTTTCCTGAAGAAAACATGATCTAATGCTCCTGTTGCTCCCTCACTGTGGTGTTTACCATCTCAGGTTCCTCTAAAATACTAATTTAGATCTAAATTTCAATATCGTAAACACATTTAGAAGAACATGCAAGCCCTTCTTTGAATTGAACCAGCTGACACAAACTCAACTCTGATGGGGTGTATGTGATATTATCAGTAAATTGTCACACTAGTGTCATTCAGAAACATTAACATAATAGCAACTTAAATTAAAAAAAACAAGTAGATAACACACAGCAACATTCAGAAGGCAATATGACATTAGCGATCACAGTTTGCCAGATGGATTTAAAGGGGGCCTGTTATGCTCATTTTCAGGTCACACTGGTGTTTTGTGTTTCCACCATACATGTTTACATCAGGGTTGAGCCAAACACTCAGATGAAACAAGTATCTGGTACAGAGCAAGTAATGTCTGAGTAATATATATCAATGTCCATACTTGTGAAAATCTTCTGGGAAACATCAATCACTTACTCTCGTGATCAAAAACTGATCTGAAGCTCAACTCTGAGGTTGTTCTGTTAATAGTTTTCTAATGAATAATAAATGTAGCATCTTCTGTTCAATCAATTTTATTTTAAGGTTTAAAAATAACATTTCCTGGTGAGACCCACCCATTTCTGCTTTACGCCTCTTTCACTTCTACTTTGATACCCACTCATTCCAAGTACAGATATGGCAGCCTGTTCTCATTCCCAGGTCATTGAATACCGCTGCTTTATTGGTGATTTCAACATCAAAAAAGCCATGTTTCACAGCAGCATGATACATGGCTGGACAGCTACATGCCGCTGGAGAGCGACAGGTTAAAATGCTGCCAGAAACAAGGTAATATAAGGAGCTGGAATGTCACTATAGGGTGTGTGGGTCAAACAAACCCTGGACTTTGACCTGGGAGCCTGGTGTTGACTTCCTGAACCCCAAACCAAGAAGTTTTTATCAAAACCTAACATGCTTTTCTTGCATAAACCTTATCATGTGCTTTAGCTGACGTCCCAGTGTTGGTAGCCGCATCCTTGAACGTCAACAGCAGATGCAGAGGGATACCTAGAGAGTAATATGTAGAGGTGAAAGAGAAAGCGGCAATATGACACGACTTGGAATGAGGACATGTTAGATATGGATACAGCTGGTTAAACAGACACAGACACAGATAATGGTATACTCGCTGATCCCTACTTTAAATGCTTTAATGTTCACAAAACATTATTTTAATCATCCTGGAACACCTGTTTTCTGTCTCTGTTTGTGATACTCTGATTTACTGCCTGTTTCATCAAGCTCTCTCAGTCTGCTCTGATTGGCTAGCTTTTCTGGGTCTTCCTATCTGCGCTCTCTGCATCTCTGCACCAGCACTGCACCCTGGGAATGAATACAACGCAGTATGGCAGCGCTTTATACCATGAGAAATCATCAATAAAAACCTCCAAACCAAAATCTTCGCTATGATCCGAAATCTGGGAGACATTAACAGCATCGACAATAAAATTGCAGGTTTCCCTGATGTTAGCAGGTAGCTTCATTTAGCTGTTGTAAGCACTTCACAGTAACATGCCTGGAGCAGATGACCCTGTAAAGAAATCCATCACGAGCTGACATCAGCTTGTCTTGACAGTATAAAAGAAATGTTGGAAGTATTCGGAGTGGTCTGAAGCCTGAGGTTTATGTTCACAGGGATTACTTTTATATATGTTTAACTCATCTTTTTAAACTTTGGCCTCATTTGATATGAACATCTGACGTTTTTACATTATATATGAGTTAAAGATAAGGAACACCATAATAAGTCCCCTTTAAGGAGTGAGTAATACGTATTTTAGGTGAAACACTCGCCCAGCCTTCTCTGCTTTTCCGTTCCTTTTAGTTTCCATCATACAGGTATGCAAGCCTCAACATGATGAAACATCTCTCCCTCGCTCCTCTCATCCTCCCTCCCTCCACTTCCGCTCCCTCCCAGCTCCCCTCTCATTATGCTCTTGAAGTGGTGCGTTGCTGGAGAGAGTGCTGCACTGGTTCTTTATATAACTGTGAAGGAGAGCTGAAAGTACAGTACATGAGAGTACAGTACCACTCACAGTGGGAGGACAGTGCTCGCCTAAGTACTGCAGCAGCAACAGCAGCAGCAGCAGCTATAGCAGTTATTTACTGTAATTATTTGAGCCCATTAAAGGAGCCAGCAACAGTGGAGCTTTTGTGAAAGTAGCCAGACCCGAGCTCCTCTGTTTGTCAGTGTCAGGACTGTGGCAGATGTAATTTACGAGTTTCAGTTCTGTCAATCAGACGGAAGCACGAAGAGAATCTCATTTAAAGAAGATGGAGGCAGGATCATTACTGAAATAAGTCAGTGCTGGGTTCAGAAATGACGGCACTAACATACAGCTATTTAATGTAGTCCAGACTGCGAAAATGGTAGCTAACACCCACACATATGTAGACACACAGTTTCTTCTCCAAAAAAAACATTATGTTCAGAGCTGCAGTTGGCACCTGCCTTTCTATATAAGAGGAAATGTTGAGATCAGATATGTTTCTGCTGTGACCCTTCGTTCACCCTCGGATCATTTCAACACTCAAACAGTTTGGTTGATGCAATGTTAGTTGTATAACAGTGTTTTACAGCTCTGGTTGTACTGTGTGGACACAGCTTTTCAGAATTGGTGTCACCATTGACTGATACATAGAGGGTTGCTTTTTTTCTGCTGCCAATACATTTTATATATTTATTAATATTTACAAACACTTTGGCCTAACTTCCTTCTCTGGGGTAACTTCATCTCAGTTGTGCATGCATTATCATCAGCAGCAGCAGGGTTAATCATTTCTTTAAAATTTTTGTGTACTTATTAAACAATAGGGCTACTAGGTGAACAAATGTTCTTACTAACAGGATGTGGAACAATTTGTTCACAGGGAGAAAAGTGTTGGTTCTGCAGGGGCAAATTTGAGACGTGAACCTGACCTGGGACCTGAGGCCATATTTTCCCTTAAAGATTCAGTGTAGGATTTAGGGGGACATACTGGTAGAAATAAAGTATAACATTAGAAGAGTATGATCTTTAGTGTATAATCACCTAAAAATAAGAATCGTTGTGTTTTGTTACCTTAGAATAAGTCGTTTATCTATTATCTACAGAGGCTTTAATGTGCCACCCCAAAATTTTCAGTAGTCCCATCTGGTCACCCCTACACGGGCACCAAAATAATGAAATTAATCAAGCAGGTCTTGTGACTTTACAGAACATGGAGCCAAAATTTTCTATCAACATGCACCTTTCACGAAACCAGGGTGAAGCATCCTCATTACAGCGAGCAGTGTGAAACATGTTTTCAGTTCTTGAAGCTGAGTGAAGTGCTTCACTTGTAAAGACAACAGCGGAAATGTCACAGGGCTGGTGATTAATTCCTTTAACAATCTCCATTCATGTTAAACCCTCAGGTCTAATTATTCTAAATTAGAGCGGGAAACATTTCCTGTTACATGTACTCTCATGATGATGATGGGCATGTGGGAGACCCTGTCATCACGTTGCCAGGAGACCAAAAAGTAATCAGTCGGTGGTGTCGATCATCCTGTCCCCTACTTCTTCAAACAGGGTGGGGCCTTCATTTCCGTTATTTCACCTCCCTTGTCACTGCAATATCCTGTCTGAATTACCATGAGGTGAATGGCTCACTCGGCGCAGGAAGTCACAGTAAAAATGAAAGAAGAGCCATTGTAGAATGAGGGAAGAGAAGCGAGGGCAACACTGGAGGAGATATTTATAGCCGGCTCGGCTCAGCTCACAGCGCTGTCTTTAAGATGCTCTTTTTTATTCCCACCAAGCCTCCTTCTCGCTTCCTCACTTTGCTGCTTCTCTCTCCCTCACTGTCAGCTTTCATGTGCACATGTGCCACTGTTACCCCCTAATTGAGGAGATAGGAAAGGCAGTTTGGGTTATGTGGGAGCACCGTTAATGGACACCCAGGACGAAGCTCAGAGAAAACAGAATTGTTATCCCTTGTTTCTCTGCAACACAGCTGGATCTCAACCACCAGTATATAGACTTAGAAACTGTGCTGGTATATACCACCACAAAAACAATTATGTACTTGAAATAATAGTTCATAAGTTTGGGAAATATGCTTATTTAGAATATGGTTTATTGCTAAATAGGTTTTCACATAAAAGGAATTTGCTATGGTGCATTGGTGCATAACATGAAAATTGTGAGAAGAAATAAAAATTGAAAATAAAAGCAGGTACTGTGATCAAAGTTGTTGAGATGGGTTTTGTTTTTTTGGTTTAGTTTTTTTTAGTGGTAAACACAAACAACATGCTCCTTCTTTACTGCGTACAAAACACACACAGCACAGTACGAAAAGGGAAGCTGCAGAGTTTCAGTTTAAGCAATTGGATGTGTAGCTGCCAGTTTCTTTAGAAAGACAAGACAAACCTTGTGTGTGTGTGTGTGTGTGTGTGTGTGTGTGTGTGTGTGTGTGTGTGTGTGTGTGTGTGTGTGTGTGGAAAAGATGAGGGGAAGTCAGCAAAAAATAAAGTCTTGTTGCTCCATCTAGAACAGACACTTAAAGTCCCTCTATTTAGCATTTATACATTAATAACACACTATAATGTAGTTGTATGCAGTCATGTTTTTTACTGCTTTGGTCAACAACTTTAACTCCTTTTGTAGATTCGTAGATGGAAGCTGTTCCACATACAGATAATGACAATGACGTAAAACTAATAATAAAAATAATTGGAGATGTGCACTCAGTAGAGCTCAGATCTCCGCCAGGCAGATGCATTCTGGCTGCAATGTGGCCGCCAGAGCGAAATAAAACACACAGGTGGAAAGACGAGCACAGCTGCGCTCAGTGGAATTTTTCCTCCTGGCTCCTTGCATACACGATGGCAGTGAAGATAAAAAAAACATGTTTTTTTTCTGTCTGGTATTGTGCCTAACTCTAGTTGACTAAAACATATCAGGTATGAAACTAATGTGCAGATGCTGCGGTTAAAAACTGCTTTTCTATGGATGTTTTTGAACCAAGACGAAAGCCAGAATGTTGTCTGCGATATACAGTAGGGCATCATGTTTCTGGCTGAACCAATTGCCAGAAACGCGTATTGCTACTGTATGTGCTACGTGAATTTGTTGAGGACTTGTGGCCCTGTCAGTTGGGTAATAGGAGTGAAAAACAGGTGTTTCATCAATTGTAAATCACCGCAACCACAAGAGAGAATAGCATACAGTCGTAAATGTGAACACAAATAGGCTGATTGGTCCAGTAGTTTACGAGATTATCTGCGGACAGATACACACACAACCAAATGCTGGTGCCTGGTGGAGATAGTAATAATGAAAATGTCTTCATAGGAGAAGTTAGTATGTTTATAATACTGAAAACAAACATTTAAAATGACCTTATATTAAAGAGTACACATAATGTTGCATAGCAGACACGTTTTCTGCTTTTCCAGACCTCTGGGCCGGAAATCATTGTTTTATGATATAACCTGTTCAATCAGTCAATCAATCCAAAGAAAAATCCAGCAAATACTGTACCATGTAAGCTGTCAGTATGTTGATCAGTATGACAAATTCCTCTGCATTCATTGTACTTACTACTTAAAGTGATATTTTTTGTAATGTTGTGGTAAGAAATATAATTGAAACACATGTTAAAGAAAAAAATATTTCAATATTTATTTGCGGTATAAACATGTCTTGTGTTGTTTCCATATACTGTACAATACATAGGGTCAATCGTATTTCCTTCAGTAGACAGAAAGGTGAAACTGCCCCGGTTAACATGCCCCTTGTTTTTATACACAGACAGATTGCATCTTCTTTTAAAAACTGTTTACAGCACAATACAAAACAGCTATTCAACGTGTGTTTGAAGCTGTAACACGATGCAAGATGCATTGTCAAAAAAATCCCTGAAAAATTCCTCACTGAGGTAACATTTTTAAAATCATTCACTTTTTCTTTCACTTTGTATTTTAGCGCCACCACCTCTCTGCCCTCGAACACTCACGACTTTCCCTCCCGAGCACATTCTTACCGAGATGTAGCTACAAGTTTAAGGACACAGAAACGGCCGTTCCCGTGATCTGGCAAATTTACAAACAGAGAAAAAGACTTGATTTCTCTTTCATTGTTACAAAGACACAAAAAAACACAAGAAAGCAGCTTGAAATCAACCATATTCTTTTTAAATAGAAAAGCTCCGTACTGAAATATATTTCAATCCTAGGGTGCAAGTGATCAAGTCGTTTTTCTTATTGTAAGTGGGATATGACTACAGACGAGGGAAGGCCATTCAAGCATGGTAGTATTATTTTCATCTCTGATGCTATAATAGGAGAGGAACTTTTGCATATAAATTCATAACATATATATACTTAGATATATATTCATATTGAAAGGCCACAGGAATAGCATAGAGCACATTATATCAAAACAAGACGGAAAAAGACCTTGTAATTATCTAAGCCGGGTGGTGTAATCCTCTATTGTGAAACATAACTGGCATGCTGAACCACAGCAGCTCTGGCTGTGTGAAGCAGTGTGTGTGTGTGTGTGTGTGTGTGTGTATGTTTGTGTTTTTGTGTTTGTGAGGGCCTCTTTCAGGTTGGTAATGGGCATTTCGGCCCAACATTTTGGACACCCCAGGTGAAATGTTACTTCAGTCCACAAGCCATATCGAGCTGAATCTTGTATAATTATAATAGAATAGATATAGTACAAAAGAAGATAGATTTTAAAAATTTTTGAGGTCTTGGATCTACAAAATACTGCAAAAAAGGTGTTTTGATATATTGCAGAGTAACAAAGAGGACCTTGTGTGACCCGTTAACGGTAAAAAGACAGCTCGCTGTCTATTATTACCATGTTCTGATTCAAATAACAGATAAACAAAAGGTTCATTTTTTTCCTTTTTACACAACGTTTTTCTAAAGTGAGATACAAAGTATTGAACAGTCAGCATTAGAAACAAGTTAGAAAGATTATATAAGGCCAGCTAAAACCAACCCTGTTCAGATTCAACTGCTGTCCCCTCTGAAACCCAGTCCTGTGTTTCTGTTTGAACCCCGTCCACATCACCGCTCTGCAATTAAACCTCTGTAGTTTGCTATGAACAATGGGCCTCATGCAAGAAAAACTCATACGATCAAAATCGTTCCCGTGCGAGTGATTTAAGAGAACTTGGCACGTTCTCTTTTTAGTTTTAACAGCAACATTTTAACCACGTACAGCTCTTCCTCAGACTAACAGGCCAAAGGATATGTAGTTGGTCAAAACATTACTGTCAAAACTAAAGGTAGGTGTGAGTCTGTTGTCAAGATGTTTTTAAGCATCTGATTTTATATATCAAAACCATTCCCGTTATTCTGCCACTGTAAAATGGTACATCTGCTGATTTCTTCAGCTTTTTAACATTTTTAGGAATGAAACCTGCCCACAAATAGACCGGAACAGGTAGCCTTATATAGCAATGGTTATGCTACCAATCACAACTCATCAATGTGCACGTGTGTGCCTCTAAATGCAGAGTCAGTTAGCAACGGGACAAGATTTTGATATTGGAAGCATTCTGGTTTCCGTTCATAGAGACTAAGTTGTACTGACAAGTCATGTTTGAGTGGGCTTTGGTTGCATGCTGGTAAACAGCCTGTGTGTAGAGCAAAAGAGGTGGAATGCATTGGCCCAAGTGCAATCTTGGAATCCATCGGGTATTGTCTGATGACAATTTAGGTTTTTATTCGCTTTTTTAGACCCAACAGCTATCGGCCTGATAATGATTGTTTATAAATCGTTATCAGACCAATAGCTGTTGGGTTTTGAAAATGCTAATTGGACTGTAAACAAGAAGAGGAAGCCTTGGCCCAGATACCTGCTGGCTACACTGGAACCCCTGGAATATTCGCCCAAGAAGACTGATAGCTGATGAGTTCCAAGATCGAGGGGCAGTAATCTGGTTAAAAGAGTTATTTACAACATGTTTGTGCAATTACAAACATTTAGTAAGAGATCTAGAGTAAGGGTATGGAAATGTCCTTGCATGACGCCCAGTGCACCTACAGACATGGCTATAATTCTAAGTGCTGCAGCTTTGCTCCGCTCATACCAGGAGAGCCACGTTAAATGGACGACTCCTGCAGCAGCAGAAAATCTGCACACATTTTTGGATTCTCTCTTGTTAAGGTGCTTCTGATGTGGACAGGATCTCAGAAATCTCTTTAACCACACGCTGTGTACCGCTGTGTCCAGCAGCAACAGCAGTTAAAAAAACGGTCCTCATCATTCGTCATCCCACCTTGTAAAGCAACATCCAACCCGTGGTTACGTCTACTGTTAGAGAGCATACAGTACCACAGCATGCTCAGGTATACAAAATAATATAGATTTGTTTACTATTAGCTCTATAATATATATATTTATATCAATTTGTGTTTAATATATCTTTCATAGACCCAAGGCTTAAGGGTGAATCAACTCAAACTTTTCTTTGATGAAATGGGTGATCCCTCTGCAGAAAGACCCTCCGCCTGTTTTCTCCAATGCAGTGAAGGGACGTGAAGCTATTGAAGTAGCTAAGTGCAGTCTGTAGCTGAGGCCAGTCCCAAGTCCACCACTTCATAACTCCAACACCAAGACTGGGATATAATCACAGTCCCTTGACTAAGAGTCCATTTTTTGGCAAATTTGTACCTGGATCCTAAAAGGGACCTAAGATAGGACAACGAATTGAACAACTTCCTCTTAGGCAAAAAGAAGTAAGGTAATACAAGAGTGTTGAGGCACCTCCTTGCCCAAGGTTGCTAAGATAAGCTGCCCAAAAAGTTGCTCAGAAATGTTGCCTTAGCATCCTCAAACAATCTCTCATTCAAGCCCCAAAGTACAAAAGTCAGAGCTGTGAGGAACCAGTTTGGCAAAACATACTGGTCAGACAATATGCTGTGATGAAATAATGGAGGAAGTTTAGTAGTTTAGTTTCTAACTGAAATGAAACAACTAATCAAAACAGCTGGTGGAAACAACTGGTACTTCTTGTAAGGCAACTGGATGAACAGTCATACGGGGAAGGAAGTAGGAACTGGGAACTTGAAAACAGTTGGCCAAATGTCAACTCCACTGTAGTGGCTTCACCCGTACCCAACCCCCATGCCCACGTCCTACCACGCTGCTCGTCTTAACCCCTAACCCAACCCTCTAACCCCTGAACCTCGTCCTCTGATCGGGGGGCCGTTCCTGCTCCCTCCCCACTCCACTGTGCAGCTGTCGGGACTCGTCGCAGCCTGGGACTGGCCTCTCCTCTCTGCTCCTCTTCTCTGAATGTCTCTTTATCTGCCTGCTTCCAGCACCGGCTCCAAGTGCCAACAAGTCAATGGCTACACCACTGTGCAAACTGCATTAGGTCATTACAAACCTAAAAGGAAAACGAAACTTAAAAAAAAAGACAACTATCACAACAACGTTCCTCTTTGTTGGCGTCGCCACACCCATTCCCCTTCTTTAGTTTTACAATCTCTTAAGCCATTGTTGGATTGGATAGATAAGATTTCTATGCGTATATATTTATATAAGGTATAGATTTGTGCGTAAATGTACACAAAAATATACAAAAATGCATATAGACATACTGAATTTGTTAAGGACTGCCCATACATTTTCTGCTATGTACGTTAACATACATACAGTACATACAGTACAAACATACATACTTTGTTTTCATGTGTGTGCGCATATGTGTGTTAATTCCTTGGTTTGTAAAACTCTACATTCAGTAGAGCGAGATTTCCTACAAGTAAATCCCAGATTCTCCACTTGGCACCAGTCAGCTCGGCTCGAGGGCCGAGACAGAAAGACAGAGAGGATGTTGTTGTCTCATAAGTCGAGCGCTGTAGATTTTTCCTATCTTTGTATGAAGCTGTCTGTCCTGCTGTGTCCTTCGCTCAGTTTCTCAGTCAGATAAGTCCCCTTGGTTCTTCGTTGCACAAGACAAGTTGATCGGGGCTCTTCCGCCCTCCATTTCAATCAACTCCCGAGGAGGACGCGGTCGTAAACATTATCTGCCAGTTCCCCCTCTGGGTTAAAAAAACACCCCGTCCCCTTTTTAACGTGGCATCTGTGACCTCCCCTGCCCCTCAGACGCTGCTCCGTGGCCAGGCTCTCAGACAACGAGCCTCAGGAGGCTAAAACATTCATTAAAACTGGCTGCTTCCCTCCACTGCAGCCGTTTGTTACCATGGTAACAACACCACCTTTAACCCCCCAAAAAGGGACAGTCCCCTGTCTGACTTTCATGTGGACTCCAGTGTGTCCAGTTGAAACACATTGTGATTGGTCGGGGTGGTGAAGAAGAGCTGGTCGTGCGTCGGGGAGGTCGAGTGGTTGTCGCAGGGGCTGTTGAGGCCCAGCGTCCGCTCAAAGTCCAGGAGCTGGCCCATGAAGTTGAAGTTTGGAGAAATGTTCGACTTTTTCCGCTTGACAAAGTCGTAGGCGTCGTTAAGCGACAGGTTGAGCTTCTGCATCAGGTAGGCCACCGTGACGGTCACCGAGCGGCTGATCCCGGCCAGACAGTGTACAAGGATGCCGCACTTTTTTGAGCGTGCCTCGTCTGCGGAGGAGAGGGAGGGACGGAGGAGGAAAAAAAGATGAGTGAAGTGAAGAAGAGAGGAGGGGGAAAGATGAGAAGAGGAAAGCATGAGAGGATTAGATCACTGATAAAATGTGTTTCAGTCATACACATCAGCCTTCAAATTATCAAAGACTACATTTACATGCACATTAGTATTACTCTGTTATATATTCTGTTTAAATATTCTGAATTAGACCTTTTTTTGAATTTAGCATTTTTTCTCAATTGGGGTTTTAAACACAGTTTGTGACATACGGCCTCTTGTCTGTTTACATGCGTTGTCGTGGATACGTTGTACACAAACCAACTAGCCAGCAGCGTGCAAGGCTGTGGGGTAGACATGCATGTCCAAAAGAAAAGCCCGCATTTCTGATTAGAAGGAAAAACACACCTACTTTTAAATATTATGAAAGACCTGGATATCAACAGATTTTTGGACATGCCCAAATTTCGCAACAACGACCTTTTCAAGAAGGTGTGGGTGAAGGAATGAATGACCGAGGCTGCGTTTTCACAGTCGAAAAAAAAAAATCTATTTTGATGCAAAGAAGCAAAACGGCACAAGCAGCTCCAGCCGTTCCACTTTTCCATATTTTGATCATGCGATAAACGACATGTTAGGACACGTTAATGACAGTAGGCAGGACTGCAGGTAAACAAGAATATCAATGGAATATTCATTTTCATTTGCCATGTAAATAGCTTAGTAGAAATATTGGGGTTTTATTTTCGGAACAAGGGCAAAAACTAGACAATTTAGTGAATGTAAACATCGTCGATAAGGCAGAAGAACAAGTCTTTAACTTTAACCAATCGTTTCGAGTTAACTTGCACAACATGTTGAAGCCAACATCATAATACAATAGTTATATACAGGACTGTCTCCCAAACTTAAAATTTCAAGAACCTAGACAAAAAGGTTCAATGAGACAGTTTAGGAGTAGAACTGACCCAAATGCTTTGAAGTTTTGCTTGTTGCCATGGTATTCAATGTCCAAATCAGTATTTGAATGCTGTTTTCCTCTACCATTTCCCCAAAAATCCCAAACAGAAATGTTAATCCAACGAAATTCACATGCTGCAACAATAATTATTAGGTAATCTCAGCTCAGCTGTCTCGCAAAATATTTGTTTTTTTCTAGCTAGTTTTGCTGACGTAACTGCGCGGTGTCCCCCAGAGCTTCAATTAATCATAAATATTTCTAAACAAAGTTTCCAAACCCAAAACCTGGTATTCAGAACAGCCCAACTAAAGAGGTTATGTTTTTTAAGAAGCTCACAATATAAACAAGCAGAATAAGTATTATTTTCTATTTTGTTTATCTGCTGTGCTTATAAATTGAATTGATTGAAATGAATTGAGATGTATTCATATTAATGGTGATACTGCTGCTGATTTATTTACACTAAACAGTGTAAGCATTAATCATACTGTAATATTTCAATATGGACTCCAGGAAGAGCAGTTGTTGCTAAGGTAACAACGAAAATGGATCGTAATAAACAATGAACAGTATTTACAGATTATCAACATGGGTCACTTAAAAAACAGTCGAAATTCTGTTTAAAGGCTCTGAAAACTTTTCCCTTTTCTAAATAAGCTTGTTACTACGAGCAACTCCTACATGAACTCGCAATTTTCTGCCAACGTTGGGACAGTTTTGGTTTCACACAACATATTAATGCATTTTTTTTTTCTCTGTGCTCTTCTTCCTGGTTTGAAGTTGGCAGTGCTAAGTTGGAAAAAAACATGACGCCAGAACACTCTTTGATCAGATTTGAGGGTATCTGAGTGTGAAACCTAACAAATAATCCCAAAATGTTCTTTAATTTCTAACTTTAAAACTGGATTATTTAGGCATGAAAAAAAAGACAGCCTAAAAACAAGCTTTTAGGTGCTTTAAAACGAGAACTGACAATTAGACTTTTCTTTTTAAACATGTCATATTATGTTTTTCAATCCAGAATGACCTTTCTCAATGACAGCGAGAAAGCCACGTTTCATTCTGCTTTCTAGCTCTCGGTCTGCAGAAAAACCTGAATTAAGAACGAAACATCTTGCATTATTAACGGGCTACATCCATCCACCTTCTATCAGTTTCGAGCCCTTGCACTTGCATCACTACAGGCCATCAGAGCGAGAGAGTTAAGTGCTTCTTTCCTTTCTTCCTCCTCGCTCTCTCTTTCATCCTCTCCTTTATCTCTCTCTCTGCCTCTCCTCACTCTCTCCGCCTGCATCTCTTGTTGTAGGATTGGGGTCAGTTGGCTCACGAGCTCAGGCTGCCAAGCGGATGCCAAATTAAATTTATATGTGATGTGTGCTCACTTTCCACGACTATACGAGGCTCAGAAGTCAAAGACGTAACCGGCGGTTAATCTGCTTCGAACTGATCCTCAGATTGTGCAGCATTGTTCGAGAACTGTCCGTTTATCAGCCTGTTAAAATGCATAAGAACATCAAATTCCTCCGTCTTCACACGTTCACACACAATGATTCCAGATATTTCAGGAATCCGCAGTTTACAACAGAACATTGTAAGGTCACATCTGGGTCTCCTTCACAGCTCAAGCTTCTCTCTCCTTCCCCCATAATTACCCTGCTGTTACTAAAAAGGACTGATGTAATCCCTGCACATTACAGCCAGCCAGACAGCAACATTTAACATCAGCATGACCCAAATCTGCCACGACCTCTGGCTCTGGCATATGTCACACTTCCTCCCACCTAAGCGGAGACATTGGTCTTAAAAAAGAAAGAAAAATGTCAGGGGGCTTCTGGACAGTCTGGGACGAACACAAAGACTCTCGGTCTTGTTGACTCATCAGAGGGAATTTACACATTCTCTGGGAATTAAGTCAGAGGGAATGATGGGAATGACGGGAAATAATGAAAATGGGGGCTTAGAATTCTTGTGGCTTCAGTATGACCCCATTCTCAAGGAATCTATTTTCATGTTTTATTAAAAACTTTGCCTTAAAGTCTAGTAAAACACAGGCAGCTGATGGTCGAAATGCAGCTCCAAAAAACCTATTATATGGCAGAAAAAGACTTTTAAATCATAATATATGGTTATAATCTAGGAAAAAAGTAGGCAGAAATAATATTGTAGGATATGCTTCACATAACAAAACTGAAGCGATGTGAATAGGTTGAGGGGAAAAATCAATACAGCAGCGTATCGCGATATTTTGTGAGGCCATATTTTATCGTTGCGCTAAGTATCAGTTTCTACTGAATGCTTGTTGCTAATTCAAATTAATCTTTTGCTAGCCTACTAGAATAATGAAATTGCTTTTTCAGTCCACTTGGTACACTTTGCTGCAATAAAAATGACTGATGTGAGCTGAACAGATGGAAACCTTTCGATAAAACAGATGTTGACACAGTTTTCATTTGGTGACATAATTTGCAGTTGAAAAAAATCACAATATATGTTATCGCAATACTCAGCATATTGCAAAATGTTCACAAATGACAATAATGTTTTGTAACTTAAGTATCGTGATGACATCATGTCAAGAAGCCTCTGGTGATTCCGACCCCTACATCTGAGGCGACTGAATGATTGGCTGGTCATTTAAGTCTTTTTGTAGCAATAATTTCACTAATTTCAATTTCTCAAATGTGAATATTTGCTGCGTTTCTTAGTGATGTGATGGTAAATGGAATATTTTTGGATTTTGGACTTTTGATTGGACAAAACAAGCAATTTGAAGAAGTAAGCTTGGCTTTTGGAAGATAGTAAAGAGCATTTCTCACCATTTTTGGCTTTTATTATTTAATTAATCGATTAGTTGTTGGACCAGAAAAGTAATCCCCAATTCTTTTGATGATCATTTGATAATTTGTCAAACAAAAACACCAGATAATTGATGGTTCTAGCTTTTGTTGTGTGGTAGCTTGGGTGTTGGACTGTTGGTCGGACAAATCAAGCAATCTGAAGATGTAACCATGGATGTGAAGTGTAATTTCCACTGGGGATGGCGGGTATGGGGACCTGACCCCCTCTTTTTAAAATCCTGTTTGTGCCCCCCCACATTTTAAACCATAGAAATCATGCTTACTGCGCTACAGTTTGGCCTGCTGTCAGACTGGCTGAGAAGGTGAACTGAGCTCCATAAAGTGCCACAGAGGAGCAGAATATTCGGCATATTTAGCTCTGTTCTGCCAGAATTTAGCATGATAACCAACTTGTAACATAACACACACAGAGACATGAGCTGAGCTTTCTCCACCTTTACTCACCAATGAATGAAATGGCCTCGGGGAAAAACTGAGAGAGGTTCTGGCTCCAGTGATCAGAGATGGGGATCTGTTTGTACTTGAAGTCGCCTTCGTGTTCGAACATGTTGGGCAGGTTGGGCGTCACGTTGAGGATGTACTTGATGTTGTACTTGCTGAGCACATCCAGGTTGGTGGAGTCTTTGGCACAGCCCAGGTAAAGGTACGGCAGGATCTGGACGGGAAACGCTGGCTGGTTGTTGGGGAGCGGGCTGCCCTCCGACTCTGTGGCACTGCCTGGCTCGCGGTCAGATTCCCCGTCCGAGCAGTCGGAGCTGATGCGGAGTCCTCCAAGGCCGAGGACGGAGGTTGGTGGGGAGCTGCTGGGACAGGAGCAGTCCAGATTGGTCTCGCAGTGCTCGGGGTACTCCGACTGGAACTTGTTGAAGCCCCCTGGAGGACGAGGAAAAGACCAGAGAAGGTCAATGTCAGGAAAAGGCCAGAAAATCATTTTACTAGGTGGTATATGTGAGCACTGATGGTAGTCAAGGACTGAAACTGTTGCTGCTGAGTATCTCCTCTGCAGGTCTTTCTTGGTTGCCCATTGTACCGATGTACCCAAAATTTTTGTCACCCTAAGCAGGCGCAGTTTCACAGCAACCCTACAACTTTACTGGGTAGTATAAAAAAATGTGCGTGTACCCATAGGCGTAGATTTCATGGGGAACACAGTGGACATGTCCTCCTCAATATTTAGATGTGTGTGCAGAAAATGTACTGGAACTGGAAATTAAGTGTTTGACCCTCAGTTTTTTCTGGCAGAGGACCCCAAACCCCCTGTTTCATACAGCATGAGTCCCCCCCAGTGTCAAAGTGAAACCTACGCCCTCGCCTGTGCATAACCACAAGATTGTGTAATACAGCATCTACAAAATGGCAGCTGTATATCAAGTCTGTATGAAACAGGAGGTGGATCATGAAACTAAAGGACAAGAAATTACACACATTTAATTAGAAAGAAACAATGAAAAAAAACTAAATAAAAACCTGACTGTTAAAAGAAAAACGTGATAAATAATAAGCATTTTTGTCAATAGATAAATCAATTAAAACATATTTTACCACTATAATCAATATTAATTGCAAGCCATACAGTGGCCAGGTAGGAGTGTAGTGTAGTTTAGTCTAAAATACTTTACATAACTTTATAATTAACTCACATAAACATTAATACATTGTAAATAATGTACAATTTCTATCGTGATTTGGGTTTATAGGTGAATAAAAAAAACATTAAAAATGATTTTGTATGAAAATGCAGCTCATGCAGTCACATTATTTTGTTTTGCTCCGCTGCTTCACATGTTAATATGACAGAAAATATGATATTTACGTCATTGTGACTAAGCAAACAGGCCGGACAGATGTGCTCCATTGAGAAAAGCTGAGCCCTGGGGAGAATGAGCAGCAGAGCAGGACAGTCAGCTCTGCTGCTGCTGCTGCTGCTGCTGCTGCTGCTACACTCACTACTCAGCTCAGTGGACTTTTTGTGAATGGCAGCTCGAGCCTGTGACTCCAGCGAAACATTTCTTTCACGATCAATAAATCTAAAATACATGCACATCTTCTAACGCGACCACATTTTGCACCCGTCACTGACCATCCTGTGCTTTTATTTTAAAGCAGGAGGATTATTAACTGTGCGTCGTCGTCTCCTGGTTTCCCTGTTCATTCATGAAAAAAAGAGCCAGTCTTTTCCTGAAGGAACACAACATGGCGGGGCCATTTTTGCAGCATTTAATTGAAAACATATTTGACCCAGCTCTTTATATCAGGACACCATTAAACTCCTCTTTTGTTTAGACTAGAATTTAAAAGCTTCTGTCCTGATGAGAATTAAAATTAATTTTGTGTGTGTGTTTATCTCGGGAATGAGTGCTCAACCCAAGTTCATTATGACTTCACAGTGAGTGCAGCTTGTGTGTTTATAAATTAAAGCCTATCTATTATAGCAACTGTGATGTGAATTAACAAAGCAGTCGCTGCCTTATTATAGTTCATAAATAATAAGCAAGACACAAAGTTTATATGGATGATAAACAGCTGAATTTACTTGAAGCATCGCCACAATGCGACACTTAAACACCCCTTTATTAATATTTATAGATTTCATACTAATAAGGGTGGCTTGTCAAGCATGAAAGGTGTTTTCCCCAAATAATATGTTGTAAAAGCGCAGAAATCGCAAGTGTTTTTTGTTTCAGATGTGCCACAGAGCCAAAAAAGCACAAAACATGGACACATGTAGGCCTATATGTTAATTAAATTATCCCAGGACATATAGATAATAAGATTTATTTGGTTTTAGAGTTAATAGTTTAGTGTTTGGTGCTTCAGAGCAGCCCTGCTGTAATTGGAGCAATCTGAGTTAATTACATCAGAGAGAAATTAAACAGTTTATTTCCGTCAGTGTGATTTCTTTTTTTTTTATGAATTACAACACAGCTGATCTTACCCTCCAGGTAGAAAGCTTTGCACCCGTCGTCCCGCAGTTTCTGCAGGAGCAGCCCCAGCACGGAGCTCCCCAGCCCGGACTCCTGCCGCTCCGAGGTCGCCTCGTCGTACAGCACCACCACGTCCGTCTTGCAGCGCTTGACAAATTTCTCCTTATCCTCGTTGTTGGGGATGATGGAGCGGATGGGGAGGTTGCCCTTCTTCAGCCTCCGGAGCATGAGGCCCGGGATGGCCAGATTGATGGCCGACTCGATGTGCGAGGACTCGTACAGCTCATGGGGTCTGCAGTCCAGCAGCAGCAGAGAGCTGGCCCCGGACTCCAGCTCCTCCTGCAGCCACTCCACGCTCTTACTCGACATCATCATCATAGTCACGATCACAGAGCCTCTCCACAGATGATTAATTTTCATCAGGGAAACGTTAATAATCCGCCTGTCCCCTGCTGTGACATTAAAAGCAACACGACAGAATAGAGGCAAAGAAGAAGACAAATCACGGCGCTAAACTTCCCTTCCCCGCGGCCGCCGCCACCACCGCCGCCGCCGCCGCCGCTGCTCCTGCTGCTGCTGCTGGTCCTGCAGGCGCGCACACACACACACACGCACCCGACACACACTTCCACACACACATCCAACACGCACGCACCGATGCCCCTCTGGTTGGAGCAGGAAACTTGAACATGCAGAGGTTTCTTTCCCTCCTTCCTTCAGTCCGACAGAAGTGGAGCTTTCATTCCAGTCCATCGACGTCCATTTGGCCGAGCGCGCTCCAACTTTGAGGCGTCCGCAGACCCGCGAAACGGCCCCGAGGTGCCTCGTTAGTGTGTGAGGGTGTGAGGTTGGGACGAGCTGCTGTCGCTAAAGCCCATGATTATTGTTATTATTTGACATGCTGGCCCGTGGAGCGCCTCTGGTTTGTCATATCCACTGGATGCGTTAAAGAGGCTCTGCGGGCTTGTCATTGAGAGGAGGGAGGAGCGGAGAGATTTAAAGGTGCAGAGCTGCTACAGATTCACACCAGCTCACACTGTTTTCACCACATTCATATCCATTCATTGATAGTCTATAGGCTACAGCGTGCTCTAACTTTGAATGACACACGGCACATCTGCAAATGACAGTAAAATTCAATTAATAAATGCTGTTTCCTTTTCTTTCATTATCCCCTTTCACTTTCCTTTACATTAATAAAAGTTGCAATACTGTTACTATCAATGAAGTGACCTTGTGGTGAGGGTGATTCCAATCAGTAATTCAATAACTACCTAATATCATGTTTAAAAGGACAGCTCACCCTAAAATCCATAATACATATTTTCCCTCTTACCTGTAGTGCTGTTTATCAGTCTAGATAGTTTTGGTGTGAGTTGCAGAGCATTGGAGATATTGGCTGTAGAGATTTGTCGCATTTAACTCACCTGTATATATTTTTATTCAGGCTTTGAGTTACTCATAATTAAGGGTGGGCCACTTTGAGTGACAGGCTGTCTGCACTGTCTCTCTCGCTCACCTATAGTGACTTCTGGCTCCAAAAAAAGCAAAACAAGATGGTGACTGCCAAAATGCCGAAACTGAGGCTTCAAAACGAGAGTCTGAAGACCAATGGGTGATGTCACAGTAGCTATGTCACTTATTTTTACAGTCTAAGATCAGCCTATTGTTTTGGTGTGAGTTGTAGAGTGTTGGCGATATCGACTGTAGAGATGTCTGCCTTCTCTGGAATACAATGGAACTAGCCAAACAAATACATCTGAAAAACAGTTATGTCTCCTTCCAGAAATCATGACCCGGTTACTCAAGATAATCTACAGACCTTGTTGTGAGTAGTTTCATGTGGGAACCATTTTCTTTCTACCAAACTGCACCTGCCAACCCTGTCACCACGCAGGAGGAAGAGTGCATCTACTCTATTTCTTCTGTTAAACAGTTGTACCAGAGGTTTAAAATTATCATATTTTGAGGATAATTATCATCTGTGAGTCACAACCATGAGAACAAATAGACGTAAATGTCTAATATTACAATACATTTTATGTATTAACAACTTTTTGACACAATTTACTCACATATTTTTTTCATGAGTCCATAAGTCCATCAGTTTTTGTAATACCCTCTCCTACAAAATTAAATTACAAGACAGCACGATTGTAGGCCTGTTCATATTCTGCATGAAAACAGTTAAGGCCATGAGCTAAGCTAATTGGTGCATTCATAACAACTCTACTTGAACACAACATCCCTAAGTGAAAAAGTTCAAGTTACGGAAGGACAGCTGTGCTCAAAAGTCATAGTCTACTGTTCTTACTGATCATGTAGGAAAATGAATTAAAATTAAATGGTGCAGACTGAAACAAATTATTCATCAGATTTTTGTTCATTACAGCACTATTTGGTTTTACTAATCATAGGTGGTAAATAGGGTAAAATTATTGTCCAAATATGATATGTATCTTACATCTGGCAACACTGTGTCACAAACATGAGCCTCTCGTCCATGAGTAGCTGCACTCTTCCCTCTGCACAGTGATACAGTCTGTGGGTGTAGTTTGGTAGAAAGAAAATAGTTCCTACATGAAACTGCTCACAACAAGGTCTGTGGGTTGTCTTGAGTCACAATTTCTGTAAAGAGACATTGCTGTTGAGCTTTTGAAATGTGTTTTTTGGCACTTTTAGCAAAACAAGGCAAGTGCCATCTAGTTCTGTTATATTGGAGAGAAGGCAGACATATCTACGGTCGATATCTCCAACACTCTGCAACTCACACCAAAACAGTCTAGAGTGATAAATCGCACTACAGGTAAGAGGAAAAATACCCCGACTCCAAAGTTTTTAAGTATTAAGACTTGTACCTTCGACTTTTTATTAAAGAACCAGATATTTTCTGATTTGTTCATCTTTTGTACTGATGATTTATCAGGGACAGCGCTCCAACATTTTTGCAACATGCACTTATTTTATTTATTTATTACTTTTCACTGCGGGTATAAAGCCTAAATCTAAAGATCAGGCTGCTATGTGGATTCATTGAAGTGAATCATGTTTGTACTTGTATGAGGGTGATAATTTATGTTTCATAAAGCTACAAGAAAATGTGTTTCTTCATAATTCACACCATGATAGCACTACAATCTATACGGCTCACAAATGCATCTTCACAGGTTTATTTTTGCTCCTCACAAGATGAGATCACAGGCCGAAAAACATTGTTCCTTCTTTCCTGTGTTGGCAGACAATTCATAAATTAATAAGTTGGTCATGAGCAGTCATCTACACTTTCTCTACAAGTAGGTTCACACCACCCTGTTAATTTATTATTATCAATGCGCTCAGTGTTTTAATGAATTACCCGAGGACAGAGGTGTACTTCAGAATTATGAGCCCTCTGCACAAGAAGTGACTCTGGTTCATTTACCAGTGAACTCCGCACCACCTTTACTCTATCACTCACTGCGTTCACACATCCATAATTCATTCACACCTCCACACATTCGCTCACCAATCAATTTACTGGACACATTCTTGACTGAAAATTGGCCTTTGGCCATTAACTCGACAGCACTAACTGAGTGTCAAAATTGCAGTTTGAAAATGAGTCGAGTAGAGAAAGGGCAGGACTGTTGTCTTTTCTGTTACAACTTGCAACGTGCAGACAGGAAACGTTTTTTCCTCACACTTTTACTCTATTTCTCTCTGATTCTCTGTATTTCTGTTTAATTTTAGAGCTGAACTCTTTTAATCTGGATGTTCTTGGGTAAAGCACCTTTTAACTGTTTTAAAAGTTGCTCTTTAAATAAAGTTTATTATTACTATTAAGATGTTATAGTTGTGTATTTTCACATTTTGTAACAGCTCAATGGTGCCGGTGTACCTGCTGCACTGGGTCATCATCACTATGTTTCACCATGAATGACCTAATAAGGCATCAGCAGGTTGTGACAGAGGCAGAGAGGGGGAAAAGAGGAGCGTTTGATTTCCTCACAGCTGCAGAGAGGAGGAGTGGGGGATGCACCAGCTGCAGACAATGGCTCTTTATCCCCCCCAGTGACTTATACACACACTCACACACACACTAACAAAACACAGACATACATGCATACACACACACACACAAGTACACAAACAGACACACACACAAACTTTAGAGCTCTTGTGTTTCCACTCCCTTCATGGACAACAACAGGCTCTCTTAGAGATGTGTAGTCACTCTGTGTGTTTTTGTGTACAAACCGCTCTCCAGTAGTAAACAAAACTATCAGCACTTATTTTTAACTTTCATGACGGAGGACTGAAACTTGATGATGAAGCTCTACAGAGTTTGTTTGAAGAATTTGTGGACGACAAGATGATAAGTTGTTGCTGTGTGATAAGAACGTCTTGGTGGCAGTTTGTGTCAGTACTGTAAAACATACATTTGGGGTTTATCAGATTGTGTGATGAGTGAATACTATACATAAATAAATCTTAAAGAGAAGAGGGAGATTGTGAAGCCAGGGCGAAGAGGGAGATGTGAAATACTTATTCTTAAAAATGAGTTTGACATAAGTTTGCTTTTTATAAGCAGCATAAGGTTAACGTCACACATGAGTGAAATTAACAGTGGTGAATGTTCGCCTCCTGTTAACTTCTATTCAGTGCGAACAAAGGAGTGAATAAAACACTTGCTACTGTTGGCAAAGTAAATTTGCATATTCGCATCACGGGGAGTTCAACTTCAGTGAGCTGTGACGGCGATGACACAGCCTCAACCAATGGCAAAGAAGTATGTGTGGAGGAGACACTGTGTGCTGCCGTGTTTAACCAGCTGATACTGTCTGACATTGGCCATGAAAAATACAAACTGCCCCACATGAGAGATGCTGCCTGGCTGCGGTGAGTTAGGAAAAAGACATCTAATGTTAGAAAATATAAAATGTTCCAATAATATGACATATTTATTGGCAAGCTAGCTCTCTGTGTCTGTGACATCAGGCATTGTCTACATACAGTATACCAATATTGTATCGACAAGTGATGGTCACTCGCCTGCATTTGCATATGTGTGATCATGCTCTTATGTTAGCTCTGTCACCGCTTATCCTGTTGGGGGTCACTGGGATGGCTGGAGCCTATGACATTGGGCGAGAGGCAGGGTTCACCCTGGACAGGTTGTCAGACTATCACAGGGCTGACACATAGAGTCAGACAACCATTCACACTCACATTCACACCTACGGACAATTTAGAGTCACCAGTTAACCTGCATGTCTTTGGTCTGTGGGAGGAAGCTGGAGTACCCAGAGAAAACCCACACTGACACAGGGAGAACATGCAAACTCCGCACAGAAGCGCTCCCCCACCCTGGATTTGAACCAGGAACCCTCTTGCTGTGAGGGGACAATGCTGACCACTGCTCCACCATGCCGCCGCCATGTCACTTTAGTCATGTCATGCCATATTCTGACTGGCTGGTTTCTTAACATTGCACTTTTGGGGCCCCACAGCATCCTGTGATGGACCCAGAAGTTGTAATTCCACTGTTGACCACTATGTCAAATTGGCTTCAAAGCTTGGTGCTGTTCCTGAGGACTTGGTCAGCATAAGGCAAACAACCTACCACCTGTTGTCAGTGTTCATTTTAAATGCTGTAAAATCCAGTGCTGTACTCAAAAGAGAAGTATGCAACATATTTTTTTTTTTTTTTTTTTTTTTTTTTTTTACAAAACATTTTGTGTTGATGTTGAGCCACATGCTCATGGTAAGAAGCTGATTGAAAACAGAAGCTAGAACATAAGTTTTGAGTGCCTTTAAGTTGAATTTCTTCATAAAGAAGACAAATATGCTTATGTTAAGATGATGATGCATTCACCGCTGTCTGAGTGACTAAAGACTCATCAGCAGCTTTATAAACCATTATACTCTGCATGCTCATACACGCATCAGCAGCCTTTAATATGCCATTTTGGAAAGCACAGAGGCTTTCAGAGTGTCTGCACACACATTTCCTGTTTCACAATACCTCATCTGTGTCAACAGTCAAGTTTTTAAGAAACTGCCCTCCTTCATTCATCACTACTCCTGAAGGTTTTAATCAGCTTCATTGTTCTCATATTGAAATGGAATATGAAGAACTGTCTGTACAGTATAACCTACTCAAACTGGAAAAGCAATATATGCAATATGAATCTATTCACTGTTGACAGAGAGTCATCCTTCACTGATGGAAAAACTCCTGCTGCCAGATGGAGGAGCCAATCTATACTCCAGAATGGTAATGTAATTTTCTGAAGCATGGTGTTGAGATGAGCACACAGTCCCTTAGTCCCATTTATAAATCCAGAGGTGGAACCGAGCTCCCCCGCCTTTATGAAGTGTTGTTTCTCTGAATGAAAAGCCACAAACCAAAAATATTACACAAATCCACGCAGAACCTGAAAAACAAGGACAAAGATAAATCTTATTATGTGAAGATTTCTTTGAGGGGAAGTGTTGTTTTAGCTGGGATTTAGACAGAAACAAAACAGATGAGGAGCAGTTTTTGTTCCTCAGGAAGAGGTGGATGTACCACGCTACATCCTGCTTAACAGCACCTAATGTGACAAATCCATCCGGAAAAACAAATACACAATTAAATATACTGAATGTACACAATCTCACTCCTTAAATCTGCACTGTCATTTACATTTTCACAAAGAAATCAGTACGTATCACCTCAGTGTTTTGACTTGTGTAGTTATTCTGCTGTTCTCATTCACAGTTCACACTTACACCTACGAAAAGTACTGTATTATAATCTGTATATAACCAATATTATAGCGAGCCAGGAGGCTGTGATCAAGTCCTCTGCACTGCAGGCATGAATGTATAAAGAGACTGACTGCAGTGTGAAAGCAGGGCCATGTTCTTTCTCATAAAAGTTGCTCAGTAGCACATAAAGCCAAAAAAGTTCTCAGGTGTAAAATCCCCCGCATCTTCTGCATCACTGGGCCCATAGAAAAACACAGTGCACTAGACCGTCACTGGCCGAGCAGCTGACTTCCGGTTTAGCATTCCGCTAATGTGAATAGGGATAAAAATTATTTATTTTTTGGGCTCAATGGGATCATATGACAGACCTGGAAGTCATAGTTACATGGTTTGGCTACTTTGTCAAATTGGCTTCAAAGTCTGGCGCAGTTCCTGAAGGCTGTTCTTCATCATGTGACGGGAGTGAAGGAGGGAGTCGGGTAAGAAAGTATAAAAAGCAACAAAGTCCATGTAGGGAGAAAGGTCAGGGTGTTGGACAGGTCAAACAAACACAGGCCTTTGACCCAGAAGAACCTGGGTTCATGTACTGTGTGAAAGTGCAAGTTAATGCTGAGTTATTTTAAGTAACGTACACAATGTCGAGTCATCACGTAACATACTCAACATATTGTGATGGAGCCCAACCATGATTCTTTTCCTAAACCTACATAACCAGTAAAGGCATTATTTCATAAGATATATGAAGTGACATGTGAGGATACGTTGATTTATTTGGTCAAAAGTGAAATTAGCAAAAAGAAGTTTAAGTAATATTTATTTTTCTGCTGTGATAGCGCCCCCTACATTAGTGTTCCCCAGTGGGCGGGGATTACAATGTTGGTTCTGGCAATTTACTATTAATTGCATCTGTGAGTTGAGCACTCCCTATGTTACTGCGTGATGTGATTCCAATTACGGATTGACAAATGGAGTGTTGATGGGACAAGACTACTCTTTGCTGTGAGTTTTGACGCACACAAACCACAACTGGACTTTCTTCTTTATATAAAATGGGATGAACAAAGCACTGAGTGTTTGGGAGCTGCTGTAGCAGCTGTAAATCACAAGTTTCATCATGATATGATATTATTGATTCTTTGGACAACAATAAGGTATTTGCAATACATAATAGCAAATTTATAACAGTTTTGAATCTTGCTCAAAATCTCCGCCATCGCCGTTGGTTGGCAGAGTGGGTCATCTGATCCGTTGATTGGTGGTTTGATTCCTTGCTTCTCCAGTCCACAAGTCAAAGTATCCTTTGTTGAAATACTGAGTGCCAAATTGCTCTTGATGGAGCCATCAGTGTGTGGATGCCTGTAAATGTTTAACTGAGTAGCAGGTGGCATCTTGTATGGGCCACCAGTGTATGAACGTGTGTGTGAATGGTTGAGTGTGACACGTAGTGAAAAAGCACTTTAAGGTCCGAGGACTAGAAAGGCGCTGTACAAGTGCAAGTCCATTTACCATCCATTTACAAGTCACCTCCAAAAGCACCCTCAGGAGGTTTTAAGCGTAGACACTCCCACTAGAAGTATGCATAAAAGCTGCAGTGCCATACAGTTTATGTTTTAAAAAAGGGAAACATTTCAGTGAACACCTATAGGTAAAAAAAAGCGTACTTCCGCCAGTGAATGGGAGATTAATCTGATCTCTGTGGACCCGTCTGGGTCTCCTTACCCAATGACAGCTTTAAATTGATCATTTCTGAACCAGAAAATCTGCCCGTATCCCTGGAAAATCACCCTGGGTCGTATCCAGTATTCAGAAAAAGTCTCCCATTCATTGTCAGTGGAACTGCTCCAAATCCTTCTTTTTTTAAGATTAAAATGTTCTTGATTCAAGCTTCTGCAGAGGTTTAAACTTCATATTCACAAGACTCAACTGTTCCTGTTCATTAAGACTTTTGTAGCTCAAATTCTGATAAAAACCATGTTATGAATTAAACGTCTGTCTGGTATCGTTATCCTAACATGCGTATACATCACAGTTCTTCATAGAGAAATCTAGGGAAATACCAACCTGGCACTCGGCGCTGTTGCATGTTTTTGTCTGAGGTCTCTTTAAGGCAGACTGTGGTTTAAACCCACTCACCTCAGTGATGGAGTGAGGTGGCCACCCCTCTCCCACGCTAACGCTGGCATTTCCTCTGCTGTTTCCTTTGCCCCCAAACACGCAGGTCGCCAACACATAAAAAACAGGCCTGGAAAATGTATCAAGGCATTTTGTCTGTCTCCGTTCAGCTGCTCTGTGATTTGTATCTATTCATTAATCACAAATGCAGGGACAGAGATTGGTGTCTTTAAGGCTTACTGCTAAAATGCTTAGGTTTTCATATAGTGACTGAATAGTGACTGATTAGGTTATACATTTTCAAGGTGGTCATTCAACTTTGGTCAGAAAATGACAAGCTCAGCAGACATACTTTTTTAAAACCAGGCTACTGTAAAGCACTGCAGTGTAGTTCACTGATTGGATTACATTAGATTATATAGTACAACAATGTTCCTCTGCTCCTCACATTTTCAATATGGTCTTATGCCATGTGAAGCTCTTTGTTAGAAAGAAATGTTATATACTTAAGTTTTTATTTCATTACCATTTTTATTATTATTATTATTATTGTTCAGGTATTATTCTCCAGTAATTGTGGGTTAGGTGCATTTCCAGCAATAATTATCTTGAGGGCCTATATACAGTGGAACTTAAAAACAAAAACTTACCATAGTGCTCTACAAAAGACTGCAGGGTCCCCTCCATTCCTATGAAAGTTGCTTTATGGTGCATTAAGCCAAAAAAAGCTCTTTTACAGTGGTATGAAATTACCCTGGCTGATTGGCGCAGCCTCTGCGTCATCGGGCCCAAAGAGCAGGCACACTAGAGATTTAACAACTACCAGGTACGACCAAGCAACTGACTTCTGGTTTAGTATTCCGCTAAATAACTTGAGTGGGGATAAAATAATTTCTTCTTACGGCTCACCTAGACTTTACAAATGTTTAATATGCCATTTCATAGGGATTGTGACGTTAAAAAAAATGTATACACTGATTTACAGACATCTCTCTTCCAATGTAAGTCTATGGGCAAGAGTCTTTTTGGGCCCAATGACATCACGTGACAGACCCTGGAAATTGCAATATTACTGTTTGGCCACAACAATTTGCTTCAAAGCTTTCTTGGGGCCTCGCAGAAATCTGGAGAAGGCATAAAATATGAAAAAAACAAAACAAAACAAGACAAAAAAAAGAAGCAGAATTTGCAAATACACCCTCCTCCTGCAGCTCCCTCTCTGACCTAAGCTCCTCCCACCAGATGGCCATGGGCATATGGACGTGCTTCATACAGTCACCCAGTGTTTCCCATACATTTCTTTATTTAACCTTATTTCATTTCCGTAGTGGTAAGAATTTGGCCAGCATGTCACAGCGGACTGGTGGCCAGCAACAGCACCAGGTCTAACCTGTGTAACAGCAGCAACAGAAAGTTTGCAAATCTGATGGGGAGTTGAGGCTGTCTGGTCCCCAGGAGCTGGTGTTTGTCCTGGCTGGATTCATGTTGCTGCTGCAGACTGAGGGTCAGCCTCTGGAACTGCTGACTGCTTTACTCCCAAAGAGGTGGTCTGTGGTGGCGGGGAGTGAGGTGGAGGACACACTACGCTACATGAAAGTGAGCTTGGAGCAGCAGTTGTGAGCCTTTAGCTACAATTGGTAGAAGGTTAAACTATTAGCAACATTTTCTGTCCACCTCTAAAACGCTCCGCAAAGACTGACAAGCGTTTTAATTTGTTTATTGTCAGAGTCTCTTTCAGCTGCAGGATTCGTCACCATTTTAGATTACTGCATGTTAAATATCTTTGAGTTTTAGACTGTTAGGCAAACGGAGAAATCTGACAACATAACCCTTTCTGACAATTCATGAACAAAACAAACAAAAAAAAAAAATCAACATTAATTTAGAATGAAAACAACACTGCAGACCACAACATTTGAAATGTTAAAAGGGGCAGGACTCATGACTGGAATATACAATTAACATGACGCACAAAATAAGGCTTTTTATCAAGGGGAAGGCTTGTGTGAGGAAATTTAACAAAGCACATAAAACATGGAGCTACCTGCCCCTAACAGAGGTGCTTCACCTCGGACAAATGTAATAAAATACCAGAACACTTTCTCACATGTAGCTGCTTCAAACATCCGGGCTGAGATTGTGGGGTTAACTGGTGGAGCGCTCAGTGTTCACAGAAGCAAAAAGGAGGCCAGTGTTAACGCTGATGTGGAAGTGTGTGAGCACTGACTGCTATGAATTTTTCAGGAATCCAAGAGATAGTCGAATTGTGGCTATGTGTGCATTTAAGTGTATATTCTGTATGGTGTGTGTATGTCTGCTGGAGAGCGGTGAACACGTGCAAAGTCTCTCAGCTGAATTCATTATTAAAGACCAAACTACAGAGATGGTGAGAGAGTGAGCTGGGGACAAAAATCTTGAGGGAGAATTGGTTTAAAGAGGAGCTGGCTGACAAATCAGTTTATAGAACTCTGAATTAAATCGCCTCAGTCACAGTGATCATGAGGAAACAACTGAATACAACATTAATGATTGTGCATATTTTGTACGCCATCCTTTACTGCCATTCTCTGATCCTTAAACAGACTGTACATTTATATATAAAGTACTAATTGGCTGATTTGCCAAACATGTTTTGAAGGAAATGTGACTGCTGCCTGGATTACATTCACCGGCAGTGTTGTGACAACCTTAAGGTCTTAGTATACATAAAACGACTAGTTCATACAACCACATCTTAAGTCAAAATTTCTGAGAAGATACAATGAATCTTCAAATTCCAATGTCAATGTGTGTGGAAAGGCACTTTCATACACAGAAGTCATACGGAGCAGGTCAGGGTGGTTTGACCGACGAAGTCCAAGACTTAGACAACGGAAACCAGGTGTTTTGTCTTGTGTGTTTTTGTTTTATTAAAGAATATGATTAAAGCTAATCTACGCAGGACTCATACAGAAGTAATCCCTTTCAATCATTACTTAAGACCCACTAGAAGTGTGTGGTGGTGTATTTATCTGCAGACACTCCACCTATTTCCGGACGTTCTTGGACACAGCATGCAGGTGAGGTCAGGATATTATAAAGTACCCCATGGGTGACCTTTTTCTGTAGGCAGATGTGGAAGTTAGCATCGTATTGGTTTCCTCGTCAAAAAACCTCCAATTTTTTGATTGGATTTTGGATTATTACAGAAAATAAGCTCTGCGGAAAACAAACGTTTATGATACTTTGACGTTTCGTTCAGCGTCTTGTTTGGTCCAGACTTGGATGATTCAGTTTGATCCAAACCAAAATTACAGGTGTGGTTTAGGAGTGATGGTGGCTATGATCAAAGCAGTTGAGAAATTAGCAGCAAGTTGTCAGCTGGTAGCATTTGTAGGTTTCAGTTTGTCCACGAACAATGCAACGTAACAAAATGAGCTGCAGTAGTACAGGGGGAGAGGAGGAGACAACTTTATAAAGTCAGTTGGAAAAACTCACAAAGACGACAAAGAGGGGGATACAAGACGATGCGAGAGCCCATCTAAAAAAACAATCAATGTCAAGTATAGCAAGGTGCTGCCCGTGTGGGACGACAGGACAGGACATAAATTTGTCATATATAATATAGTTTTTAGTGTGCTCGCGTAATTGCAATGTGAAACCAAAAACTAACCTGATTAAATGTATACAATAAAACAAAGATTTGAACCTTGGTTAGACTTTCAGGTGTAAAAAGGTCCAAACTCACCGTTGATGTTTTTCAGTATTTTACTATTTTATTATTTCCCTAACTTTAACCAAGTGCTTTGAGTTACCTCAGAAGGTTTTTGCGAATCTAAGTTGGTTGTATATGAACACAATTTTTAAGAGATAAGATTGTCACATAAAGGTTACAGGACAGAGTTTGGATCAGCACATCTTAGATTCAAGCAACACATCAGTCTGGCTAAAGAAAAATGAAAAGTTTACCCACCTCGGTGGAGTGAACAGACACACCGTCCGTTAAAGAGTTAACAGTGGAAATCCATCCTAAAACTGAGTCACCCAACCTGTCCTCAAAATCACTCTGCTTCTCTCCAAGTCTGGACCAGATCCAGAAAACACATTTGACTGGTTTTGTTCCCAGTTTGAGTGAGTATTTAATAAATCACTGAACCAACACAACAAAAGCAACATTAATTCTGTCTGACTTTTTTTTATTTGAACATTTAAATCTTTTTTTAAACCGTCTGTAATCTTCACCCTGCCTACTGTATCTAATCAAGGCGCAGAGCAAACACACGGTACCTACGTAGGCAAGATTGTAAAAGCACCGAGGTGAGTCATCGTGTGTTAACTCAGTCCTCACCTCTCTTCTCTAACACACACACACACACACACACACACACACACACACACACACACACACACACACACACACACACACACACACTTTCACCCTCACCCCATTATATTACTATGACAGCTGAGAGGCAGGGACATGAAGACAGATGGTCGAAGGTGCCCAAATGACACTCTAACAATCTGTTCTGTCTCATGAAGAGTTTCACTTTCCTTTTCTGTTTCAGCTTGGTACAGACCAGCACATCAACACATTAATTCAACAGTTTTAAAGCATGTAGAGGTGACCTCATAACTAGTGCTGTTACATTAACACAATGAAAGACCTGAACGCTTAAAATTAAGGTATGTAAATGCCATATGTGGATGTAAAAAATCAGTTTGAATGTAAGTTGGCATACTGTCCGTGATAATACAGCTGCAGTACACAGTGGCAGACATTGTGAAACAAGTTTTCACTTCAAGGTCACAAAAGCTTATATACAGAGTGTGAAAAGTCTTGCTGTGGAAAGTAACCTGAACCTGAATTACATTTTACACATATTTTTGATTGATGTGATTGAGTGTCATTAGTTTAAATAACATCACATCAATTATTGTCACTTAATTTGCTGATTATTTTCCTGATTTTAAGCTGTGAGGTCAATAAAATGTTGTAAAAAAGGCAAAAACCTCAATTTCCTAGACTCCAAGGTTCATCTAAAAATTGCTTGTTTCGTCCAACCAACACCCCAAACATATTTAATCTACTATCATAATAAACAGCTATTACATCGCCACGTGTTCTGCATGAAATTAGGTTTTATTGCGTTTGTAAGATAGTTCTCACAGTTATACTGTAACTGGAAGATCTTATGACACTGGACAAAGTAATAACCTTAAAAAGCTTCTGACGGTGGTTGTGAGTGGGTACTTTGATTCATATGGCAGGTTAGTTGACAGAGGTGTTTAATTCAATACAATCAATAACTAGAGAAGGCACTTTGTCAAGAAATGTGGTGTGAATGCTGGATGTTGAAAGCTGACACGAAACAGTGAAGGTGGCTTTAATCTGTATGAAGAAGCAGCTGAATGACTATGAGGAATTGTTAAAGTGGGAGAGGTCTGAAAAGAGTGCGATACTTAAACAGCAATTTGCCTGAAACATATGAAAGGTATGAAAACCTTCAGTTAACGTGAGAAAGATCTTAGTGAATGTATGAATGCATTGAGAGGGGTTGGAGATGAATGGGTGCCCTTGACCCAGATTTTGAAACTTGGTTGACCCTTACAGGTAGATGCTATGATTTTCCATAATTAATTAATCATATTTAATCATGTGGTACTGCACTGTGGTTTTTAAAGCTGTAAAAATGGTACCACTTTACTTGAGGTCAAGTAAATGATTCATGACACTGTCGGAAGATCATTTGACACGTGAACCTTTACTATATGTGACCTGCCATGACATGCTTATGGAACGTTGACTCATGCCAAGTTATTATGGCAGAGATCTCCAGAGTAGTGATCTCTCTGCACTGACAGTGACCTGAATAACCTAAAGACACTTAACGAAAGCCATTAAGTCATTAATGTTAATCATTTTTATGTTCTAGGTTAATGCTAAAATGATCAGGTAAAGTAATGGCTGTGCTGTATGGACAGTTCAACTCTGTAGAAGCAGCAACTCATGCACTCAAAATTAATTGTCAACAACTTAGATAGCCAATAGGTTTTTGCAATCATGTGACTATTATAACACATGGAATTCAGATTAAGGACAGGAGGAGCCCATGAACAAAAATGAAGACCACTATGGTTAAATGCAATACAATGCAAGGACTAGATAGAGGTTAGAGAAAAAGTATTCACTGTTGTAGGGATGAATAACGTTATGTGTATTAAGGGTTATCATGTCCACCTAATCAGACATTGGGGAGGTATTAAGGGTAATATTGGATTTCTCTGTAACGCTAACTTTTTAGTGCATTAGCTAATGTAAGCAAAACAAACTGGAGGAAACTGTTCATGTTACGTCCTCTTCTCAACTGAAGATAGAGATTTTTTATCCAAATCTGCCGCTGTTTCTCAGTGAGTTTTTTTTTTTACTTCTCCCCTTTAAGTCCTACTATTTTCAGGACATATTAGCCTTTGTTTTGTTTTTTTTAAATTTGATCAATTGGAACAGCCATAAACAGCGCAAATGACAGACACTTGTGCGGTGTTGGTAGTCCCTGCCTCCAGCTGATGTATGATGTCATTTGCAAAGACGCTATTGGTCAAGATAAATTTTGCTTGTTTCAGTTTCTCAAGTACAAGAAAATGCTGTTTTCCTGTGCTTTATATCATTGTTATTAACATAAAAATTATCTTTTGGTTTGGGACTCACAGTTTGGCTCTACCTTGCTCTCAGAGCAGTCATGATGGCATTTTCAGACACTGAAAAGACAAAACCATTTGTTGAAAGGCTTCCTTTCATGGTGTGTGTATGTGTGTGAGTGTGTGTATGAGCAGTTGACCTTTAGAGGCAGGTGATTTTAAGGTGAGGCGAGGCTTTGAGAGGAGGGGTGTTCTCCAAGTTATCAGCAGGTTTGTTTTATGGGTTGGTTCGTTGTAAAGTAGGTCATCAATTTTACACTCAGCACACATTTACACACCTTGAAGCATGTGTGAGCTGGTTTTATTTGTTACCTGAGCAGCGGCACCACAGGTCATGTGTGATTCAGAGCTGACATTGGGGTTAACACTGCAGACGCTGTGGGTTCATGTTCTACTGTAAGGACTATTGTACAAGCAAATATAAATTATAGATGTGTATAGAAACAAAATCTTTGCTGAGCAGCAGCTAAAAATAAAGTTTTTTTGTCCGCTGAGATGAATCCAGATATAGACTGATGATAAGCGGGCAGCAGAAATTGATTTTAGAAGAACTGCAGCTCCTTTTTCAGATTGCCATAACAGGCTAGTTTGTCAATAAGATTATAAAACCTTTTTGTTGTTGTATCGTCTTACAACAGAGGAAAAAAAAAAAAAAAAATTAAAGCTCACTCCCTCCGTCCATTCACTCCCATTGGGATGGAATGGAAAAGATAGTTTTGGAGCAGAAGCTGAGGCGTGGGTTGGAGGAGCAGAGCGCCAAACCTCAGCCGCTGCCGACAAGCACGGCTCAGTCTCTGAGGGGGAAGGAGTGGGAGGCGATGAGGGGAGAGAAGGGGGGGACAAAGAGGGGGAGGAGGGGTGAAGCAGGAAATGAGGCACTGGGGAGTTTTGCCAAATCCAGCAGTGGTCATAGAAGACATGCAGCGACTGAGGCTCTAACAAGTTTCCCCTCTTTTGAACAGTTCTGTGACAAAACTTCTGTAAATACTTTCCACACCTGTGCATACACTGTTAATGTGACTTAATGTGGCTGTGCGGCTGAGAGGTCCATCTACACTTGTTTTAATTTAGTAAGTCACCACATTGAAATACAAAGCAAATCAAATCCCGGTCTTAACAATAGCCACTGATTAAATACACTGTATTTGGTGAGTGAAACGGCACTTCTGCTCTTTTCCACTTAAAGTTATGTTAATGATGTTAGTGGATGTGGTCTTTATTTAAAGCCAGGCATCCCACCCCAACGATTTAACACCCCAGTAAACAGACTCAGTAAAACTATACTTTGAGTATTGTTACAAACACGGCCTCAAATGTGGGCCATAATTAGTTAGCATGCAGATTACCAGTATTTGTCATCGACATACTGAATGTTGCCATGGTTTGATTTACACAACTCCCTTAACATGTTAAATAAAATAAAATTCCCCTAAAAATGCACCTGCTGTTTGGACACATGTGGCATCTTAGAGGTTTTATTTGTTAGCTCATACTGCTTTGAAAACTCACCGCCAGATTTTTTTTATAGCCGACAACCTTACATCCGAGACTGTTCTTCCCCAAAAAAACAACCCAGTATGCTGTTCGTACACAGAGCGTTTTACGACCCATATTTACGTTTATTGTTAGCCATCAACTTCTAATGGCCGCAATAACTATGATGGGAGCAAAGGGTGAGGTCAGGTGAAGTGGTATAAAGAGCAACAATGACTGTGTACAGAGGAGGTCAGGGTGGATGGGTCAAACAAACCCGGGACTTTGACCCTGCAGATCACTGTTCCTGTCCTGTATCAAACGATATATCAACGTTGAGTTATTCAAAGTCATGTGTGCAGCTGAACTTAGATAACATGCTTACCTTAAGTTATGTATGTAACGTAATTTAACTTATGTTATTTAAGACACAAACTATGTCAACCCAAACACTGATCTTTTCCAAAACCTGACCAAACTGCATCAGCAGGTGATAAATTCATATACTGCGTGAACTGGATATAGAGGTAAGCGACTCCTGTTGGATGTGATCCAGACAAAACAAAGACAAGTGACAACTTTCCTGGTGTGGACACCACTGTTATTACAAATTACCCCTTCCTTAACACCTCCTAACATCACTAATTACATGGCGAGCCGATAAAAGTGTACAGGAGTCTAGAGGATGAGGACTATTTTGTGTGCGGTTGGGTCTGTCCTGATTTTGGGCAGGTGGGTAAATGTGCTCGGGAGTAACTGTCTTTCATATTCCAACTCTGTACATGGATGCATCACTGTCAGGCTAATGTTACTAGCTAACTTTAGCTACTGTTTTCTACCTATTAGGTCAGCTGTTCCCAGAGGTCTGGTAAAACCTAGGCTGATGCTAAAAACAAAGAGAAGCTGTCACAGGACAGTGAAATGTGTATCAAATGTCAACGCTGAGTTATTCTTAGTCACATGTGCAACTAAACTAAAAGTGCTTCACTTAAAGAAGCAACAGATAGGATTCTTTTTTTTGTTTTTTTTTAGCTTGGCGCCACCTAGTGCCAGCAGTGTTGCTCACACTGTCGCAAAGATCAAATTGACCGCAGGGATCAGAGATAATCAATAAAAATGTAGGCTGTAAAGCCACTGGTACTATACCTCTATATGTAGAATGAGAAGGTGTGTGGACACTCTACTAAATAAATGAGTCAAGAGACCGAGCAATAATTATCAGATTTATCTGATTTATCTTCACTGTCTGAGGGCTGCCGTAGAATGGCAACAGGATGTCAGCCGACCAACACTCGCTACCTGGTCCCTGGTTGCGGCGATTTGCGATGCTGGCCAGCTAGGAATGAAATAACAGCCAGTACAGTACAGTCCTCTCTTGGCTAGCTAACATTTAGCCGTGTTACTTACTGATCCATTAGAAAGAAAGCTAGCTGGACACCGGTGCTGAAGTCTCTTTGGTCACGGAGCTCCCTCCATCTCTTGAACGCCTGACTGAGGTTAACTCTTGTTTTTTGCTCTTCTTTTATCACTCTCCTTTTTGTGCATCCTCGCCTCCTCAGACAGATTAGCTCGTTTTCTTTTGGGAGGCCGTTTTTCACTTATCTCCAAACTTTGTCCGTCTGCCATTGTGCTCGTGACTCAACTATCTCATGCCCCGGCCAGTTCCTCATAAGGAAAAGCTCCAGTTCCTGATTGGCTGACCGACCAGTTTGGCAATACATGACGCATTTCCTTCTGAAAAGCAGATTTTTTCCGTGAAAATTCGTCCCGGCAACAGAAGCTTATTGCAAAGTCACTAAGTAACCTATGTAAACACTGATAGTCTGATTTTACTGTGTATACTACCCTGTGCAACCCACATTATTTTCATCATGATATATATATATAGGCAAAAATGCTGTCTGTTGCTTCTTTAAGATACGTATGTAATGTACTTTAACTTATGTACATAACATATTTTACATTAAAAAAAAAAAACTCATGTTAACCTGAACTGTGATCTTTTCCTAAACCATTTGACAATGCTGAACACGTGTTTAAAATTGCAACGGTTGACGATTATACATGTTGTTTTGGGAGACAATAGCAAATGACCTCTGTTATTGAGGTATGAGGACGTGTTGATCTACTGCCACTGGTAGGAAAGCTATTCAGAAAACGCTCCTGTGGGTTGTATTAGAGGGTAAAACCAAACACTGATGTGGTCATACGGGTTGGAGGACTTATTGGACATTCAGAGTAATGTGAACCACTTTTGTAGCTCTTGGGTGTCCACATTATTTAGTCAACCCATGCATATGGCTCTCTCTGTATTTATGAACATCACTTTGGGCTTGTAAAAACTTGTAGTGCACCTGCTCGGCTGTGACTCATTGGAAACTTTTGGACATCTTAAGCAACATGCAGAGTTATTGTATGTTTTTTAAACATGGTTCCTCAAAACTGTTCTGTGTAATTTCAGTGTCCTGTTTCGGTCATGATCACCAAAGACAGGTTATTACACAAACTAGTACAACTTGCAGTTCTAAGAATACGCACTGGCAATAGATGTTTTAGGAAATCCGGCTGTTTCTTAACCCTGAAGCCACAGAGAAACTATGTATGGCAGCTCAGCCTCCACCTGCTGCAACAGGGCACAGCAACAGTCTGACGGTGAGGGCTGAGGGGTAACATCTCCATCCCATAAATCTCATAAAGTTGGAATATGACACAATGTTTGAGGACACAAAAAGCCAAGAGGAGCAGGAGAGAACAAAAACCTGACACACTGAACTAGTAAAACACTAACACACACACACTGACACACACTCAGGCAGCAGTGGCAGCGACCACAGCGCACCAGGAAAAACATATCCAGATGTTCTCCTCATAGGATCACCAACCCCCTCCCTCCCACTCACACTCACACACACACACACACACACACACACACACACACACACACACACACACACACACACACACACTTGCGGGCCACACATGGGCTACATATTACAGAGACTTGCTCTCCAACTTCTTTTCCCTTCTTTTTTCATGCTCACACACACATACACAGACACACACAGACACACACACACACACACACACACACACACACACACACACACACACATTTGTACAACTATCTTTGTGAGGACTCTCTTTGACATAATGCTTTCCCTACAGCCCTGACCTGAACCATCACAACTAAATCCCTAACTCTAACCGTAAGCGGGCGGCTTTGGTGGGGGTGGGGTGTTGCTTCAGGTACCAATGAGACATGAAATATGATCCAGGAAAGTCCAGTTTGAGTGACACATCCATTAGTTTGAGGGCTTATCAGATGCCAACATGCTGCACAGGGGCCTCACTCCTAAACTGACCTGGGACTGCAACTTAAAAGTCAAAACCTCAAAGGTATTCAAATCACAATGATATGAAACCTTGTTAATCCTTACAGTAAAGAAGCTGGAAACAGTTGGTGTTTCTACATGAAAAATGGCAATTAATTAAAGTTGCAGATTCATTTTCTGCTGACTAATAAATGTTTTTAGGATTTGTTCAATGTTTTTAGCTCAAACTCACACCACATGTACCTTTAACCTTTATCTTGTGTTCCCACTACAAGTGACAAAGCAACAGCATGGCCTGCCGAGTTGTCGTTGATATGTTGCTCAAGTGCTCGTTGACATAGTTACGTCACCCTGGGGTTTTATGCGTCTGCTACTATCAGAGCACCTTGACTAAATGTCATCTAAATTTTGTATTAGTCTAGGATGTCAACGGTTAAACCAATCAACAGTTAATCACCAAGAATATTTTTGACCGGTTGCGCATGTCGGTGTATGAATTAATTTTGCTATTCTTCAGCTTACTGCACTGCACACCGTCTGGGTCTGCCACCCAGATCTAACACTGTTGAAACACTGTCTAGCATCATTAGCAGTGTCAACATGGCTAGTGGTGGTAATATAGTTAACAATGCTCAAGGGGATTTGCAAATCAAAATGAAACCGCTGACTCACCTGGGTGACCTGGGGAAGAGACTGGAAGGTGGCCACCGTGTTTCTGAAATTATGCTGTTCTGCCACTCGAGAGACATACCAGCAATTATGGCTAAATGAGCAGCACCACTAGCTAGCTCAAACCTGACCCTGGTGGTGTGCAAAGCAGAGGAGCCAAGGCTAATGTTAACTAACAAGCGGAGTCAGGTGGGTGGGCGGTCGGCACTATGTTTCCACATGTCTGTGCAGCTAGCAACAGCAAAGCTTACAGAAAATAAAATAAAAGGCAAGACTGAGCACCATTTTAATGTTACATTTCACTGCTTTATAGCATACCTGTGTAAAGGGCAATACAGAGAAAGCTAGTATGGCTTCAGCTCACGTAGCTAAGTACCACTATACCACAGCTAGAAAGCAAAACATGTTATTGGTTAATGCTTCATTGGAGCGCTGAAAATAGTTAAGGTCAGCTCAACATTGATTTGTAGTGCTTCGCTTTGATACGCAGTGACAAGTTTTGGTCCTCAGTTTGTTGCTTCATGTCACTGGCTTCCACTGGAAATGACTTGTAGCCTGTTGCTGTGTCGCAAGACGGCATTAAAACAAATCTCAACGCTCAAAAAACCTTTGAATGTTTCGCCTTAAAGGGAGGACCGGCCAAGATGTCCTCATTTTGCAGAAATGTCCTCACTCCCTAGGTTTAAAACTAACCTTGGTCCCCACAAAGAAAAACACAAACACACACACACACACACACACACACACACACACACACACACAGTCAAGACTCGCAGTTATTGAACCCACTCTTTCAGCCCCTCCTCTCCTCCACTAGAGCTCCTGGCAGGCCGTCTGGTTGAGGCCCATAGTAAAGGGAGCCGTTTTCTCTGGCATGAGTGCATGTGTCTGTGTGTGGTGTGTGTGTGTGTGTGTGTATATGTGTGTGTATGTGTGTCCTCGGGCCCCAGACAGGAAGGAAGAGAGTGGGCCCGGCAGCACAGCTCCAGAATTCCGGTTTTGTTTTTCTTCTTTTTCCATCAGTGCAGAGCCTGAGCCGGGTCTTAAAGAAACAGTCATTAATATTTTAATGACGCCAAACTGTTCTCTGAGACCTCCACAATAGGACTCAGTATGATTCATTACATTAGTATGTAAACATATTACCGGTTTGTTAAATAAAAAAGTCAAATGAATGAATAGGTCTTTTATGGCTCAGATGAATCTGTTCCTCCAGAACGCACAGCGGGCGTCTAAGCGTGGCCTCAGGCTCATTTTCATTGAAGCTTCTAAAAATAAAAGTACTGATCCAGCATCAGTGGTCAGGTTACGTAAATTACTCGGGGGAGTGAAACATAAGGATTTTGGACACAAGCAGGGCAGGCGTATTTAGCCGCCACCTACCTCCATGTTTTTGTAATAAATCGTCACTCCAAATCTGGCAAAGAAAGGGTTGAAAATGAGCGGCGGATGACACAGCTCACAGCTCATGATCTTAACATCCCTGCTGAGGACAATAAAGACAGAACAGTCGTGACTACTTAGGTAACTGCTTGGGCTCTGTGGACCAATCCGAGCAGGAAACAGTCTCTTAAAGAGTAACCCGGTGACATCATCGACTTGGCAACGATTATGAAAACAAACTCTTTCAGTCGTTCCGCAAACAGAGCTCAGTGTTGTGAAAGAGCAACCGGAATTGTTTTATCAACTAATTTCAAGTTGGATACAAAAAAGTGAAAGAGTGAAAAACATTTATTAAGAAGGTACACAGTGAATTACTTTCAGTGTATAAAAGTTTAAGACACAGGATATAAAAGGACGGAACAAGACGCTTGTCTTTCAAACTACAGTAGTTACAATCAGCTGTTCTGCACTTACAGAGCAGAAAGTCCAAAAAGCACCGTCAGCTTAACGTAAAGTATAAAACTGCTGTTATTTTACATTTTGTTTAATTGCAAACAATCTAAAAAGAAAAACAAATCTACCAACATGTCAGTTCATCTCTCAGAACATCCTGGCTTTCCTAACCTGTGTGTTGTTCTTAGCTGTATATGCCCATTCATTCCCAGGCTCAATCTCTAAAAACAAACATTACTGAAAAAGAAGAATTTCCTGAGTGGATTTTCAGGCCTGGATTAACACCTATTTGCTGCACTAGTCAGTATTTACTAAGGATGCACCAAGTCAACGTCTCTCCTGATACAGACTTCAATACCTCAGCTCAGACACAGAGCTCAAATTGGACACCAGTGCTCATTGAAATAAAATTTAAGTAAGGTAACATGAGGGCAAGCGTTGCTGTGGCACATCCTGGAACTGATAGTGGAAACGCAACATTTTTATCATGACACTGACAAAGAAAGTATTTATTGTGGATCAGTGACATCATGGCCTAGCCCAGTTTGAATAATTAGGTCCGTACTGGTGTGCAGATACCAATCCCACATATAAAATCTGTGTATCCCTAATATTTACAGCAGGAAAACGGTGTATTTGGGACTGACTAAAACAAATTTAATTAATCAAAAGCAACTGTGTGGCTCAGTGATGTGTGAGAACAGTGGAGTGTATTGCGCTTGTTTTTGGTTTTTGGTCTTTTTACAGATTTGTCAACAACAGGAAAGATATAAAACATCACCAGACTTATTCTTAAAAAACAAAACAAAACAAGCTTACCATTCTGGACACGATAAAGGCACCATGTTGGCTTTGGATTAATGGTTTGGTTGGTCGATTTAAATCACTGCTTCTACTAATGATGGTAGAGGAATGGAGGACAGCACATTCAGTGAATTAGGTCAAATTCAGGCTCCTATTTTATTGACTTTTACAATGAGCCTCTTTTTCCAATTTGAAAATGATTTAATGCCTGCACAGGCCTGAGTGCAACTTAAGCCCTCTACACAGGACTAATATTAATATTACCTGGGGACCTCGTGTAATTTGTAATAATTGCGACGGACGTCTGTGATCTTAATCCCGCGCAAATCTGCAATGTCCATAATATCTTCCACTCTCAATACATAGCATGGAGACAGTTGCTCTCATCATTCAGGAAAGCAAAAACTCAAAAGATGATGAGATGGATGATGTGGTGGCAGAATCAGCTGTTTGCTTAAAAAAAGGTGAACACAGTATATATCTCCACTAGTGGTGCTAGGTAATGTTTCTGTGTTGTGTTAAGTGGAGTCACAAATGACTGTGTGCATCATATCTGCAGGCTAATGTCAGTGAATTCAAGTAAAAAAAAATAAAAGACTTTGTTTATTCTGTGCGAATACACTGAATGAAATACAAGCCCCTTTTGTGCTGCTTGTTCAAGGTGGGAATGTCGTGTCATTATTCCGCCTTGGAATTCTGTATAAAAGACACGATTGCGGATAAGGGGACAGAGTTATCTTGCCTTTAAGCTGGCAGCAGAGGTGGTAACGACGCCGATTTGGGGTATTTAAAAGGTAGAGCCCCCTGGACGGGGCCATGCACAGGACAGGTGTGATGTTTTGACAACATGTTGTGAGTGCAACCCACTGCCGGGAGATTTAAACAGCAGTTAGAAGCTAACTCAAAGAGGAACAGCAGCTGAAAATGTCCGCAAATTGGGGGACAATGAGGTCCATGAGCTTCTTACCCTCTGAGCAGAAGACCACATAAGCCACCTTATTACAGGGACAGTAAATGATTGTTGTTGCCATGTTATGCCACTGTTATTGTTCAGAAAACACCTCCCTACACATGTGCTGTAAGTCACACTAGAGGCCGACGCTGTTGTGTTTTACATCATGCCTGTCACGGCTCTTTTGCTTCCGGAACGCCGACATGCTTTCAAAAATCACACACTAGAGCGGCACGATGCTGCCATTGTTTGATTCTGTACAAAAAACCAAAGCCAGGGACGTTGTTGCAGCCCTGTGGCGGGATGTCTGTGTAAAAAGGGCTACAGACGTGGGTGGGTCATTTCTGAATCACACGAGGTCCCCTGGTAATACTAGTGCTGTATGACCAGGGTTTAAAACAATGAGTGTGCTTCACGGACAAGTTGGTTGTGTATACCAACATGTCCGCATGAGCCTGCACATGCAAGAATAAAGAGTTTTAAAATTGCTCACACGAGTATCGTAAAGGCAAGTGCAAAAGTCTCTTGCATGTGTCTAAACTTTTGTAGAGGCAACCCATGCGCGTGCGGACACACACACACACACACACACACACACACACACACACACACACACACACAGTGACTACAAGCAGCAGGTCCTTCGTCAGCAGAAAAGGGACTGCTCTCTCAGCACTCTTGTAGAAGAACAACTTCTCTAATATTCAACTCCTTCACTTCAGATATCTCTTTGTAAAATAACCAGACACAGAACATCAGCAGCGAGGCTCGCTGTGCATTTTAAGTCCAGTCAGGAAAAATCGGTTCGGGACTGTTTGCTAGATCGCACATTTTAAGTGTGATCTAACAACAGCGACAGAGTACTGCATACATGTTTCTGTTAATGGTGTTGCGTGACCCAGTTTCCCCTCACACCACATCTCAACCTCTCTCTGGTGCCGCCATCTTTAGGCCTCCTCTCGTCTCTGGAGTTGCAGACCGATCTCCATCTGGTTCTCCAAACACTCCTTGAGCTTGTCCTCTGTCAGCGTCAGCCGCTGCTCCAAGATCGAAACCGTCTGGATGGAGAGGAACAAGAGGCGAGGGACAAGACAAAGAAAGAAAAGGGGGGAAGGAAGGAGATGGATAAGAGAGAAAGAGCATGTTAGAGAGGGCTGTACAGCATCAGCCTGACAGTAATGACTATATAATGGCCGTGTTTGTGTGTGTCAAAGAGGCAGTTCTGTGTGTGTTTGAGACAGATGTTGTGCGTGCAAGACAATCCAGCTGATTATCGTAGGGAGATCTACTGCCTGAGCCGAAAACACCAGAGTTTCTGTGTCTGGCACGCACTCTCTCTTGTTCTCCCTCTCACACAGTTGCATAAACACACTTACGCACACAGAGAATACAAGAAGGTCGCTATCCGAAACAGGACGGGCATGTGTGGGTAGTGAGATCACAGTACGACATACTTTTCCTCTCAGCATCTGTGACAGTGACAGTATTTGTTGTGCATTTGTGTCATCTGAGCATGTTTATCAGAGGAGTCTCCAGGTGTATTTTCACCATCTGAATGAACTGATTGCTGGGGTCAGAGCTGACTTCTCTTATCGTTTATTGCGTCTAAACTTCTGGGGCCACATTAAAGAATTTAATCAGCCTTTTGTCATCTCAAACAAATAGAAGGAATTAGGGGATTCATGTCTGGACAAGTTCTAGATGAGCTCTAACATGAACCAGGAGAACTGAGCCCAGTGCTACAATAAATGTTTATACAGGCTTCCAGTTAGTTAACTAAGCTGCTGAATGTAGCTACATTTTGACGTCAGGGATACACGTAATCTGTGTTGCTGATGTTGTTAATGTTCCTTTGATTTCTGATCATATTATACTACTGGAACATGTCCGGTTGTGTTTAGAAGCTTTTATTGGTCATTTTTATGGTAGAAAGTACCACTGTTCTTCATTACAGTCATTCTCCGGCTGCAATGACGTGCAGAGACGCCAAGATACAAACAACTTGCGAACACTGACCAGAGCAGACTGTAAGAGTATGAGTGTCACAGTATGAGGAAAATAAAGTGTTTTTTAACATTAATCCAGATAAAAATGTTCTAGTAGAAACCTTAAACACAAATATGAACCTGAAAATGAGCGCAATAGATCACAAACTGTAGGCTTTGTGGGTTTATATTAACATAAAATTACTCCTTCTGTTGACGGATATTTTGTTTAGATAGCTTGAGGACAAACTGAGGAAACAATAATGTGTGAATTACTGTTTATCTTACACAACCAAGATGTAAATGTTGCATAACAAACGCACTTTCAGATCTAAATTTAAAAACCTATTATTCTGTGCCCTCTACAGCACTTTTATTTCCTCCTGTATTAGTCTCTTATCTGTCAGTATCTCTGTTTACATCACTTCTGTTATTGCGTTGTATTCTACTTTGTTTTTCATAATTTTCCTTACATAATGTAAAGCACTTTAAATGTCCTCTGTGTGTGAAAGGTGCTACACAGAGAAGCAATTATAAATATGTAGCCTACAGAACACACAAGGACATGAGTCTGAAGTGTTCACTGATGCTTCTTCGGCTTTTTGCTCTTTTTTAAAAAAAGGTAAACTAACCAATAAATAAATCTGCAAATCTGAACCAAAGAAATCTGCAGGAGGAAAATATGATAAAAAGGAGCAAAGCAGTATTAAAAAAAAAAAACATGACGATCTGAATGGATCTTCTCCTGAAAACACCACAGTGGCAACAGTTCCCTCTGCATCTCTGACATAATTGTTTACTGAGCTAATGTTGCCTGGTGACAAACACAATCCCGGCTTGTAAGCAGTTTTAGACAGTAGTGCTTGGCAACAAAAATTTGGTTCAAGGCAGGAACAATCATATGGTAAACATGTCTCCCCTTTCCACAGACAAGGCTCTCTAGATTTGGGCCAGCGAGTGAAAGATATGTCAGCATGTCTCGACCTGTAATTTTACGTCCCTCCCTGTGCCAGTGAGTGTAATTTTGAAATTGCTAGAAAGCAGCTCAGAGATGAGTCATTTATGAAAATATAACCAGCTGTGTGAGAGACATTGGATAGACAGACAGACATGAAAATACAGACCAGTTCAGTTTACCTCAAAGGTGGTCGGTATGAATCACGGCATTGAGGAAACAACCTGATGCTCGGTTAATCCATTAAAAGTGTTACATGATACACACCTCAACCGCAGGGTGTAAATAAAAGGATGCTGACGGAACAATTACTCCGTATCTTCTATATTATTTCTGTTCCAGGAATGAAGAATGGTCGCTTCATACAAGCATGGCAAGCATTAAAATAAAGGAACTTTTTAACTTACACAATTAACAGAATGTGAAGAAGCAACAATTTAAACTAATGTCAAACATGTCTATGTATGTGTCCGAAATATCTACTGAAATGAGCATGCTAACCAGCTAGCTCCGGCCTTTCCTGTCTTGTAATATCACTTGTACCTTGAGAGGTCACTGCAGCATTCAGTCTACCCTCATTCCATCATGAAAGGACGAAGAAGTCGAGCTAGAGCCCACATTTAGTGACACAGCAAACACAATGTTGGATGCTGAACTCATGGGTTCGTGGTCGGAGAAATGCTGCCGTTGTCTATGGTGGAGTCTAAATAGGTGGAGTAGGACTCACTGACAGACATATTTCAGACTTATAAGAGGCTTTTAATTTGAAACAAGTGTTGAGTTTGAAATGACAGTGCGATATGTTAACTTTACAAAGATAACGGAGCGGATAAAAAGTAAATATATAAACACACAGAGGAATTAATAAATAAAGGCTGTCTATAATGTAGATTGTTTCAAATGAAGCTGGGAGCCTCTGCAGTTGTGGTGAGTAAAAGCCCTGCCACTATTTGTGAATGTTATTACTTTGAGGTGAGGATGACCGTGAGGATGTACCATTGTTTGCTAGCTTGATGCTAATGACAGTAACGTTAACTCAGCGAGTTGACAAAGTGCCTCTGCTGTTTCACACCATCATTTCCCCCTTTTACTCTGTGTGGCAACATCCCTAGAGGAAATATTAAAAACGCTGGGGTGTTGTTGTCATACAGTTGTCTAAGGCAGCAGTTTCTACTGGTCAAAGTGACGGCTGTGATGGGAGAATTGGATCTCAGTGAAGGGCAAGTGGTCCATAACTTTAATTTTGGAGACAAAAAAATGTAGGCTTAGCGCCCTGTGGTCCATTGGCCAATAGGAAATGTAGAATACTCAAAAGTACTTTAAAAGTGCTTGAGTTACTTTTCTCAGGGAGTAACGTTGGAAGTACTTTTAAAGTAATTGAATTACTTTACTCAGGGAGTAACGCAGTAAAGTAACTGGTTACTTTTTTTTTTTAAAAAAAGTAACGCAGTAACGTACTTTGATTACTTTTAAAGTAACCCTAACCCAACACTGCTGCTAAGTAACATCTGACATTGGCTTAGCAAAATGAGAGATTATAAGATAGGAGTGTTATTTTGATTGACTCTAAGAGTTTGAGCAGTTAAGTCGAATTTTGTATATTCTTGCCCTGCTGTTAGTCATTGGCTTTGTTTTTATTTAACTGATGACTCAGTGGTAGATCCATGAAATGCTGTAGCCAGGTATTACACATTGCACCTTTGACCTACAAAGGTCTAGGACTTATTGGAAATGGTATTTGTTAAAGGCTGCTAAAATACCAAAATACTGACTCAATAGTGGCTCATTTTTCAAAACACTACTATCCTCGCATATGAAGTGAGCCACACAACATACTGTTGAGTCAGGCTCCCTTCCAAGCCTGTATTTTTAGTTATTCAGGCTATTAGAAAAGTCAACATGATTTTGAGTGAGATTTCTTATTTCTGTAACAGAACCTGGATGTTCTGGTTTACCACAAACCATTTAAACACTGAAAAACTTCTATTTTCATCTCAATATTCACCCCGATTGTTAGTACACATGTAAACGTAGTAATTTTAAAACCCAAGACACCATGTGCAGCATGTTCCAGCAATCCAGCTGCGTTTGGTAATTGACTATCGAGGTCCTGCGTTGACCTCACAGTGCCACACAAACAAACGTGCGCACACATACACAACCAGCCATGAACAAGCAAACGTGCACTAATCAACAAAGTTAGTTAAACCCCTTAGATAATCTCATACTCAGCACACACCAATGAGTTTAACAATGTGTGGGCGAGTGGTGTTTACTTTTGGGTCATCAAACTAGATAACATCTCCTGCTATTTCATGCATCATGGGAGAGAAAGGGCTTGTATTTCCTCTTTCTCTCCCTCTCTCTCCGCCTGTCTCCGTTTTCTAGATCAATACCACCCTGTTTATCTTACCAACCTGATATGGCTATCCTCAGCCCAGCCAGCTATTGGTGTGTATGTGTGTATGTGTGTGTGTGTGTGTGTGTGTGTGTGTGTGTGTGTGTGACTTTGCATGTGTCCCCAGGCAGCGGCAACATTATACGGGCATATAGTTTTCATCTGGAGTAGAAACCAAATCTTTATGCTCCTAAAAATAGAGCCGTTTTTCTTTTCTCTCCAGAACACATTATACTCTCCATCGCCCTGAGCATTACTGGCCTCTGTTACAAAGTCTCATAGCTTTGGTATGACCCACACTACAATAGTCTGAAAGTCAAAGAAAGGCAAACTGGCGCTGGTGAAAGGTGGCAAAGTCACTTCTTCTCTATAAATGTAGCTAAGTGATGTGAGTTAATAAAACAAGCCGCTACTGAAGTGAGTTACAGGAATAAAAAGGAAGAGTAATCATTGTACAATTGGTGGAAAAGTAAGTACACACACACACACACACACAAAACTGATAGACAGCTGGTGTGAATAACTCAGTGAACCAACATCAAGAAACTGAAGGTGTGGAGAGCACACGCTGCGGAGGTGTTTGCATCCATAACCCAGTTTCAGATACACTGTACTGGCAGAAAGCCGATAGAAAGTCAAACAGTAATAAATTACAAGCATCAGTCTATAGTGTCAGTATGCTAACCGTAGCCTGTTAGCATGCTGTGACAGCATTAAGCCCAAAGAAGAAAGTGCAGGTTGAGTTTTTTTTTTTGTTTTTTTTTTTTTAACAAAATTTATAATAACCCTCTTTTTAAAAATGCAGCCCAGTCGCCAGAAGGAAAAGTTTGTGGCAAACCACAAATACGTTACGATTTGTATTGAACCATTCCATACAAGGCTTTTGGTTCAGTATGTGTTACAAACTGAACGGTACGTTGAGGTATCCCATTACATTTGGACAATAAAATGTACGGCTTAAATTTTGTTCAGTTTAATGTTCTTAACACGACAGCCCACATGACATAACAGGCATGCTACGCTAAGCTAGCTTGTGCAAGATGGTCATTACCAGACCAGAAATAGAAGATTCTCAGATAACCTACAGTTCTGTTGTTTGGAGCCAGTTTGGTTTTGCTTTGAATTATGAGGACGATGGTGAAGGAGTGGTGGTTATAAAACAATGGTGTGCTGCATCTGCTACACGACAGAGGGTTACATCAGTGGGAACACTTCAAACATGTCAACACATCTACGCCAGCTTCACCCCAGTGTGTCCATCGGTGGTACTAGATGAAGACAAGGAGCAACACAAATGCTTCATGCTGACGTTATCCCCGCAGCATTTAGGCAGGAATTTCCAACTGATCCAAATGAGACATGACATGACACAAGACATGAGAAATCACTGTGCCAATTGCCGATTACATTATAGCCATTTATAGCCCCGAATATGAGACCCGACTCTGTAATGGAAAACACACAGGCTTTACGAACATGATTAATGTATTCAAGCCCTATTACAAAATTCCTTCACGAGCCCCTTTCAGCCTGATCATAATTCCTACTTTGTTCAAAAGTCAAAGGCTTAAATTGTTAGTTTTAATACTTTATAAGGAGCTGCTTATGTTTTATATGCTGCTAAGATGACACCCTAGAAGATGGGTCACTCAGGTACGGCGTTAAAAACATGGTAGTCCTGCACATCCAAAAACAGTTCAAGGCAGGTGCTGGACAAAAAAACATAGCAATAGCTCCCTTACGTGTAATCAATTGGGACATTTTGAGCTGAATGCTCTTCCTCAGACATACAGTCATAAAGTCTGAAGAAGAGCATTCAGCTCGAAACGTAACTTCTGGATGTGCCGATAAATTGCACTTATGGGAGCAACAGTGTGCAGAACTTTTCTCATGTTCTTTATCACTCAGGTACAGCTCCATTATTGATAAAAGTCGAAAAACATCCTTACAACAAATGTAAGGATTGGATGTAGGATTTTATATGTTTTAAAACAGTGGTTCCCAAGCGGTCCAGCCAGGGGGTCCAGATTTCTCCTTAGTCATTAGTTTGAGGTCCACACAGTGTGATACATTCAGCATCGTACTTGGATTTGACCATGTTGTCGAGCTAGTTTGCTGTCTCTGTCAAGTAGCTGTCCATTAGTCACTCACCGGACAACAGGAAACGCTACTTTAAAATAAAAGCTCTGTGCTGGGAATTCACTACACTTCATAATGAAGTGTGTTTTTTAGAAACTTGACATGTGTGCAAGTCACTTGTGGTCCATTCAGAATGGACCCACGACCCACCAGTTGGGAACCACTGCTATAAAAGACAAAATGGCAAAATTCTGAGACAAAAGTTGCAGTTTTGAGCAAAGCTTTTTTCGCAACATTGTGCTGACATAAGACAGGTAGTGTCTGAATCTGCCTCAGCACAATGTGCTGTAGTAGGTGGACGTGAGTCTGACTGGTTGTAATTTATTAAAACCTTTTCAGTAGTTACTTTGTAGTTTATACTGACATGTTTGTATTGTTACATATAAGGACAGACAAAAAGCGTTTCCCTCTACTGATAAGAGACTATCAGATGTTGTAATGATGAGTAGACAGTATGATGAAGGCGCCCCTTTGGTATTTTTAGTCACCATATTTCTCAGAATTATGGTGACTTATCTTAAGAATATATTCTTTATTCCCGTCTGTCTTTACAGCTCAGAGTCAAAGTAAATTAACTGTCCTGGGTGCAATTTTATTGCAGTGTTTCACTCCCCCAGAGCACAATCATAAACACACAAATTAGCAACTGCTTTCAATTCCTCAGATTATCAAACACTGTGGTGAAAGCTTTGCAATACTTCAAACAGTGTTTGGTTAACAAGCGGTTTAGTGGTTCCTAAAAGTCTGTGACGTACATTTTCATCACACAAACTCTTTCAATCTTTTCTGAGTAACAGGAACTTGTTTCTTCCACTTTCCGCTATTGTTCCTTGCTGCTTCACTTGTAGCTGCTTTAACAGGAATCTGAATTCAGTGTAGTGGTCCACTTCTACTTAAATCTACTCTGACGCACACATACATCAGGCAGACAAAAGCTGAATTGTAGCTGGATACTCTGGTAGTTTTGGGGGAATTACAGAGCACAAAACATGTTGTTTTACAGCAACAAATGTTTGTAAAAGACTTTCTGTTTCAGTTTTATTCCCCTTGCGATTTTCTCACCTACTGTCTAATGGTCTATTGAGGAAGAGAGGGCGCCATGCACTCGAATTGCTAAACGAAATTGAGAGAGAGAGAGTGTGCGCGCAATTCTTCATTCAAGATTCTTCATAATGAAGAGGGAGAGTGTGAAAGAAGGGATAAGTGTGAGTACTGCAGGCTTAGTGTGAGAGGACATGTAAGAGTGATGAATTATCAAACAGAGGGAGAGAGAAAAGAAAGGGGTATGGGGGGGTTGAGGATGGGGGGGCAGACAAGTGAAAAGCAGCTAACACAGCAAACTGTGGCTTTGGAAGCTTCAGTCTAACGTTGAATAATTCATCTTCTTCTCTCTCAGTCTGCTCGACTATTAGAGTTACAAAGAGCTGTAATAGTGAAAAATAATGCAGAGGAAAAGACTTAAAAAGGAGCAGGAATATCGTGCAGAAATAAATGTCGCTTTGTCAGCCTGATCTCCAGAGGATGAGGGGCAGTGGTTTACATCTCCATGTTAGCCAAAGTTGAACAGAAATTAGAACAAGAGTGTCGGCTTATTTATTTCTACTCACACCTTGTTGGGCTTTGTAAATGGGCTGCATATGACAAGACTTGTTTGCATAGTCTCTATTTTCAGGAACTGACAGCCTCATGGGTTACACTGTGCTTTGCAAACTAAATGAAGCACACTGTCAAACATTTTAATCTACAGTATATTAAAGGGATACTTTGCCGATTTTCGACTAGCTGTGTATCATAGCAATGTGGGTTGTAAAGAACTGCATTCGGATCGGGATCCCGCAGGTCCTGCAAGACCCAACGCAGATCTCATGGCGACGAGTGATTCTATCTGTCAAAAAACCCCAAAATGTGCGGGTCCCAGAGACTGAGATGAAGGTAGAGACATCAACAAGTGAAGTGGAAAAGAAGATAAAAGCAGGAAAAGTCAGACTTTTTGAGGAATTTCTCTGGAATATTACAAATAAGAACAAATCGGAATTTCAGAGACACCAGAATAACTGTTAGTACGAATGTAACCATGCACCAGAACGTAATTTGGCTACCTATCACCGACAGGTATGCATATCTTTTCAATACCGCAGTAAATACCGTGACATGTTTAATCAGAATATTTGCAGTCACGGGCGGGAGCTGACATGCACCCTGAGGTAATGGGTGGGAAAAGATAACACACCCGAGACCAGGTGGTAATGGTCAGACACCCAGTGGAAGCAGGCAGGAGCAGGATTAGGAAAACAGTCCTGTAAAAGGCCCTAGTGGGCAGGCTGTGTGGATCAGATGTGGTGGAGTCTGGATCTTTGCTGTCTCCTTGTGCTTCTGCATTTTCGTATGTATGCAAAAGACAGAGCCCCCACCTCCCACCGTTTAGCTTTAACTTAACAGCCACCATATTGTATTTGGTGTCAGAACATCCAAGCGTTTGTTGGGCTGATGCAGCACAGTGCATTCTGGTGATGGTAAGTTTTCTACCACTTGAGCAAAAGCAAATGCCTCAGCCCTTTTTCTCTAGTCATATAACACCAGTTTCAAAAGTATCTGTGTCTTTCTGCTGCATAAAAAGCCCAGTTTTATGTAAAAGCACCACCTTTCCAGGGATGAAAAAACTCTTAAAACTAATTTTTAGTTTGAGTGGAGCCATTTCTGTGCTTCACAAACCTGTTTCCTGCTTATTACGTTTCATACATTTCATAATTACTTGAAGTTCCAGTGGTCTGAATGAGAAGTTGCATGCTGTTTTTACAACATAATGCTGATCACATGTAACTAGAGGTTGTGTAAAATACACCATGTTCTGTAGAAACCACTTTTAAAACTCTCATCAATAAACTGTGTATAAAACAGCAGGTGATGTGCATATCACTAATCTGTCAGTGCTAACATCTGTATGGGTGGAAAAGCGAGTAGAAGCTTGCACCAGCTGTGCTGTTTGCTCCATTTATATCAAATTTTATGCAAGCTTCTATGCAGGTTCACATATATAATTCACTGTGTGGATCCTCTCGCTAATCTGAAATTCCTCAGTTTCACATTCCAGTCAACACCTTGGTAGGAAAATTAAAGGTGCCCTGTAGAGTTTTCTTCTAAACAAAAAAATACTACATTTATATTTGATGTAACTTACCACAACTCGCTGTGTGTATCCTGGAGGTCTATTTTGCAAAGACAATTTTTAAATATTTAGAAACCAGCATTGTTTGAATCCATTTTAAGTAGCTTGCAGTCTTCTTCTTTGCCTTTGTTGGAGTATTGCTGCTTTTCTTGGCACATTATTGCCACCTGAACATCAGTGGATTGGTGTGAAGCCACTGGCAGGACTGTGAATTACGGTCACACACAGCGTACACTCGAGGTCCAGTGATAGTGGATTTTAAAGTTCAATATTACAGTATAATGATAGTTTGGAAAAAGGCATCACTGATTAAAACAAACAAACAAAAAACAGCTCCATGGCACTACTAGAGATCTAGAGGTCTCCACATGGCACCTTTAAATTTTTCTTAGATTGTTTTATTTTATTTTTCTTCCTTTTTATATGTCTTTTTAGTTTTATTAGTTTTTCTCTCTTTGGTGCAACAGCTCAGTGAAAAAGCCTATAAAACACAAGTTAAAAGCCATATAAAGAATAATGACAACATCCTGTACTGGACTGACACTACTGGAAGTCACTGCAAAGCCACAAGGGCACAGCTTTTCAATAACAGCCTAATATGGTCAGAGAGGTAGTCAGAAATTTGCATTTATATAAAAAAACAAAACACTGTACATGATTTCCTACCAGTCATCTCAGTCTATTGTCCTAATCTAAACAAGAAGATTGAATCCAGAAAAGAGCAGAAGGATAAAACCAGACGCAGACGATCCATCTGGTATCAGGGTTGGGGTACAGCAGGCTTGAAAGGAAGAGGTTGGCACAAACCCCCCCGGGAGGGGTGAGCTAGCTGCCTGGCTGCACTGGGCCAATATTAAATGCTCCCACATGGTGGACTGCAGCTTGAAAGAAAAAGGAGCAAGAAAGAAAGAAGACAAGAAAAGCCAGAAACACACACGAAGAAGAAGTGTTTCTACCATTAAGCATTTACACTTACTATCAGTGAGAGGCAGAGTGCTGCCAGCGCTCATATATGAATGATGCATTTTCCCTCAGGGCACATTCACAACCTGCAGCTAAAACCCTGCACGCGCACGCACACACACACACACACACACACACACACCACACACACACACACACACACACACACACACACACACACACACACACGCACACACACCAAGCCTCCATGTGCTCTCTCTACTCCTCATTCAACTCCCATCTCTCCTCTTGTTCCTCCTCTTCTACGTCTCCTCCTCACCTTACTCAAACATTTCCTTCATTCAGCTATTTCTGTGAATACAGTCTTTGCTATAACGAGGCAAAAAACTCTCTCTTTCTGCTTTTATAGATGCACTTATGTCCAAATCCTTCACTGTTTATTGTAGCACTCGAACCATTATCCAGAGGTATTGTTGCTTACGAGGAGAAAAAAGTTATATTTAAAACATACAATTTAAAGCTTGTAAATTTTAAAGGGAGAAACAGCCCATTTTGGACTATATTTATGAGATCAAATACAGTTTATCAGCAAAAAAATGCACACATCCTCAAATCAATACCAGAGTTGGCGGTATTCAATAAAAGAAATGGGTCTTAAATGTTGCCTTGAGATTAGAAGTCTGTTTTTGGTGCAACATCACTCATCTGGTGATCCTTTCAACAAGTCCAAACTAAATACTGAGGAGAAAATGTGCAGCAATTACAAACTAATGTTAAATAATGTAAATTAATGATTTTAATCAAACACTCCCCAGCCAGCAGATGCATTAGGATCACCAAAAGAAATAAAAGTTTAATTTGATTATATGAGGAATGCACTGCCTTTTAAACTAATGGGGGGGGATTCTTTTCAGTATCTGACATCCACAGCTGCACATTTTACAATCCACAGGAATTATGGCTTCTAATCATCTGCAGAGAGTATTCTTTTACAGTATCACTGACAGCTGAAATACATGGGGCACAGACACAACACGTCACATAGGCAGAGCTTTTATACCTGCTACACAGGCTCTGTCTTTGCGGTGTGTGGTTGCTGCCAGCTTTACTGTGTGTGTTGAGGATTAACAAGCGAAAATGCAGCTGGTTATGCAGAGTTTAGAAGCATAGGCTATATTAACTGGGAGTGAATTAATCAAGTGGAGAGTTTTAACTACAGGATCTATTACACTGATTGAGATATTTTAATGTGAAATGTAAAAACACACACAAGGTTTTTCTGCTGCTTCACATTTCCTGTTATAATGAGGTTTTTTTGTCATTGTAAAAAGGCTGTACTCAGTTTTACACAGTTCTTTGTAGTTTCTACCTGCTGAAATGCTGCGGAGCTACGCGTAGGGGAAAAATAATTGAACAGCCGTGTAAAAATAACGCTGAGCATTGCGGTTTCTATGGTCAGTGTAGCAGCTTCACTTTGTTATAACGGACATAATGCATCCATGTCCCATGTATTCCAGCCGTGAAAGAAAAACACAAAGTATAAATAAATTAGAAAGGTGCTGGGAACACCTTGCAGTGAGGTGCGGTCTGGTGCAAAGCTGCCAATGGCTGCAGCCTCAGGCTTTGCCAGGAAGTTGGGTCAGTTGAATAAAAAAGATGTATTACTGCCTGATGCACTTAATGTTTATAGATACTGATTTATACAAGTTGAAGATTTAACTGGTGCAGTCAATCCATTTCATATTTCATACTTAAAGCAGTAAGCTGTAACTGCAGTTTCCCTCAGCTTTACAGCAACCTCACAGAGCCTCACTGATCACATCTGTGAAGCTAAACAAACGCAAACAACATAAAAATAGACATAAATTGATAAGAAGCAGACCTTCGGATTAACTGCTTGCTGTTCTTTTCTGTTTTTTTTGTTCGAGGATCTATTTTTAGTCCTGCAGGCTCTGGTGTGGTCTGGCTTTCCAAAACAGTTTTCTGTCCTCACTGTGTACATTTAGGATAACACCAAGTTAACTGGTACAGACAGGGACAGTTAAATCAAAACACATATTTTTTCTCGGTCCTGTGGTGCTATTTATCAATCTAGATTGTTTTGGTGCGAGTTGCCAAGTGTTGGAAATATCGGCCGTAAAGAGATGTCTGCCTTCTCTTCAATATAACAGAACTAGGTGGCACTCCGCTTGTGGTGCTCAAAGCCCCCCAAAAATGCATCAACAGCAATGTCTCTTTCCAGAAATCGTGACCTGCTTACTACAGATAGTCCACAGACCTTGTTGTGAGCAGTTTCATGTAGGAACTATTTTCTTTCTACTGAACTACACCTGCCAAGTGTATCATCACGAAGAAGGAAGTGTGCACCTACTCATGGAAGAGAAGCTCTTGCCAGTGCAAGATGTAAAAACATTAATGGAGTTCCCCTCAACTCAGCTGTAATGTTAGCTTGCTCAGTGGTGTTTGGTGAACTAGCAATGGATACACAATTACTTCTGCATGGTGATAGGGTTAGCGGGTGTAGTTCAGTAGAAAGAAAATAGTTCCTACATGAAACTGCTCACAACAATGTCTGTGGATTATCTTGAATAACCAGATCATGATTTCTGGGAAGAGACATTGTTATTGAGTTTCTCAAATGTAATTTTTGCCGCTGTGAGCACCACAAGCTGAGTGCCTTCTGGTTACATTATGTCAGAGAGAAGGCAGATATTTCTACAGCTGATACACCAAAATAATCTTGATTAATAAATTCCAATACAGGTAAAAGGAAAAATATGTGTTTTGATTTTGTGCTGAACTGTCCCTTTAACTCAAATATCTCTGCAAGGATCATGGCACGAATATGTCATTCTTGTACAAAAATGATTGTGCAATGATAATCATTACAGTAATGACTGGCAATAACCAAAGCAACCTATGGGCCTCATTACAGTCTCTTCTACTTGGCCCAAGTAATGAATGAAGGAATGAATATGCAAATGTCTGTCTCAGTGCAATCTAGTGTTACAGTAACCAGTTATCTGCCACTCTGGTGTGTATTCAGATTCAAGATTCAAGACCTTAATTTGTCCCCGAGGGGCAGCTGGTTCTGCCGCAGTGGCAATGAAACAACACAGAGCGAGACACACAAGATAAAAACCACACATACATTACCTCATATAATTATGATAATTAAAAAAACATTACAGAGAAAAACTCATGTGAACACTTGAGTGCAATTTACGATATTCGTGACGAAAAAGAAAAAGGGAATTAAGGGGAACGGGCATGGTGCTGCCTGTATCTCAAATTGTTGCTGTTTTTAAAGTGTATGTATGCATGTTAGAGGGTCAGTTCACGCATATTGTAAGTGCAGAGATTTGCAAGTTTTAGTTTTAGGGGTGAAAGGGTCAATTACATTTCTAAAACCTGATAGTGATGTGCCTTTTGTCCCAGGTAATTCGCTGTGGACAGAACGGGAGAGTTTTTTTTTTTCTTTACATATGCATATATTTTTGTGTCTGTGTTGCTGAAACCATCTCTGCCCCTCAGGTTGAAAAGAGAGTGAGTGGGTGGCACAGCCGAAGCAAAACGCATGCAGTTTGTCATGGGAGATTAACACATCTTCTGCATACCTGAGTAAGAATATCCATTTGACCTATGATGTGTTCCAGGGTGTTGGCGAGACCAGGGGGGACCCCTCCATCTGAGGCCTGCGACTGTGCTTGAACGTGGGGCGAATGCTGCGATAAACCCTGGGTTTGTGTCCGGTGGGTGGAGGCGGTGCTCGTGCTGAGGTGTCTGTTGGTTTGGGAATGAGTCGCTCTGCTGTGGCTGCCACTGTGGCTGCCACTCTGAGTGTGGGAGTCCTGTCCATTGAACTGATCTGATGGTTCAGACGCCTAAAATCAGAGAGGAAGAAGGGTGACGAGTTGTTACAAGCTCTGATGGTCTTTGATGTGCTTTACAATACATACTGAATTGTGCAGAGACACTGAAATGTGCGCTACACCATCTGTTTCGTGCTCCTTGAGTGTACCATGAAAAACATCAATGGTTGAAATAATTAAACAGGCTGTAATTTGTTTAAATCCTCAACCATAACTCTCTTAAAGGGACTGTGCACCCCACATTTCCTCCCTTACCTGTAGAGCTATTTATTAATCTAGACTGTTTTGGTGTGAATTAGGTGAAGAGGTACTTGTGCATCTACTCATGGACAAGAGGCTTGTGCTTGTGATAGTACGTGATGTAAACATTAATGGCGTCCTACTCGACTGAGCTGTAACATTAGCAGTAGATCCACACTTCCTCCTCGCAGTACTCTCTTATATGAGCAACATATTTTGCTCAGATCTCTGTCAGAATATTTTTTATGGGCTGAGTGTCGATACCACAAACATTTGTGACTCAAATGTTGATCGCACTAAAAATTCACTTACCACCAACTCATGCTCCGTATTACTGTATATACTCTGTGCAAATCTCTTTCTGTTTAATAACATCTTACAAAAAGTATGTCTATCTCTAATTTTGTCATCCTGATTTCCATATTGTAATTTTGATCTATTCTGTACACACTTCTGTTGCTCTTACTTTCTTTTCATGTTGAAGTTTTCTGTTTCACTGTAAACAGGAAGCAATGAAGGGAATTCACAGCAACTAAAAAAAATTCATCCTCTCTCTTCTTATTAAACAAATGGATTTTATTAGATATTACTGCCTGCTGCTGTTTTTCATTATATCTATTTAAGACATGTAGTAACTGTTGATATTTTAGCTCTTTCATCCCAACCATTTGAACCCATTTATTGTTTTTATCTCATGTGTTCTAACCCATGGCGGAGGAAGTTTTGTCTGTGAAGTTTTTAAGTGTAGGTTTGTCTGTGAAGCTGATTACAAATTTCCAAGTTCCTTACCTGAACCAAAGCATCTAAAGGATAAAGGATGTCATGTGCACATTGTAAAGCCCTTTGGGGAAAATGTGCGATTTGTAATATTGAACTGTATAATAAAACTGACTTGACTGAGCATATACAGTATGTTCAGGGTTGAATCTATCAGAATCTTTCAGTTTGATGCATCCAGTGAAATGTGCAACTTCGTTCTGGTAACAAAATAAGTCAGTTTTAAAAAGTATGACAATCAATTAAACATAAAAATCAAAACAACAACAAATAAAGATGTAAAATGTTCTATAAAATTAAACATGAAAACACACATTGATGAAATTATTTGGAGAAAAAAAATCGACATAAATGCAACATATTTAGCTGCACCAAAGCCATAACAGCAGCACAACAAATTTGCGACACTCAGGTTCACACATCAGGTTCGCCATTGCCATGGCATTGTGAAGTGAGGCCTGTTTCATACAGTGTGACTTGATGCTTTTATTTATAGTTTAAAAGCTCTGAAAAATCAATCTTGTTTTGATATATAATATTTATATTCTGCGGGAAAGTACCAATGACAAAAACGACACTTAAAAAAATAATAGAAAAGTGCATATTAACTTCTCTTATATTTTCCTCACAGAGTGTAACAACACAGGAAGAACTTAAACGCACCCCGACATTGGAAAACAATCAACACCTTGTTTAAATGGATTTTGTTTCCATGACGGGGAATTTTACACAGACTTCAGATGACCTACTGAGTCAAAAGAGGGAAACTGTCGACTCTCTCTTTCTCACTCACACACACGCGCACACACACACACACTGAAATTGCCAGTCAGTCTGTCTGCTCTGTGATTAATTCAATGAGACATAAACACATGGAGGTCAGTGACCACGTCTCTCCATAACCATGTCTATGTGACTAAAAACTGTGTGCACACATCTATAGGTGTCTCCATATTTCTGTCTGTCTCAGCAGACCTCTGTCTGGTTGTGAAGAACAATGCGTGTGTACATGTGTGTGAGTGTACATCTGTTCCATGACGACAACATCTCGTCTGCATCGCAGTGAGGGAGACAACAACTGTTTTACTCATCACCACGCAACAGGAAATCTATTCACACTCAGTTAAGCATGTTCGAGACCTCCGTGTCAAACTGTGCTCTTCCTAAATGAAGCCAGATGAGCGGAGTTGTCAGCTGTCACCTGGCTCTACACATTCACCACAGACAGCGGTACTACATACTGTCACTATACAATAGGCAGCGATTCCCTACAGTCATGCATGATGATGAGCTATGAGCTGCTCCTTGATGTGACTTGTTAAATGTGAGCTGTGTGCTGGTTCTGTCTAAACAAAACAATAAACACTGAAAGGAATTTTACTAAATGTGACACTGCTTGACTGAAACTGTATCAACATGATTAACAAATGATACAAAGCCATTAGATATCACATAAAGAATGAAACAAAGGGTTGGTTGTAGCAAAGCTCGCTCTGCATTAAAGTGTTAGATGTGAAAATGAGATCACACGGAAACAATCAATTGCAACTGCTGAGGAGGAAAATGTCAGAAGAGGAACTCAATGCCATTCAGCACTTTGCCACCAACTTGCAGTTGATTCAGTACTCAGTGTGATTTCAGTATATTACATGGTGCATGCCTAGACTGAGCAGCAGGTTACTTCTGATACAGAAAAAAGAAGCTGATACAGAGAAAAGAAGCTGTCCAATCACTCAGCGTTTTGCTAAAAAATCTAAATGTACCCATGAGAGTGTGCACGTGTTTGTGCAGTGATGTAGATACTGTTTGTCCTTAAATGACTGCATTAACTTTCCTGCCCCTTCTTTCACTTTAATATTTGTTTGAATTAGGTGAACAAAGTCATCTATAACAAAAACTATTCAGACTATTCAACAAGTGGACACCCTGAATTACAGCAGCAGGTCAGTGAACATACCTTCACTGTCACTGCACACAGTAATAACTTCAGGTAGGAACTTCATAGGTGTTCAGGTCATATGCTCCTACATAATGACTTGTATGCTAAATAAGTAAATTATGCTCATACAACCAAATACCTAACTCCAATTTAATCAGCACTATTTTGATCCGCAACCAGTCAAGTTGCAGTTTACATCCACGGCCATCTAGACTCATATGATATATATACTGAAGGCTTTAAGGGAATTTAATAAAATATATTAAGTGTAGAGACTATTAGAAACATTTTTTTTTTTTTTTTTTTTTTACAGAGGAGTGATAGAGACCAACTCAAGATCAATACCAGCAAAACCAGTGAGCTGGTGGTGGACAAACAGAGGAGCACCATAGAGCACAACGTTGTAGCCATGACAGTATAATGCTTCAAATATGGATGTTGCTGCAAAGAAGCTACATATTCTAAAAAACTGATGCATCACATTGATCTTTACCCCGGCAGCACAGAAGATCTATACAATCAGCACAGTTTTAAGGTGGACACACAAGATCAGTGTCACCAATTCAGTATCTGAAATGACTGCACTTCTGTTCCTGAGGTATGGCGCTGAATCATGATCAGAAAACACTGTGATGTCGCAGTGAAGTTAAACTTTGTCCTTCTGGATATAAAATGTCATAACTTCATTTTATCCTATTAGGCTTTTGTGTGATGCTATGTGAGACATTAGCCTATCATTAACATATTTTGTGAGGTCACAGTGACCTTTGATCATGAAATTCTAATCAGGTCATTCCAGTGCAAGTGGAAGTTTTTGCCAAATTTGAGGAAATCCTCTACAGGCATTACTGAGATATCCTGTTAATGAGAGTGGGAGAGATGGAGGGACAACACTTTTATGGAGCAGGCAAGTAAGGTGAGTGTAATGTGTTATGCAGGACATATCCATGTAAAGCTGAGGAAGAAGGTGTGTCAAAGAATCAGGGACAGTGCAGTGACATGTACATGTTATCAGTCTTTGACCACTCCGCCACCAGGAAACCCACTTATTTTGTTTTTAAAGGAAATAAACTTCAAGGTGCTAAATAAGGGTGTTTAATTATCGCACAGTGCTACTGATAATTATTTTATATTTAATCATGAACTCCATGATCATCATCACCTGATGAATAAATGAAAAACAGAATCAGTAGATGTCCTTATTTCATCTTTTTCTATGGTGCTTTATTATATAGTGCTACCATTCTGATTCCCTGCTCTGATCTTCTGTTGGAGGCTGCACAATGACAGGGGGAAGAGGGAAAGAGAGAGGAGACAATAGAGTGGTTCTGCTGAGCCTACAAGCTCCACCAAGACTGGATTAACTCTTGTTGAGAGTACGACTTATAGCTTTGTATTAAAACAGCTGCTTAAACACACACTGAGCGCTGGTCCCCAGATAAACACGCATGCTGATACAGAAAAGCAGAGGCAAAAATGGACGTAGGCATACACTCATCCAGATATGCACTTGCTGTCATACACATACACACACAGGGTTTTGAACATAAAAATATTTAAACCGAAACATTATCAAATACTGGTAAAAATAAATGTGCCATTTTTTCTCACATTTTAAATTGCATTTAAAACTTCACACCACTAGCGAGTTTTTTCACTGCATGTTTGACGTTGCCAAATCAGACCAAATTACACTTGTGAGTGAAGTGTTTGTCTTTCAGGTTAATCATGAAAAAGTAAACTTTTCTAGCTGTCATTTGAGGTAAAGCACTAGAACAGTTTACACAGTGTACCCTGACTTTACCTTATTACATACCATCCTTTGCTACGTGATGTGTACATAGTGGTGTTGATGCTAAAACAATATATTCCTCTGCAAACTTGACATGTCCTGTACCGCCGTAGCTTTACGTGGAGCCAGGGAAAACCCTGATTCGCAAAAGTGTACACACGCGTGCACACGCAAACACGGCACACACAGTAACCACCCTCCTAATGAATCACCTGGAGTGGAAAAACCAACAGTGGAAAATTTCCTGAGGCCCAAATTAAACTCTTAGTCTGACACAGCGAGGCATCAATACACCCTGCGAGCTGCAACAAAACCGTTCATCACTCCACATGCATGCACATACACACACACACACACACACACACACACACACACACACACACACACATTTATACACAGAGCACCTGAATTTTTTGAGAACAGAGCAAGTGAAACATTCATATAAAGAGAGCGTAATATTTCTTTTCTCTGCCTTGACAGCTGATTTCTCAATCAATTTCCGTCTTAACAGAGTGATATGCAGGTAAAATGGCCATATCAACAGAGGATGGCCGTAAACAGATTAATAAATAAACAAAAAATACAAATATACCTTAAAGACACCTGATACCATGAAGTCATTTTAGCTGATTTTCACCAAAACTTGAAAAATCCATAAACTCTCACAGCAGGCACAGCAAGGTGATGTTCTGATAGTTACAGGTTCAAGTATAACCTCTCCTAACAGAAAGCATCTGCCAAATGACCCTGAATCCATCTTGATTCTCTTTCTGCTCCAGGGACGCCGCTGTATATACGACCCTTTACGACTTGTTGCATTCAGCTGGGTTTTATGTGGGAATAACAGCGATGACTGCGATAATAACTGTAAGGGTTTCCAGTTGAGAAAGAGCACGAGTCATGCCGTTTACTCAATACGCACCATGTCAGACACAGGTGTGACCAATATCATTAATGAGGGCTACATTTCATGACCTTGCACCAGTGCCAGAGCTCTGGTATTATACACACTGGCACATCTAACAGAGCCATCATTAATGTTATTAGTTACACCTGTGCTTTGAAAGTCTAAAGTGTCTGCCATTACACAGGTCTGCTGTGGATAGTGTTAACTGACAAACTCCAACACTTTTATAGGATTTCTTTCAACATTAGAGCAAAATGCAAACACCAAAGTTTTATTTGTAAAAATGCTCTCCTAAATGTGGAATGGCAGTAAACAGTAAACCACTATTTGCTACGTACAGATGTAGTGGCGTAATGATGCTCTGAGCAGATAATGAAGGCATGTTACCTTTGTGTGTGTTGTAATCCGAGCTTCTTTGTTCAACACGTGCACTGGCTAGCTAACCATTATCGCTCTGCACCATGATCATACAGCAGTACCTCCAGTTCTACCCCAGATTAACACTGTTACCGCTGTCAGCATTATTGCCATTGCTAGCACTCTTAGCAATGTTAGCTGTTAGCTCTGTTGAGAGCCGTGTGCAGACAATTCCGGCTCAAACGCTGCATCATAGATATGCTCTGAATGTCGCATTAAGCTCCATTAAGCCGTAGCAAGTGGAGGTTTAAACTGGCAGCGGTTGATTTCACTGGCTATAGTGACAACTGTAGCTGGCATATTTACTCAGCTGCAGCTAATTAATATTAATTAAGTGTCAACAGAAAACCACAAAAAGCTCTTGGCTATTGCTCCGTTTTCTTAGAAGACATTTTGACATGTCACAGCAGGAAAACAGGTGTAAATAATAAAATGAATGAGGGCTGGATTCTATTTAGCTGATTCAGTTTCAGGGTCATGGTGTTGTATATACTGGCCGACTGTCACACTGTCACGACTTACAGGGACACCTCAATGAAACACAGTCATCATTAATATTATTACTAACACCTGTGCTTTTTCCACTATGAAAGGTCCAAATGTCTGCTATGAAAAAGGCCTATAATAATAATGCATTCATGTGTCTGTATCATAAGTCTAAACGGCTGGTGAACGGAGTTTCCAGAAACAATTCGTAAACTTGTACTCACAAGGTTATCATTTAAGGTTATCATCTTAACAGCTTTGAACTAGGACCTTCGGGATTCAGAGGGCTGACGTAGTCGGTCCTGTCAGTCAATGTTGGCTCAAGCAGCAACAGTACGGAGCTGTCAACAGCAGCATTAGGGTTGTGAATTTGATGTCAAAACACTGTCAGATGTGATTTACCACCAGTTTGTCACTATTGCCATAACTGGCAAACTATGCAGCTGATATAATTAGATCTATTAGATGCAACTTTTGAATGCTGCTGAGTAGTCAATTCAATGTAATATTTTTTTTATAAATGCGAGGTAGATTTGGTTGATTGAAAACGTGAAACCTTGGGAGGCCCTCAACAACAGGCAATATGCACTGCATTGTCTGTCCTATCTGGTTGAATACTATCAAGCAGGCAAAAATCCTTGACACAGAAATGGTCAAAAACAGTTTCAGATCAATGAATCAATGATTTTGCTTTACCCAGACCCAAAATCTAAAAAACAAGGAATTTTCTCTGTCATTTCAGAAAAAGGACTGTTTCTTTTGTCTGTGTATACTTACATTATCACATTTTCTAATTTATAAGGAGCTGTTTTTGTTTTACATGCTGCTAAGAAGACATCCCAGAAGATGAGTCACTCAGGTATAGCTCCATTAATGTTCAAAGTAAAAAAAAGAAAGAAAGATCATACTTTATAATTCATTCATCCCAGCTGACGTTGGGCGAGAGGTAGGGCACAAGTTGTCAGACTATCACAGGGCTGACACATAGAGACAGACAACCATTCACACCTACAGACATTTTAGAGTCACCAATTAACTTGCATGTCTTTGGACTGTGGGAGGAAGTTGGAGTACTACGGAGAAAACCCACACTGACACGAGGGGAGAACATGCACCTCAGAGGGGCCACCAGGAATCCTCTTGCCATAAGGTGACAATGATAACCATAGCACCACCATGCTGCCATATACGTTATGTTGTTAGTTCTAATGCTGTAAATAACTAAATTAAAATGACATAAAATAAAAGGAGATTTTTTTTTTTAAATCACAGAATTTTCTCTGGTGTTTCTACTTTTTTGCTGTACCGAAAACGTACCAAACCATGTGTCGTATCCAACCGAACCATGAGTTTTGTGAACTGTTACACCTCTATTATTATCATTAGGTGTAAACAAACTCTGAGCTGACCGCAAACACAGGCCTGTAGTTTCATGTATAGAAAATATTGCAATCTAAATCCCGACTGCAGTATCAGTCAGGAAAATCTCAAGTAAATATTTTCTTCAATTGTTCAATTGCTGTATGTTTTCCTATTAAACTACGGACCAGTACCCGAATCGGACTCTGCACTTCAGGCTAATGCATTAAAATTTGTCTAAAAAAAAAAAATAAAAGTGCAGTGACTCAACTAAAAAATGCAAGTCGACTCAGGGGGCTTCTCCACTGATGATTCGAACCATTGACGTGTCGGGGGCAGCCCTATTAAACTCCACTGGAGACATTTTAATGTAATGTTGCACCCACTTATCTACAGAGGGAAGACAAATGCCGTAAGTAACAGCAATATGGACCCTGGAGTACAATGTGTGTACATACCAGCTGTCCCTCTTTAACATGTCTAAGAGCTTAAATTGACTGTTTAAGGATAATGTCTGTGTTTTACTTCTAAATCATACCAATCATCCAAGCCCACCCTTTCCTTTACATTACTGCAAGCACAGCTGGCGATTACAGATCTTGTAGAGGAAGCCAAAGTCGGCAGTGCATTACTGTAGAGTGTGAAAAAAAAAAAACCCTCCACAGACTGAAACATTCTGCTGCAAGCAAAGACAATCCATCTTCTGAGGCTGATTAAAATATACAATAAACAATATCTCTCTCTTTGATTGCAAAGGTAAGGCTGGAGTGTGGGTGTGTGTCACAATACAGCCATAAAATGTAGACAAATCTTTTCACCATCTGTTGACATCTCAGTTAATTACAGTGGAGCAAACATTTCGTGACAAACTGCGATGATGCTTTTGGATGAATGAAGCCTGTGACGTGACTCAGCTCTGACTTATGGTTCTGGCCTCGGCCATAGCTTACAGAATCGACACGGGAGGGCGTTTCTCACTAAACCCCTTTATCAATGCTACTTAGTCAACTTCTCACTCTCATTTTCCATTTCTCTCTGACTGCTTCCCCCCACTGTTTTTTATATAACCCCTTTTCTCTCCCCACTACTCTTTTGTCTGCCCCCTTTTTCATATTTCTCCTGATCCCCATCTCTTTTACTCTCTCTCTCTCTGTCTTTAATGATTAACAGGTTTCTGATAATGGCTCTCACATTGTCATTATTGCCACTCTTCTCAACCATCTTGACCCTCTTTATTTTTCGTGTGCGTGCTTGTTGCATGTTGTGTAGCTCGCTCACGTGCTCGCCCTGTTTTCCCACTTTCTACCTTTCCCTCTCCCTCTCGCTGATGTTCTCTCGCTCCACTAGACCATTAGGCTCTCTTTAACTCCATTGCTATCTTGTTTTCAGCACTCTCTTGTCACACCCCCTGCCTTTCCCTCTGTCCCCTGCTGTCAAATGCATTCAACTCCCGCTGTCAGAACAATACCACCTGCCTTTCCATAGCAGCACCTTAAAGATGAACACACGCAACCACAAACTGTATCAGAAACTGCAGTCTTCAGCGCACGCTCTGAGGTCTTAAATATATCCTCGTGGATTGTGTCACTGCTTGTCGAGTCTTTAATTGGGGAGAGTGCTGGTAAAGTTTGGTCTGCTATAGCACAGATACAGCAGCCTGTAAATGAATAAAATAATGGTGAAAGAGATGGAAGTTCATACAGCTACTGCAGTCTCAGAACACCCTCCCCGCTCTCCGATTCACATCCTAAAGCTGAGTTGAGCGGTGCAGTGATGTGTGTGTGTGTTGAGCTGTGAAGGGAAGCCTGCTGTGAGTGTGCAGCTCGTCTGTCTGCACACGTGAGCGGGAGAAAGACCCAGATGTGAAGCTAGAGACAGGAAGGGGGGAGGGCGGGTTGAGGAGGGGATGGATGGAGGGATTAAGGCGGATGTGATCAGAGAGAGCTGATCTGCCTGTCAGCAATGGTTGGCACTCACTCACTCACGCACACACACACACACACACACACACACACCGATACATCTATTCTCACACACCGAAAGAGCCGCACATAAAGATTTGCTCAGCTGCGTTGAGCACGGAGACAGCCTGACTGAACCGCACGCGTGCTCAATGTTTAGGTGGAGAGACCTCATTTTAAAGCTGGCTTATTGTGTTTAACAAATAGGCCTACATGTTCCTGGCAGAGTGCCCATCACTGGCAAATTATCACGGAGCTTCGCATCCAAGTACATTAAAGGATCAGCATATCAAATTAGCTACTTATGAAATCCCTGTGGATTTGATTCTGAGAGGGCAGCAGCCATGGGTGGCCTTTGCGTCTGTATGAATAAACACAGCATTACTGTCTCATTAGTCAATTTCTTCCCTGGTGAAATGAATCATAGCAAAAGGCGGTTGTGTGTTTCGCTGGATGTTCAGCGTAGCAAGGAGGGATGGTTTTAACACCTAGGTTAGATGATTTAAATCCAGACTAGAGGGCTGTCGTTCTGCCCGCTTTCCAGACCAGACTCTGTGCCACAAGCCTCAGCCCACAATTATCTCTGAAAAAGACCTGTGGCTGACTATTAATATTATCATCTTAATGGGTATTTACCACTGTGCTGGCTGGAAAAAATAATACATGTAATGTTAATGATAAAACACTGACTGTTTTATGAGCACATTAGTACCACATATCAAAACAACCTCCAGTGCCTAAGTGCCAAAAACTGCAGTTCCTTAAATGACATCTTGAGGCTGCCTCCAGAAGCCAGTCAGTCCTCAAAATGGCCAACTTTACAGCAGAAATTAACATGTTTACATGTTTACAGTCATGACAACTATACATTGGGTAAATTTTTATATAGCTCAACTGTCCATCTTTGTAAAGTGGACCTAAAGGCTTTAAGTTAAGCATAACTATGGGCAAGGCCACTGTGAGCGACAGGCTGTCTGCAAAGTGTCTCTTTGTCTATGAGTCTGATCCACCACTCGCTCCTCCACAGCTTCACTGTCTCGTCCAAACATGGTCACTTCTGGCTCCAACAATCAAAGAGGGCGGCTAAAATGCCAAACTTGAGGCTTCAAAATAGGAGCCCCCAGACCAATGGGTGACGTCACAGTAGCTAGCTTGATGTAAACGCACCTATAGTCACACTGTTAAGCTGTTAAATGCTGCGCTGGACAAATGGATAAATATATCTGAAGGTAAAAGACATACTCAGTTGTCGATGTATCACAGTAGGTACACCTAGCTAAAAGTAATTCTGTCTAATACAACAATCTTGCAATAAATCATAACTATGATTCAACTGTATGGTGATTTTGGAGAGTGTAGTAAGTGGTGCTGTTGAGCTATTGTTTTATACAATGTATTTTTCCATGGTATATGGGGTTTTGGATGTACAACCACCAATTTCTAAAGTTTGTATGAGCATAAACAGGCTGATAACATCTAGATTTCTGTGCCTCTCTTTAATCAGTTTGTCAGTGTGAATCTTAATAAGTTACAGTAACAAAAATCACACACACTAAAATGAACAAATCCCAACACCTGACTGCTCTGCCAAATGTCTAAACAAGTCAGCATTAGTGGGCGGTAGTCAGCCTACTTGACACAATGGTAGTCTGTTTTTTAAGCCATTCAACTGTCATACAAACACGAGGACAAGTTGTTATCTTTATTTACTCTCATTTTCAGAATGTCACATGGAGTGTAGAGCTGCATGCGAGCTCGGAAAGCTTCTCTGTGTCAGGTGATTCCTGTGTTTTATCGCAGCTTTTGCAATTTACAAACTATTACATTGTGATGTCGATTTGAATTCGATTAATCATTCAGCCCTAATTAGAGAGCCTATCTGTATTTCATTCTCTCCTTTCAAACTTTTTAAGCCTTTGGTTACTCTTTCCAAGAGAAAAGGAAACAAGCACATTTAGGCGAGCTGGTGACATTTTTCTCCTCTCTGCTTCCTCCCAGGCAACACGTGTCTGAGACTTGCGGCAGTTTATGAGAGATGAAAGGGGCCTGTATTAATAATTTATGAATGAATAAATAATACATGAAAAGGAAAATCTAGGAAGCTGGCACTTCCAGGTGCAGCTACTACTATTACTTTAACTGGCATCTGACAACTCATAAAAAGAGGATAACAGAAATATTACTGCCAGCAACTGACTCAGGTTAATGAGGTTAATGTGCATTTGTGTGCGCACACTCAAACTCTAAATAAATATTATCTGAGCATTATATGAATAGTGCCTGCAGAATTCAAAATATTTATAAGGTATTAGCAGAAATTAACTAGTGTGTGAAGTCAAATGCCAAAGCAGCCTGTTATTATTGTTTCAACCATTTCAATTTTTTATGACTGTTTCCCCTGTGGATATGATGCCTGTCACTGCACAACAAGCCTCTGCTGTAACAGCAACATTAGTAACATATTTAACATGCAGCAGTCAACAAAAGCCAAAAAAATGAAAAGGTCAAACTCTACCAGGTTCTGACATGTCTCTGTTCTCTGTAGCCAACCTCATCATTACAACCACACACACTTGTTGCCTTTGCAGACACTTGATGAATCACTTCAGTCATGCACGGGGTTTGCATCGATTTTTTTCTGATCATACATTCATGTTTCTGTGTTTAGAGTCTATTCAGCCACGAGACGTTCTACATGCATTTATGCACTGTCAAAAAACCTATAGCATCACTATAATTACAGGCACAAGTTATACCATCATGTAACTATTGTAATCGCAATTTTTTAAACATCTATCACGATTATGAAATTATGAAATGCCAAAAATGTGTCTTCTCAAATAGACTCAACACAAACAGTTGAACCATTCTGCACCTTGTTTCTCAGCCAAAGTAAAAGCTTCAGACAGCTGAATTTCAAACAACATATTTTTCAGTGGGGTTTTTACAAGAACAGTAGTTCCCAGAAAAAGAGAATACACTTCATGCATTGCACTAATCATCTCTCCCCCCATGGTCCAACTGCCCATTTTCTAATCACCCTGTGAGGCACGTCTGTAATAGCGGCTGTTGAGTGGAGGAGCTATTAAAATCAATTTACAATCCTGTATCGCAGCAGCGAGAAAGAAAGGCACAGTCAGACAGAGGAGAGGAAAAAGAGCCCCTAAGGGTGCATGGATAAAGAAAAGAGGTGTTTAAAGGACATTAAAAGCACTTACACTGCTCAAGTCGGTGCGAAGGAGATGTTAGAAATAACAGCCTTTGCATATGCTGCTTAAACACTTGCTTGCAAATACTGGGCCTAAGAAGGCCAAAGAACCACCAGACATCAGAATCTTGAAGATTCAATGACAAAACTAAAACTGCCCATGTGTTCGCCGTTTTATTTAACCAGGAAAAAACCTTTTGAGGTTTAACATCTCTTTGTCAAGAGTGTCCTGGCCATGACAGGCAGCAACATAAGTTACAGACAGACAACATAGAACAAAAAATATTACAAGTATTTACTTATAGTTTTGACAGCCTTACTAGTGTATCACACCATGTCTGTTTTTTTCATCTGTTACATACATTATTAATTATTGGTCTTGCGCTATTCTGGATTTCCAGTAAAGTGTAAAGACAAGGCAGCGTCACTGTGAGTGGATTTTATCTTCCAGCAGAGTGATCAATAAGAGAAAGCAAAGGCGAGTGTTTGTGTGTGTGTGTGTGTGTGTGTGTGTGTGTGTGTGTGTGTGTGTGTGTGTGAGGGAGAGAGAGGACCTTGGCTGTGCCCTTGTTGATGTAAGTAACACTGTAGCAGTCAAAGGGGCTGAAATCCAAACCATTCCATGAGGCTCCCCCGCCAGCCGGTGACACCTTGTCCCCTTTGTGTGTGCATGTGTGTGTGTGTGCATGTGTGTGTGTGTGTGTGTGTGTGTGCGCGTGCATGCGTGTGACATCTGACAAGGTCTTTAAACATCACTAATAGCTGCACTACTCTCTCACTTTCTGTTTGTTTCTGATCATAAATCTTTTGGTCTGTCTTTTCTGTCACCTTTATGTCATTTAACTTTTATTGCAAACACACACATGAAACACACGTGAAATATTTCAAAAGGATTTTCTGTTTTCAGTTTGTCTCATGTGTTGATTTGCTGTTTTTCTTCTGCCATAACTGTAAACTCAATATTTGGCGGTTCAGGCTCGTACAAACTTTGCTGGGTTAGTATTTTCTGAGTTTTTAGAAACAATAACTTGAAAAACCAGTGAACTGCACAGATTCAGTATTGCCATATGGACATGGGCATAAAAGTATTATTGAGTAGTAATGAAAATGTGTTCTAATTCCATTTTGTGAGGGTTGTTTTGAGGCATAAAACAGAAGAGAATATAAACCTCTAACCGACTGTCCCATATGCAATTTTTTCCTGGGATGGCACAGGCATGACCTGCTCTTCTCTCCCTTTGACTGGCTGGAACTTGTTAGTCGTTACCTTCATTGGTTAGGCTGGTAAAGTTTAGGCAAGAGGAGTGAGAATGGTTAAGGTTAGGGCAGGAATGTCAGGGTGAGCGAATCAGAGGCAGAGAAACGCAGCGTAGGGCAGGTCATGCCTTTGCTAGTCTGAGTCACTGAGACTGTGGCTATAAGCTTTCAGTTGGGCTGCTGATTTCGACCAGCATTCTCCCTTCCCTCCACTGTCTGTATGTGACCGTTTCCAAAGACCCTTCACCACAGGAAATAACGACAACCAACGCACTGACAATGGCCTGTTTTGACAAAGATTTGGATTGTGCAAAAAGACACACCTGCTTTGTTCTTTCAGAGAATTATTGTTAAGATCTACAACAAATAAAACAACCTGTGACAGCGCCAGTGACATTGACTTCACCAATGAACTGATTCGTTCCACTTCACACAAGCTTCTGTGATATCGGCATAATAATGATCTGCTGAAGCCACATACAGTCAGCAAACCGTCTGGGTTTTTAACGAGTCCAGTGAGCTCCTCCAGAGCTTAAGTACAGTCAAACTTCACCTTTAGGGCACTGATTATTAAATTATGTTTGCCTTTATTTTTTACCAGTAAAAGTTTAATCACACTGTCTTTTGCACACTGAGAATGCTCACTTTCCCATGTGCAAATGTTCCAACAAAACAAGTCCATCCTGACACTATTTTGTGAGACCACCATTGCTGCATCCTGAGCTTAGTGACCCAAGATGAATGTGACTGGATTAAGAAACAAAACAGCCAGTTTTTTCCCCTAAAGCAGACAGAAAATTGGTTATTCCAGACCAGAGATAGCGCTAGCTATGCAAGACTTTGCCTTGGCTATCCTCAGAAATACAAATTTGCATCCCGTAGAGCTACAGAGAGTCACTACTAGCCACTTCAATAAAGTCGAGCACTTAAATAATCAGTTTTAGCAAAAACGGAAACTGAAATTCTCATCACTAGTTTATCTGTTCCCATTGTTTGTCTTTATTGATGATACATCAGCCTTAACTCTCACAGCAGCTAACTTAAATCACACCACTAAAATCATCTTTGCATCCAGTCTGAATGTACCTTAAGTAAATCCACACTTAAAACTGAATACTAGGTTGAAGTGCTACAGCTATGTGCTTAAATCTATACTTCTTCCTGGACATATTTACACAGCAGCCAGAGAGGGTGTGGTGGGATCAGTGCAAGTAGAGACTTCTACTGATGCTCTATTAAATTACTGTCAAGACAATGGAGGCGATGCTGCCACAAAATAAGCTTTAGTGTCTGGAAAACCTCCATCCGAATATTTTTTTAAGTATAACTGACTCTGGCATTTATTGACTCATAATATTGTCCAAGCCTCTTAGTTGTCAAATTAAATAAAAACAGTATGAATCAGGGTAGTGCAGTGTCACGTGTACTGCAATAATATTAGAACTTGTAGCATTTATGTGTAGTAAGTTACAGACGTCTAATATAAAAGACACTTAAATGAGATTGTCTCTGAAAAGAAAAAAAAACATAACGAGCCAGGTGAGTAACTTAGCATAATGTGCACTTGAGGGAATAACATTTTCACTGACATCTTTCCTATAACTTTGTCAGTGTCTCATTTCAGCACTGAGGATGTAATCATAAGCTGGGCACAGATTAATATTTCATTAATTTCATGTGGTCAGAAAGATGGGAAAAACATCCTGCATATCAAAGTGTAGATGCCGGAATAACTAGGTAGTTCTTGCCCTGCATGTGAGATATGAATGTAGCTTTGGGCCACACTGCAGACTTCAAAGGATGTGCAGGGAGGAAATAAGCCAGCCGTACAGGCAGCATGAAATACTGAGGGGCATCTGTGCACGTGCACGTGTTTCTTTAGGTTTATTTTTGAGCCAGTTGCCACAGACGCATGCAAATGTGTGTGCACACTTGTTTCAATTAGTCTTTTTGGTGCTAATGTGAGCACTTGCGTACACAGACATATATGTGTGTATATTTGTGTGTATAGTTTATTCCCAGTTGGCAGATGACCCCACATTTACATCGTTTTGAAGTCTTCATTAAAGTTTTCCTTGAGCAGCCCTCAGGAAGAAAAATCATATTTTAGCCACACGACTGATAAAGCTCTAAGAATATTGAAGTCATCACTCTGTTGTTGATAACCTCCAAAATTGTTCTTCATGGTAGACAAGTATTGCAGCCACTGGCATCAAAAGGTTTTGGAGTTGCAACAGTTATGGAAATCCATGGGCTTGAAATCATAAAGTTCCAGATGATCACATCATCAACCTTAAACATTTTCAAAGAGCAAAATCAATTGAAATATGGGGCATCTTGGTGACTTAGTGGTTACGAGGCTTACAAAAGATAAGAGGTTGGGACGGATGGGTCAAACAAACACAGGACTTTGACACATGAGACCTCTGTTTGTGTCCCATGTGTAACCAGAAGTCAGTGTTGAGTTATTTTAACTTGCATACACAACCTAATGTACTTTTGGTGATATAGCTTACTTACTTTAACTTAGGTACATAACTTAAGTCACGAAACGAACATGCTTATTTTGACACAAACCACAATCTTTTCTTAAATCTAACTAAGGCTGTGCAATTAATTGTCTGGTGATCGCGATTATGATTTTGAGATCAAACTATTTCAAAATTAATAAAATTGAGAGTAAATGATTTTTGGTCATGGACGCCTGGAGATGTTAGTTTGTCTTCTGTGGAAGCCGCAAATGCGCAATACCGCCCCCTCCCCTCCTCTATTCACCCCATGAGCCAGTCAAGTAAGCAAACTACGAATAATACAAGGAGCAGGTGATCGCGAAAGATTTCAAAAACAGCGTGCGGAAAATGGCTGAGGGAGAGCGAGAGAGCTTGGTCCGTGTGTGTGTGTGTGTGTGTGTGTGTGTGCGCGCGCGCACACGCATCGGGGCTAAACTCAGAGAGCAGAGGAGAATTGTAAACGTGCAACCATGTAGAGACAGAAATGACATGCCGTTGTGTCAACAATTTAAGTCATCACGTGTGTCGCATAATCGTTTGCATAATTGTGATTTTTATTTTGACTAAAATAATCGTGATTATGTTTTTTTCCATAATCGAGCAGCCCTAAATCTAACCCTGTTATCAAAGTGTTTAATACAGGTACTATTACAGGTCGTATATATCATTTTGGAAGTCAGTGACAAATGATCTAATCTGTGATTTAGGTATGAGGACGTGTTGGATAATTCAGTAAAATCATATCCCAACTTTGCCCTACATTTTTTTTTTATCAAGAAAGTATACCATTTTTTGGTATTCTTTCAATAACCTTTGAGGACTGTTATTTTACAGCACTGTTGTTTGTATCACTAATGGATCATTTAAAAAACACTTTCCAAAAGGTTGGTTTTGTTTTATGCATGTTTGTAATCCTTTGGTTGAACAAAGTCTTATCAATGCATTTTTTTGTGACATAACAACAGCTTGTGACAATTTTGCTTATCATGTGTTAATTACAGACCTGCATAAATGCTCATAACAATAGGCTCTGAATTTAAGACAATGCCTGACAAAGTGCTGTGAAACAGAAGGGCAGAAACAACATACCCACTCCAACAAATTTAGTATTTTGATAATTATATGAAAAAAAAAAAGCATATTCAAATACCAACCAACCAATGAAAATCTGAACAGTCAAATATTAAGATCCAGCCCTCGTATCGTTACTGTCAAAGTATCAAATAAAGCAGAAAATGCCAAAAAAAAAACTAAATAAAATCTACTAATCAATGCTGCTTGAGAAGTCAGGCAAAACTCTACTTCACATCAGTTAACAATCAAAGCCGAGCCTGCCAATAATCATGATGCAAACACATGATGCAGGTATTTCCTGATCAAATCTAAACAGTGCAGGAACAAATATTCACCAAGGACCATAGTAACATGTGCTAGTAAGAGTTAGGTGTGTTGGGGAAAGGAAAGGGTACATGCTGTGTCCATTTCTAGGATAAAAAGTAACTGCATAAAAAGCTGGATCTGAATGAGACATCAAAGCAGACTTGCTGTCAGTTGGATGTGGTTGTCTGAACTTACCTGGCTGCGCAGTGCAGATGGATGTGAGTAAAAGGAGGGGTGAGCTGTGGAGCTGGCTGGTAGTGCCTGCAAGCTGGAAGTAGTTTTATGCTGCAGCCTGACACCATCACTGTCTTCAGCACAGTCAAAGTTGCTCTTCCATACCATTACCTGTAGGACGAAAGCAAATCATTCCTTATTTCAAAATAATACAAATTACCAACAATCCTACAAACAAAGAATGAAATGTGACATGTAAAATAAAGTTTTGTTTTCTTTTTAAGAAGTTCTTAATTAATTGTTTTGAGTGTTGTTTGATGAAATTGTCAATACACCTTTCTGCATCGCTATCAGTTGTGTGAGCAAGACATATAATATGCTAATCAATAGGCTATATCTGGTCAGGATCACCTGTTCATCAGAACCTCCAGAGGCAAAGTACTCTCCTGTCCTGGAAAAGGCCACGCAGGTCACTGGACCCTGGAGTGAGGGGAAAGAGAAAAGAGAAATGAAGAATGAAGATGATACTAGAAGACTGTCCTCCCCCAAAGGCTTACTGCACAGGTAAGTTGTACAAGCAGCTTTTTACAACCCATATTTACGTTTACTGTTAGGTGGTAACCACTAGGTGTTATTTTCAATTTTCTTCCTGTTTCCTACAGTCAGGACGTTCCTGGGCACAGAGCTCAGGTGGGGTGCAGACTTTATAAAAGAGTAGCAACCAGGTGCCAGGCCAGCAGCATGGATCCAAGAGGAGGCTACAAAAATCGCAGCAACTAAACAAACGCAAATATAGCAAATGACTGTGAATCTGGGGTTGTTTTTTTTGCTTTTGCTGATGATATTTTTTACAGACAAAAAACGGCAACTCCTGTGAAGTTTACCTTTAAAAAACATGGAATGATTCCTGTGAAAATGGTGCTTACTATTCATTAATTTTCAAAAAACTTAATGTTCTGCCAAACAATATGGCTGCAAAGAAAGTATATATGTAAATGTTAAAAATGGGAGGAAGTAAGCACTACATAAATTAACACCCACGTCAAAGGTTATATACATGATGTACAATGCTGAGACGAAAGCTGGAGACTGTGTTTTTTGTGTCCCCAGCTCATAGCATTAGGAAAGAGAATTATGTTCAAGAACAGCAGCTCCTGCGTGTGTGTGTTTCTGTGTGTGGAGGAAGGAGTGAGCGTGTGGGGCTGAGGCAGAGCAATCAATAACAGAAAGCGGAGACTCAGGTGAGGTGAGGTCACACATGGTCAGAGCCAAAAAGGATCACCTGCAGATGTCAGCTTGGCATGTTGTGTGTGTATGAACCTGGAGCGCAGACAGAATCCAGCTTGAAAAACTCAGAAACCTTTTCTTCCCCTCCCTTTTCTCTTCATAACAATGCAGAATGGGGTCAACGATTACAGCCTGAGCCCTCTGACTGTGTTCAAAGAGAGGATGAAGGAGAGAAGAAATAAAAGACGGGGGAGGAATGGAAGGGGAGGCTGCTGGGAGGAAAAAAAGGAGCTGTGTGTCCTACGGCTGGCACCCAGACAGGCTGGTTTGGGTGAGGAATGGTTTCCCAGAAGCACCTGAGAGAAGCAGACAGTGTCACTATGGCAACGCGACGGCCTGACAGACAGCATGTTCTGTCTCTGCTCTGACTAATGCCTGCTGCCAGGCTGGCACTTGCCATGGCCAGACACACACACATATACACACACACACATACACAGAGAGAGGGAGGGAGTCTGACAGGGCAATGAACCTCGCTGGCACATTTTATGTACTGATAAATGAACAGGGGTTGCAGAAAGCAGACAGGCCCCACACGGTGCTCTCCATAAAGTTATGACTAACAAAACTGATTACATGCTTGAACTGGTTATGTTTTGTACGCAGTTATTTCTTTAAAATATACATTTAGAGCAGTTAAAGAGGGTTACATTTATGTATCACTGATCCACTGTGTCTTAGTCCATGCTGCTATAAAACTGTAATGATGCGGTCTCGTAGTGTTTCTAAAATAATATTTAACATTTCCACAAGCGTTTAAAAAGAATGTCTTGAATGTGAATGTCTCCAGTTACATTTAAAGGAGATAAACAGGCATTCAATTTAAAAAGTTTCCATGTCAGAATTGATATTGTGGAGAAAGTTCTGCACTTTCCTCCCACTGTAAACACATACAGTATATCACACATAAATGGCACTCAGGAGCATTAAGATTCCCACCAATAAAAGATGTTAACAGTAAAACTCTGTCGTCACAGAAAACCTGCAGGTCTACATTTGTCCTTTAACTCACACTAGCACCAGTAATGTGTTTATATTTGGGCGTCAGCTTGCAACAGCAATGCAAATTTCACTGGAATGAAGAGATGCCATCTTGGTACACCATAAGCATTTTTTTTTTTTAAAGGTACCCTGTGGAGTTTCCTGTAAACAATCAAACCCAACACATTATGTGTATCCTTAATGCCAAATAATTTCCTTTCTCAAAAAACTTATTGGGGAATATGAAATCCACATTGTTTACAACCATTTGCCTGCTAGAAGTCCTCCTCTGCCTCGTCTTTGTTGGGTTACTGTTACATTTCTTACCATGACAAACTGTTGATAGGTGGAACAGCATGAAAGCTTTAGCAGAACTGTGTATCACATCATCCATATGCACTACGCACCAAGCCCAACAGTCACCCACTCTTGAAAGCATTGCTTCATAGCACTCCTATTGGTAAAAAAAATCTACAAGGTACCTTGTACTGAGAAAATAGAAGAAAAGGACTGTGGCATTCGCTTTGATTAAGAGGTAGAAAACTAACAACTACCAGAATGCACAGCACCGCACATGACCAATAAACACATTACCAGTGGTTGGCATAATGCAAACTTGTCTGTTTTGACACAGAAAGCAATATGGCCGCCAGCTGGTAACAAACAATCTCAAATAATGGTTAAAGGGTTAGCAAGAATATGTTTCTGAAGTTTTACCAACTGCTTGGAGTACGGTCCAAGTTCATAAGGGAAAGAAGAGAGGCGGGTCTTTCTCTTGATCTGCTTCTATACTTTTCATGTCTGTGTTGACGGGCATATGAAAATGCTAGTGTTCAGTTTATAGATAAAGCCCTATCTATAGCCCTATTATATTTCAATAGCTCAGATTTCATACACTACTTGGCTACTGAATCAAAGTGCGTCCACCAACAAGCGTTTGTCAGGTTAGAAATGACATCTTGTAGAAAGCTAATGGCTGCATGGCAACTAGCGGCACCTTGTGGGTGTTACAGGAATTGCATTCTGTCATCAGCGCTGGTTAGCACCGATGATGTTTTTGAGGACGCAGTTAAGCAATTTAATGTGGAAGTGAGATGTGTATAATTTTCCTGTGCGGTCCTCAATCATTTGCTGGCTTCCTGAATGGGAATTTAGTCACAAAAACTTTGAGCACCCCAGCTTTTATAAAACAGCATGAAGGCTATCAGTATCATTTTTTTCTTTGCCTACTTAACTTTTAAAATCAAATCTCACCTGACATTATTTTACATCTTACAACCAGTTTCAATCAGCAGTGCATTTAAACCCCTGCATCCCATCTCGTTCACGGGGTCTTTAAAAGTTAAAGTGTACTTGTGTACAAAGTTTAAGGCTTTCTTCATTAAAAAGTTTGGGATCACACTGTGAAAGTCAGTTGTCAGACAGCGGAGCAGAGAGACAAATTAACCTAAGTTTCGCTGATTCTACCCAGCCAGGTAAGGAACCCCTGAGGCGAGATAAACAACACGTTTTTCAGATCCAACAGAAAAAACACTCCCTTAGAGCCCTCATGTGTTTTCATATAGAGCACATGCACACGGGTGTGCACACATACACAGAGAAGCAGACACATAAACACATATAAACCTACACACCCACACTGAACAGATGGGGGTCTCTCCCATTTTCAAGCTATGCGACTGGAGAGACAATTAACACCCGGAGCGCTCCCAGCACCAACAGATTGGCAAAGTCACCACTGAGCCAAAAAGAACAACAGAAACGGAGACAGAGTGAAGGAGATGACAAATTTGGAGGTGTGAAGCTAGAAGGGGGGAAAAGTGCTTTTTTATCTTGACAAAAAGAAGAATGTTGGCAAGCTGCTGAAGAGAAGTACGACAAAAGACTCAGACAAAAAAGCCAGAAATGAGAGACGGGCAACGTATACAAAGGGACAGATAAACAGATGGACCACATGTGGTACTGGCAAGCCACCGATTTCCACAACTAGCCAGCAAGCCAGTCCATCAGCTGTTCAAACAAACAGATACAGTCAGCGAGTCGTCCGGCCTACTGGTCCAGCCAGCCAAAACGTGAGTGCACGAGAGGTGGGAGCTAATAGAGAAGGACAGGGAGGAAAACGAAGATGGTAATGATGGCGGCGATGCTAAAACATCCCGATAATGCACGAAGAGGAGTGGTAAAGTTGTAATAAAAGGACGGGACGGAAACGGAGAGGAGGAGGAAGAGAAGAAGAGGAGGAGAGGATCCAGAGAAACGGAGGCAGAAACACAGTTCTGTTTCCTTCCAACAACCCTGAGATGAGTCATCATGAGTGGGCAGCCCGCTCGCCTGGCAAGTACTAAAATACACCACATACAAAAAAAGGCATCATACGCACACACGCTCACACACTTCACAGAATCAAACATGCACAAAGAAGATGTCAAACACACTCACACGTAACCGTCCACACCAAACCTTACACACACACACACACACACACACACACACACACACACACTGAGAAACAGCAGACTACAGACATGACCTATCATGATCATGACTGGGTTAACTGCACAGTTAGGCCTGTAGGATATATAAATGGTATCCATGTGTCATAAGGCGTGTGTGTGTGTGTGTGTGTGTGTGTGTGTGTGTGTCTACCTGGTGTCCATGCAGCGTATACAGTAGCTTGCCCTCTACAAGGTCAGTATCTTCACTGTGGAATCGCTGGACGCAGTGATGAGGAAATTACCAGCCGGGTGGAAAGACAAGCTGTTCACCACACCACTGTGGACTGAAAACACACACACACACACACACACACACACACACACACACACACACACACACACACACACATTATGACAGGACTAGAACACACTTTTTGTTATTGTAATTCAAATGTGTATCATTGTGCAATTAAAGACATAAAGTAATTGTACTGTATTATTTTGCAGCTTTAAAAATTCCCTTTTTCTGCCTGTTAAATAATTTGTAATGATTATGACTGACTGGTTATGATGAACATTATTATGATGACAATAACAATGGCTGTGGCACAGTTTAAAGATATCTAACATTTGTGTTATAGACAAAATAATTAACGTTTGTCAAAGTTAATCCTAAAAACTCTAAAGCCACTTGGAAAAATGTACCTTTTGTCTCTGAAATTTAACATTACATGACAATTCTATTTATACACCAGCACCTAAGGGGCATTTAAGAGTTAGTGTCTTGCTCAAGGACACTTAAACAGGCCAGATGCTTGCTATCGTGGTTGCCTGGATGCCACTAAAGTGCACTGCTGCTGTACATCAAGACGCCTCAGTTGCTGTGTAACTTGAGAATGGCTCAACATCAGGTTTACATTAGCATCAAATTATTACGTCAAGTATAGCAGCCTATAGCAGTAAATCAAAACTTCCCCGGACCTGAAATCAATCTACCATGAGGTGACTGGGTTCTTGACTGAGACCAATGAGAGAAAGACAAGTCATTCACAAGCAACATGGTCCCTCTGCTGGCTGCAAGGTGCTATGACATGTATAAGATGTGCTGATACATCTAGCTGCAAAAAGATGCTGAAAAACTGCATCCAACTACATTGAGATCAGGGGGAATGTAATATTTGGGTATGGCTTAGGTTTATGCAAGAATAGTGAGCAATGTAAACACCTCAATAAAATCAAAACCAGTTGATTTACCCACCAAAGAGCAAAATGACTAAGAGAACAAAGACAACTAAGCATACGAATTACCAATAATTCTTGTTGGTATTGAACAGTAACCAGACCACATTTTAACCACAATTACACACTTTAGACTGGCGCAGTTGGTGATCAACTACAGTATGTAAAGTGAAGCACTATGAAAGGGAGAGGAGAGAAAAAGCTTTTATCTTCATGCCCCATCTCCTCAGACAGATGTGATTATCCATTATTAGATCTCACAACTCAAATCCATTTAAGAGAGCTGATTAGAACAATCAGACTGAGAGGCAGACTGACAAAAGGAATCAACATTTGGCTTATTGAGTATGCAAGGAATCTTGATTACCACTTGAATCGTGAGCTTTAAAGCTTAATTTTACCTTGGTGTTATTTCGGTAATTCGCTGTACTTTTCACTGTGTTTAAAGGTGAGGCTTTACTTTAGCTGTGTTGCAGAGTCTGGCGGAAGTGGATGACAAGACTTTGACTGTTTGCCATAAAATACATAAGCCAAAAACAAACACTGGGCTGTGGTTTTGCAAGTGCCTTTACTGTGTTAGGGATCTAGTACACTACAAAAGTCTATAAAACTTGCCTGTGTTGTTTAAAGGTCCAGCATGTGTGTTTATTAGTTTATAACCACTTGAAAATAAGAATTATTGTGTTTCGTTACCTCAGAATAAGCTGTTTATATCTACATAAGGAGCGCGTGCTATTCCACAGAGTCTGCCATGTTGCTTCTACCATAGATCAGAATGCACAAACCAGACACTGGCTCTAGATGGGCCATCCATAGTTCTCCTACTTGTGCATTACATATCACCACACAGAAGGAAGACTGCATCTGCTCATGGAGAGAGGCTTCTGTTCATGACAGCATGAGATGTAAACATTAATGGCGTCCCCCCTGGCTAAGCTGTAACGCTAGCTCCCTCAGTGGTGCTAGGTGAGCTTGAGATAGATGTAAGCAATCTAAATACTTCCTTTATACAATTTTTGAGTCTTTACCTTGGTAGTGCTGTAACATCTTATGAGATCTGATGTCCCACACCTTGACAGTATTGTCAGTACTGGCCGCAGCGATACATGTTCCACTGGGATGGAAGTCCACATGGTTTGCATAACTTGCGAGACAGAAAACATGACAACTTAAATGCAGACATGTCATTATTAAAAGTTAAATTATTATTTGTTCAAGCTTTTAAAGTACTTAAAATTCGTTATTCCAGCAGGTTAATTAAACTAACACAAAAGCTTTAATCTAAAATATTACTTGGAGACACCCACTAAATAATATTTCCTGCTCCTAGGTATTTTTTACACTTTTCAAAAACACTCGACATGTGAGGCTTTTAGCTGATGCTTTTAGACACGTTTGTAATGAATGAGTAGGTGTTCAGTGGTTACAGGGATATTGACAGAGCACATGGGTATGGGACCTGTCACCTTATTCAACTGTTGTTGCTGAAACATGAGTGTTAATGCTAATGTGTTAACTCTTAATATTTACAGTCACACCAGAAGAAACACTGACAAAAAGCCATGGATTACTGCAAACATTTCTCCTACACATATCAGAACATTTCTCATCCAGAGTTTTCCCATGCATCCTCTTTTTGGTCTCAAGTGCTCACCCAGCATGCTCATAGAAAGAATGAATACACTCTCTGCTATTCTTGTCCCACAGCTTTATGGTCTTGTCATCACTGGACGACACAATCAAGCGATCGTCTGGAGAAAACCTGCAAAAAATGTGTTGAAAATTCGAGATCAAAAGCTGTTCATTATCTATGCCTTCAGTTTCACTTTTGATGATGACATGTATTCATTTAAGTTGTAAAACAATTCAGAAATGTATAAAATATATCTATATGTGAATACAACAAACAATAGAATAAGCAGAAATATGAGCAGCAGCCAGTATTTTCTAACAGGGAAAACTGTATGTATGTATGTGCATCATACTTGGCACAGCGGACCCAGTTGATGTGCTGGTTGAGAGAGAAGAGAAACTTTTGCCTGTGGACCGTCCACACTTTGATAGTCTTGTCGTTAGAGGCTGTGACCAGACTCTGTCCATCACCGGAAAAGTTAACGCTGCGCACGGTGGCAGTGTGAGCCCTGAAAGCTGTTGACTCAGCCTTCCTGTAAACACACACACACAAACACCAAGACAAAGTTTAAAACAAACTATCAAAAACCAGTGGGTGTTCAGAAATGTGTGCCTTCTTCTGTGCTGGCAGAAGCAGGAGATTCAGTACAACTGTCTAGCTTTGTTGTTTTTATGAGTCAGCATCATTGTCCTCTGCGACAGCTTTGTAGTGCACAACAATAATAATGAGAGATGATAGTGAGACACGAAACAAAACAAAAGATGGAACACTTCCAAACTCACATGCTGGGCACCCAAAGACGTACAGTCTTGTCTCTGGAGGCCGAGGCCACCAGGTGGCCAGAGGGAGAAAACTGAACAGACATGACAGCATCTTTGTGTCCGTCAAAACGATACGCTCGCATCTGAGGTTTCATGTTCCAGATCATCACACAAGAGTCCATGGAGCCTGTGGCTGGGAGAGGAGGAAACACAAGTGTGTGTGAACTCAACACATTGTGTATGAATGCAGAGAACATACCATACAGAGAACAAAATAACACATTAAACAGGTGCGGCAAATAATCTGGCCACAAACAGACACAAAGAGTAAAATTAAGTAGCAGTTACCAATCTGTTTCATGTTGCAGCTGAAGTCCACACTCGTCACAGTCTCCCTGTGACCCTTGAAATGTCTCTCTAGAGTTGGATCAGACTATAAGGAGAACAGACACAAATTGCAGCAGCCACATATTAAAGCCTGTGAAAACTTGATTCGGATTTGAAGTATTACTCAGTAACATAAAACAGTCATGACAAAATAAGCAGTAATTAAAGTTCTGCTTTATCAGGACTGTGTGTGTGTGATATGATCGGCAGCAGCCTGGCAACATAAACAAACAACCCTATAATTGTCATATGTAGCTAGAAACTGATAACATTTTCTGCAATGAGTTAAGAGTTTGTGGCAGACTATAATCTGTTTCAAACTCAGCTTGTAGGCATGTAAAGCAGGGGAAACTATTTCATCTGCAATGTAATATGAGTTTAATTGCCAGGAATGCTATGTTTTTGACACAGTCTATGTACCACGCTGCCCAACTGAGCATCGTGTCTGTAAGCGAGGGAGGGCTAATATCCTGTTATAACATTAGCGCCACAGGCTTGGCAGATTTTTTCTTTGACTTAGAAAATAAAACAAATACTGTACAAATATTCTCTCTTTTGATCCACTGTGTTCAGACTCAGAGATAACTAAAAAGTTGCTGAAAACATGTTTAGGCTAGTTTTTTACCCCACACAGAATCAGACCAAGAAGCAGAATCGATCAGGGCACTTAAAATCAATTCCTATTCCTAGTCATTGTATAATAATAGGTGTTGATATTAGAATGAATGATGTTTGAATTCTATACTTAACAAAAATGTAAATGCAACTTGTGTTTCTGCTCCCATTTTTCACAGGTTTAAGCTGAAGATCCGAGACTTTTTATGCTCTCAAATTTTGGTCCAGATTTGTTAAAATATATTTTAGAAACAACATTGGAGACAGCTCATGTTGGTGACATGAAGATTCATTTCTCCCCATTACCATACCAATAAAACACTCCCTAAAAACTTGTGACATCTGTTGCATATTGTGTTTCACCAAACTGCACATTTTAGAGTGGTCTTTTTTGATGGCCATCCCAAGGCACACCTGTGTCGTCATGATGCTGTTTAATCAGCATCTTGATATGTCACACCTGTCAGGCAGATGGATTATCTTGGAAAAGGAGAAGTGCTCACTAACATCAATTTAAACAAAGTTACCAAAATATGAGAGTGCATAAAAAAAGTCTTGAAACTTTTAACTTAAACTGTGAAAAAATAGGAGTAAAAACAAAAGTGTTGTGTTTAACTTTTTGTTCAGTGTATTTAGCTATTTCATTTTCAGGGTCTTGGTGTTGTTCATGCTGGCTCACTGCCATGACTTGCTGGGGATATTGAATAGAACTGAGTTATTGGTCATATACAGGTAGCTACTGTACAAGTCAAATGTCTCCTCTCAAAAATAAAAGTTAGAACAGCAACTCCTTATATATAAATTCCTTAACCATGGGCGTTCATACTCTATCATAAAAGCCTTCACACCTCTGGGGAAAATGTTCTACAAGATTTGAAGTAAATCAATGAAAATCAGGCCCAGAGCAAAGCATACACAACTGCATTTTCTTTTACCAAACACAGTGGCTGGAGCTGGAAGCAGTGCAGCCGTGGGGTGGCGCTGTTTCTCAGTGTTACTTGTTTTGAGACTTCAAAGCCTGTTTAAATCAATGCTTGTAATTCCTGACAAACCAATAAACTAACTCTGGTTTTCAGACCAGCGGTGAGGCTGAATGAAGTCATCATCACTGGTTCATTATGATGAATGAACATGTCCTTGTGTCTTATTCTGTCTCCAGTCCGTAGATGTTATTTTACAAGTGAACACGTCAAACGCAGCTACACTTTACGAGATTAGGCCCTGTGCTTTGCCTGTCAGGCAACAGTTTTCAAATGTATGCCACCGCATGAAGTGTGCCCCAGTTGAACACGCTTTTAGTCACGCACTGTGTTGGGACAAAGTAGACAAATCTTACAATAGCCGGGCTTTACGTCTCTAAATCATGTTGAAGCACGCAGGAAGTGGTCGCACCATGACAGGAAGTGCTGCCTGAGAGGCCAAACTCAGGGTTATATACAGCCGCACGCTGCCAGGCTGGGTTACCAAGGAGACGAGAGCTGTGGGGCGAGTCACTGCTAACCGCTAACTAGCCGCTAAGCTCGGCGGAGGACAAGAAAGGGACTGTCGCTGCTGCATGTCTTTGTGTAAAGCGAGTTTTCTAACATGGCAGAGCTGCACATCATAGGCCAGATCATCGGGGCCAGTGGTTTCCCGCAGAACAGCCTATTTTGCAAATGGGGAGTTCACACGGGAGGAGCATGGCGTCTCCTGACTGGGCTGAAGGAGGGTCAGACGCAGGTGGATGTCCCCCAGACAGGAGACATGGCGTACTGGAGCCACCCGATTGATCTGCACTACACGACCAAGGGACTCCAGGGCTGGCCGAAGCTTCACCTCCAGGTGTGGCACCAGGACTCTTTCGGCCGCTGTGAGCTGTACGGTTACGGGTACTGCCACGTCCCCTCCAGCCCCGGACACCACCGGGTAAGCTGTGTGACCTGGAGGCCGCTCGGCTCCTGGCAGGAGCAGCTGGCTCAGATGTTTGTCGGCGGAGGTCCTCAGCTCCGCAGCACGGACATTATCTACAGCGGGGCGGACAGATACAGACTGCACACCGAAGCGATGGGGACCGTGGAGCTGGAGCTGGGCATCATCCTGAGGCACCTCGACAAATATGGCGTCGAGAGTTAACACGGTGAAATGGAAAAGACTTTGGAAACTTTATATTGTGCAGGTGGACGGATGTCTTCTGTGTTTTTAGTAATATTTTATACATCTTTTTTCTAAATTCTATTGTTTTTATACACTAACGTTATTTGCAATACTCTGTAAATAAAGAAAATATGGTCATAACGAAGTTGGCTTCTTGTTGATGTCATTATGAGACCACTCTCTCCTGCTGCCAGATGGATTATATTTCATGCACCATTGCTAATTCCTTGCAAATGAAAATCTACTTGGCAATAAACCTGATTCTGATTAGCAGACATTAGTTAAAGGACCACATCATATGATATAGAATAGCACAAGAAGTACAACCAAATTTGCTGTGCCATGCCTGAAATATATAAAAAACTGAAAATAGACAGTAATAAATACACAATACAATCATCCAAATAAAAAAAATTGCATTAAAAGTAGTACTGCACATGTTGACCTATTATTGCACGTTTGAGCTAAGCTGAATGATTCAAATCCAAATTGTCTTGTCCAAAAGGAAATGTTTGCTACAACACCCTACACTGCCTAAAACTTAGACTTACACGCTAACTTACTTTCAAATATATGTTATACCTTGACTGACATCCATAAGCCAACCTCTTGGCTATGAGGCAGCCAATGCGGGTGAATTTGTCATTGATATTTTTCAGCACGTAAACACAGGATTAATTTAAGTAAGTTACATTGTTGGTAGCTATGAAGATACAAGCCACACATGCATGAATCAGGCTGCTATATGAATAAACTTCCCCACACTTGTCTCATATATCCAGGACTTAGAAATAAACTGATTCAAGCTGTTGAAGGTATTTAACAAGCTCTACAAAGATCACCCACTTGAGCAACGCGATCTTAAACTACACGATTAGATGGTTCTTACAAGTGCAGTTTTCTGCAGCTTTCACTGAACTGCATTCACACCTAAAATCTGCTACACAGAAGTTACTTGCACTGTCAAATCTGTCAAAACATGGTGTGTACTGTTTACAGCTTTCAAGAGCTTTTCAATCTATTTGAAATCTGTCCAGGAGTTGAAAATGCTTCATTGTTGCGGACACTGTCTATGGCAAAAAAACAGTGCATATGTGATTCCTGCCTCCAGGTATGACATTACTGAAAATCTCATCAGCACCTCGCATGTGCTTATAAATCTGAATCTACCCTTCTACCTAACATATTTAAATCATGTTATTTGTGTTTGTCTGCTTACAAAGTCAGTTACTCTAATTTAAAGATGCAAACAATGCAGATGCTACACAGCAAACATGAAATGATTAACTATTACTACAGTTCGCTGCAGGTTAAATTGTTTGACATGCAGCCTGATTTCATGACCACATGTAATGTTTATTACACAAGTATAAGAATACAGCTTGATGTGAAAGCACTGCAAACACAACAGTAATTCACTGTAACAGTGTCATGTCACAGTGGGTTGTTTCTGAAGTTTTAGTTGCTGCAGTTGTTCTGTGGACTTGACCTGTAGCCTTCAGACTGAAGAGTATATTATCTGATTTACACTGCCATATCTGTGACATAATTTACTGTGACCTAATGTTATTTAGATACCATATACACATCAGTTACAAATCCCCCTCAAACTCACACACCACAGGGGCACAATAACTTTTATTTCTGATTAAGCCTGGCTACAAAAATGGTCAGAGTAAGTTATGTACGAGACACAAGTTAACTCTGCTATTAACGTTAACATCTAAGAAGCTGTTACTGTGAAGCTACAAACAAGAAACCAACTTCAGCTCAGACAAGTACCATGAAGCTAACGTTCACTCACCGGTGAAGAAGTCATGTTTCCTGATACTGGAGACGAACAGCCGGTGAGACCGACTGTTACAACCGAAATGTAAGTGATCTCTACTTCTTTCTCCCGGTAACTGAGACAATCGGTGCTCCTGTTGTTAGCTGCTCGGTCGGCTAACGCTAGCTTACGACCATATTAGCTGGTAGTTGCTGACAACAACAAAGTTCAGTTTACGCGCCGCGATTGGGCGCTGAGCGTCTGCTCCGATCTCTTAAAGGGAAAGTTGGTGCGTAATGTGCGAAACTTCAGTGTCGCAGGTGTGATATTGTACAGGTGCGGTGAAATAAAACGGCAATCAAGTGTAAATTATTAAAATGATATTAATGCAGCTTAGATATTCGAGTGAAAACTTTCATTTTAAAGTGTGGTGACGCGCCGTGACCACCAGGTGTCAGCAGTGCAGCGCTGCTAGAAATCTGCCATGATGTGTAGTGTCTGTGTCAAGAGTGGACACCTGACAGATTTATCACAATCTGATGCATTTAAGTCCTTAAAATCAACAAACACTGTCTTAAATATAAACAGAGGCCATTTTTCATGCAATAAGAAATATGTGATAGCTTTTGCCATCAGCTAGTGCAACAATATAAGTGCATTTTTACATGGGGCAGGACCATTTGACACACTTGACTTTGCTTGAGTTTTCCCTTTTTATTCCACTTTATACTTCTTCACTACTAAATCTTTTCTAATATTTAACTTTTTACTACACTACTTTTATCTGACAGCCATTTAGTAGTTGTTTATAAGGTAATAATAGGCTCCACCTGACACGGCCAAGCTACAACATTAAAATGCTGCTTACATGTTAATCTGATAACATAATAACATAACACTAACATCGGACATGTTTCATGGGTGGATCATGACACAACAGGCCCTAAGCGCAGTTATGCAAAAGGCCCCACCTCTCCGACATAGGAGTGAGAAACATAGGCTTTGCATTTTTGCCTCTTTTTGTGTTTGTTTTATGTCTCTTTGTATCAATATGCATCCATTTGTTGTTTTGTTTCTCTCTGTAATAGCCTGATAATATATTTTCTTTATAGGGTGCTTATAGTGCTCAAAGACACTTTACATAAGTTAAAAATTATAATAAAATAGACTGCAGTACAATACACACAGCATCATTCATACAACAAAAGCCGTTTTGAAAAGATGAGTTTGAATGAGTGATTTGAACTGGGACAGGTCAGTGCAGTGCATGAGAGGGTAGTTATACGCACATCAAAAAAGGTGCAAGGCCGGCACAAAACATGATCAGTGCAGTCTCAAGTCTGTAGCTGTTTTGTGTCTCTTTGCATTTTTTGTGGCAATTTTGAGTGTCTTTCTGGTTGGTATGCGTTAATTTGGGTGACATTTTGTACATGAAAGCCAGGGGCCCCTGACACTTATACTGTAACAACAGTTCTCTGTTTTCAAGATCAGGATGCCTGATAAAGCTGGACCCATATAAGCGTTTCAACAGGTTTGTGTTAGTATATTAAACAACTAGGAATATGCATCACCACTAAAGCACAGTATGAACTGAACCAATAAGGACCTTAAGCCTGGAGCTCTCGGGCATTGGGGCACTTACCTGCTTTCTCTGGTTTGTGTAACACCTTGTGGTTTCACTGCAAAGGTACGGGGTTTTATCACCACTGTTATCCTCACTGAAATCCGGCCATTTTACCTGCAGACTAATGCTGTTTGTTTTGTCAGGTATGGTTGGCAACAAGAAAAGTCTAAAAATGTCATACCTCAGAATACAATAAGCACAACGTACGCAGGGTTATGAAAATATAAAACACTTGGAAAGAGTAAACAAAACAGACAAATACTGATTTAAGTATTTAAGTGTGGTATTTCAAGGATAATTCCTTTACTGAATAACACTGTTGACTTATCCAGGGTCAACACAAACCCTTTCTTTAATCAAAGCCTTTGCGGGCTCTTCCAGCTGAATGTTTGTGTTGTCACACAGCCAACAATTCATACCATAAGTACTATCATGAGTTTCCTTCCTTACCTCGTATGACTTACTATAATAATGTTGTTTTCATGTTACTTAAACACATCGTCATGTTTCTGTTTTAGGATGTATTCACCAAAAGCAGGCTGCTATTCACCTGCTAACCTAAGAGCCATTCATCTATAAAATAAGAAGTCTGATTTTTGCCTGGAGGCATTTACAGTAAGTACTTAACATAAAGTTCAGATAAGGATATCGTAGAGCTGCAGCGTCAACCTCTCCTTCCTACAGATATTTACTTCCTTTTACTCCTGTTGCAAACTATGTAGCGTGTGAATCAGGGGAAACATTCCCTGTTTGTTGCACCGTGAATGCGGTAATTACTGTTCCTGCAAGAGGAGTGTCAAAAGTTTCATCGACATACAGTCATTAAAGTAGGGCGTAGTTTTTATTAATCAAAAGGCCTTTCTGTCAGACATGAATTAAAATCAAATATGCCCTTCTGTTAACCTCAGCTTGATTTGTATTACAGTACAGTATACACTCAACTCCATATACTCTGTGTGAGGCGCACCCATGGTTTATATTCTGCAGCCTGTCTATGCGCTGCAGTGTAATGCGGTACAATGCAATGCAACCCATCAAGAATATGATCATTTGACGGGAACACCTTAAACTTGTTGATAATTTTTCCCGTAAGTTATAAGCAAGGTGAGAAGGAAGGAGGAAGAGAAAAAGACAAAGGAACTGGAATCCTTTTAACAACAGCTACTGCATCACACTCAGTAGCTGTAAAGGGACTGCAGGGTTGTGATTAACTGACACACCTAGGTGTTACACACACACACACACACACACACACACACACACACACACACACACACACACACACACACACACACAGGGAATCTCCACCATGCTAAGCAAAGGTTAACACCCTTCAGCCGCACTTAAGTCAAGGCTACAAGTCTTTCAACCAAACAGCCTTGTCATTTCGGCCGTGCCAGATTTCTGTCCAGAGTTGTTGTGCTTATTGCTGAAGGGAAGTAGGGCATACTTAAAATAACTGGGCTTGGTCCACAGATACACACAGTTTCTGTTTCAGTAAGAGAGGATGTTGATGTTACTTATTTTATCTGTTGAAGTCTTTGAGTCATTTATGACTGCTAGTAAAACCTCTAATCGTATCTCACACTGTCAACTTTCACCAGGATGTGACTGGATCCGTTTGTCAAAGTCCATAAGAATACTTCAAGGTTTATGGAAGCTATTGCAGGGGTAAAGAGGGACATAACTATATGTCAGTAGGAAATTATAATCTGTATTGATGATCATGTAGGGTCTACCTGGCCTGCAAGGGAATCCAAGTTCCAAAATGATCTCAGATACAGATACTGTGATGTTATCATTTTAAAATAATAAATTATGCTTGTCTGTAGTGACAAATCCATACATGGGCTGGCACCCCAGTACATTGCTGAACTTCTCTGCCCCTACTCCAACTCCCGATCTCTTACATCTTCAGAACAGTGTTTTTAACTGTCCCACGATCGAGGCTGCTGGGTAAGGGAGATCGTGCTTTTGTGGCAGCTGCTCCAAAGCTTTGGAATAGACTTCAACTCTCAATCAAATGCTCCTCCTCTGACACTTTTAAGACAAATCTTAAGACGCACATTTTCATTGGCCTTTTGTTGCCCGCAGTGGTTTTAATATTTATAATATTTTTCATTCTGTTTAATACATGTGTACATGTTATATTGATATACATTTGTGTCAATGCTTTAATTTGGGCAGCACTTTTGTCAACTGTGATTGTTTTTAAATGTGCTATATAAATAAATTGGATTTGATGTGACCAAAATGTAATTAAAATCACTTAGTACTTACTTTTCCTCTTACTTCTAGTGCTATTTATCAGTCTAGATTATTTTGGTGTGAGGAGCTGGGTGTTGGAGATATCGACTGTGGAGATGTCTGCCTTCTTTTGCGTTCAATGGAACTAAATGGCACTCAGTTTGTGGAACTGTTTTCTTGCTACCAAACTACACTCACCAGCTGTATCCCCATGCAGAAGAAAGTGTGCATCTACTAAAGGATGAGAAGCTTGTATTTGTGCCAGCGCAACATGTAAACACTAACAGCATCCTCCTTGGCTGAGTTGTAACGTAAGCTAACTTGGTGGGTGATCCATCAATAGATGCATGCTTGATATGGTTGGCGGGTGTAGTTTGAGAGAAAGAAAACTGTTCTGACATGACACTGTTCACGAGTGCCATCTAGTTTCATTAAGGCGGACAACTCTACGGCCGATATCTCCAACACTGGGCAACTCACACAAGAACAGATTAATAAATGGCACAACGGGTGAGAGGAAAATATTTATTTTTTAAAGATGACATCAAAGCCAAAGGCAGCCATTATCATATCCCAGTGAGGCTGAGGTAATATTTCTGTCTAGGATTAGAGGATGACGCCACATCAACAACTTACCTCACTGTAAAATAATTAGGGGGAACCCATGTGTGTCATGTGTATGTCTGCTGATGAGAGCAGCGTATAAGTGATGAAGTATGTGACCAAAGTCCCGCAACCCACACTCTGACACGATGTGAGTCACACAAACAACGAGTTTCTTGGTTTTCACTGTTCCTGAATAAATAATTTATACAGCAGTTTGATTTCTACTGGAAGAAAGCAACAGATCCATCATGTTTGAAGGGTCTTATGTAATTCAAAGTAGTTGGAAAATGGATTTGTTTTGTGAGAAGAACATTCCACAACATCCGTCTTCCTCTGACCTTTTAAAGACATGCCTTTTGCTCCATCAACTCATTTAGAGCCTCAAAGAGGGAATTTCACTCCATTGTTTCACAGCATTGGGCCGTGAGTGTCGCGCAAGACTGCAGTCACAACAATGTGTTGGTTTATTTTTAAAGACAAATCCGAAACAGCTATTTTCCTCATGAATGAGGAAATGTGAAGACCTGTAGAGCCACTGAAATGTTTGTGATTGCGTACACGGCTCTGCATCATTGCACTGTTGTGTGTCGCAACATGGTTTCCCCCAGTGACTGTCAAATACAAAAGAGAAGGAAGTAAAGAAAAGAAAAAGAAAAACTGAACAAAATTTGAATGGAACACTATTTTTCAGGGATTTAAGGTAGAGACTTAAGACTTTTTCATGCATTCAACAGATATATTTCTCTTTCAAATTTTGGTCCCAAATTTGTTAAAATCCATGTAAGTGAGCACTTCTCCTTTTTCCAAGATAATGCATCCTCCTGACAGGTGTGGCATATCATGATACTGATTAAACAGCATCATGACTACACAGAAGGGCTACTCTAAAATGTGCAGTTTCATCACACAACACAGTTCAATCAGGAGAGACAGGAGAGTGAAGTAAAGATAATATTAACTCAGAATATGAGTGTACAGATTAATAGATGAGTTGTGCTGACTAAGATTTATCAGAAGTCTTTGGCGCTTGGACACCAAAGGGAGATATTTTGATTGAGGGACATCTGAGCAGCAGCAGGATAAATCCCCCAGTGGAGTCCAGACACTGGTGCTGGTGTGGTTGATAAGGCTGCTGACTGCTGAGGCGTATGAGGCTGATGAATCCGCAAAGGCTGGGTGGTGATCGGAAGGTGGAGGGTGCACACGACAGCAGCAAGAAAGAGCTATGACAGATGAGAGGCTGATAGAGAAGGTGTGTCGCTGTGCTATTGGTTGATTGTGAATCAGCTGATGACTCAATTGACCTACCCAAACAGTGACACCTGGAGATAGTGAGTGAGCATTCATGCAAGGAGTGAATGGCAGGGTGAGAAAGAAACTTAAAGCCTGAGCATAAAAAGTATTGTCCTTCTGACTGAACTTTTGCTAGAGCTGCATTGCAACAGATGTGCCAAGCTTTGAAGGAGTGTTTCATCGACATGCTGACTGCAGGAATGTCCACCACAGCTGTTGCCTGTGAGCTAAATGTTCATTTCACTTCCATAAGCCATCTTCAGTGTCATTTCTGTGAATTTGGTAGTATAACACAATCAATGAAGTTGGTGACGACAACAAAGGAGACGACAAGAACCCGGTCTCACTCAGGGAGAGGTGGTGGATTGGTCAAACAAACACAGACTTTCACCCAGGAGTGCGGTGCTCATGACAAGACTATAAAGCCAAACCCTGTTATTTTTTCCTAAACCTAACCGTGCTTTTGTAACCTAAACCAAACCATGTGCGTTAGTTGTTGACGGCAGAAAAACATCAATTCGCAGTGGTTTACCGATGTAGTGCATTTATTTTAGAAGAGACTGTATGTAAAAAGTACATTTCCTATGAAAAAGCAACAGTGTATTTTAAAAGAAGACAATGCATGTAACAGGCAGAACTTTACAAGGCATCCCAGAACGTCAACAACCAATGCACCCAAAGTACCTTTGATGTTGTATCTAGACATGGAAAGTCCGTGACCAAACGTCGATATGTGACGAGGTCAGAGTGAAAATGTGTTGGGTGCCCCAGGTAAGGACGATGAACATGCACATGAGCTTCCCTGAGATGGTTTCTGAATGTTTCCATCTGGCTGACAGAAATTCTTCAGTTGTGCAGATCAACTGTTACATCAGCAGTCAGGTAGCGGGTCTCAGGCGATCTTGCAAGTGAAGATGCTGGGTGTGGAGGTCCTGAGCCTGTGTGGTTGGGTGTATTGCCAATTCGCGGAAACGACATTGCAGACAGCTTATGGTAATGAACGTTTTGTTCACAGGTGACAGCTTAGGCAAACATTCTTGTGGTCAGCATGCCAATGGCACACTCCCTCAAAGCTTGAAACATCTGTTGCATTGTGTTGTGAGATCAAACTGCACATTGTAGAGTGGCTTTTTATTGTGAGCTGCACAAAGCACACCTGTGTAGTAATCACGCTGTTTAATCAGCATTTTGATACGCTACACCTGTCAGGTGAATGGAATGTCTCGGAGAAGGAGAAGTGCTCACTAACATGGATTTTAACAAACTTGGGACCAAAATTTGAGAGAGAAAGTGCATAAAAAAGTTTTGGATCTTTAACCTAAACCTGTGAAAAATGGGATCAAAAACAAATGTTGTTCAATTTTTCTTCAGTATACATGGGCACATTTTCCCCAGACACACAGCAGACACAATGAATTATGTAATATTTGCTCAGTGCATAACCTTTGGATGTCTTTTCTCTGGCTGTGGTTGCAGAGTTCAAAACACAATTTACTGTCACAGTTTGGTGACACAGTGTTGCTTTTTGGATTTTTAATGCAAATGCGCTTAAAACAGCTTTTTTTGTGAAGAGTGTGTATGAAGGATTTATCAATTTATGCATATGCTGTACTGAGGAAAATTCCTAAAGGCAACAAACTGATTTGAGCCTCATGTGTTGCTTGGTAGTAACAGACAAAAGTGTCAGGGAGAGCAGTAACGATCACCCTGTCTTGTCATGTGCATTTCTGTTCTCACCTCTGTGTTGTGACTTCTGCTGTCAGGTGGCTGGATTTTGGATAATGGTAAGTACAGCAATCAAAAGTGTAGAGTTCATGTTTTGTCTAACTTGGCAACATCCAAAGTTCAAAACACTTCAAAACAAGATATTACAGGTGTGTCAAACCACAATCAATCAATCAAACAAATTAAATGTAGGTGACAGAATTCACACCTCAAATAACAACAAGGCTAACTGAACTAAATGCTGTGTGAACCCCCGCTGGCGTATGTACACAAACAATAAATAAATTTGAAAATAATTGGAAATCTTTCATGAGAGCTGAAGGTGTGAAAAGGCTGTCTCCACATGTCCTAAACAAATTCTTTTCTTCATTTAAGTGCTTTAAAAAAAATACCAAAACTATGCCAAAACCCATTAAGTAGGATTTATTTTTAAGCCGCAGAGATTCCCTGTCAATCTGAATTTCAAATTGCAGTCAGGGCTGTATGTGTATACAGTATGCCTTAACGAAATTCGAATTTCGACTCTGTGATTAGAAATGACTGCATGTAAATGTAGAGGTAATTGTGGGCTTTGATGATACATGTACTTTTGGTTGCTGTGTTAAAGCTGTTTAAGGGTTAACAGCAAATTTACATCCTTTTTTTCGGTGTATAGTTGGAAAGATTTTTTAATTCATTTGTAAAATATGAGTTATGGCCCCATTAGTGTCTTATTACCACAACTGGAGCTGATCAATGGAAACAGTATTGATGGCAGAAATGCTGCTAGTGGCAGTTAATTTGGAGCTGAAAGGCTGTACTGTGCTCTTCCTGCTGCAGTGAGGAAGGACGTATCCCAGTCTCTGTGATGACTCTAAGCACATGTGCAACCCACAGTGGGAGACTTAAAAACAGCTAGCAGTAGTTAGCGGCTAACTCAAAGAAGAACATATCCGCAAATTGGAAAAACAATGAGGTGAAGGAGGTCCGAGCAGAGAATGAAATCATCTGCAATAGAACAGGGATAGTAAATGATTGTTATTGCCATGTTATGCCATCGTCACTGTCACACTAGAGGCTGACGCTGTTGTGGTAAATGTTGTGGTCTTTGCTCTGTCTAAAATCACACACTGAAGCAGCATGATGCCGCTGTGGTATGATTCTGTGTACAAATGCAAAGGAGGTATTAAGAGGGGATTCGGTATCAGCATGAAAGTGTGTAAAAAGGGCTACAGAGACTGACCATCATTCAAGCTCACATTAACGTGCAAAGCCAAATTAAAGTCACCAATTAACCTAACCTGCGTGTATTTAGACTGTGGATGACCCAGAAAAAAAAACCCACACGCTGACACGGGGAGAACCACCTTGTGCCAACCTCTGCACCGCTGTGCCGTCTCTAAATGGAAATCACAACTGTAAAATGGAGTCATTATGCAAAAAACAAGCATCCAACTGCTGTAATGTCACTTTAACCCTCATCAATGATGTTGATACATGATACCCTTTTACCTGCATAGCAACATGTTGGCAGGAGGACAAAGTCATGATGCGACTGCAACTTGTGCTGCCTTCTCACCTACAATGTTATCAAAGAATACAGTTAATCATACCACGCAGGTTTTGGAACAGTGCATATGGCTCAGGAAAAGCAGCCTGGCAGGTCTTATAATAAGGGTGAAAACAAATTAAAACATGCAATACTGTCATGGGTCAATAGGGTGTTTGTATTACGTGACAGATTGGTTTAAGGAGACTTCTTTTTATCAGACAGTTTACTGTAAAAAAAAAAAAAAAAAACAGAAGAAGAATGGGGCGTTGTTTGGCTTGGTAGGGAGGATAGGAAGTTGCTGAACTCCAAGACTCAGATGATATCTCTTTATCAGATTTTGGTGTCACGCACGTACACAAATACTGTACTTACAAAAATGCATTTTCTCCATCTCGCTCTCACAGAAAATATGCAATCGAACAAACAACACAGTACTTCATTACATATGTGCAATGGATACAAACGTAAATCTTTACAGAAACACAGAGAGACTTCCTGCTTCCTGTGGGACTGAGCTGTCTTGCCCTTTAATGACCCACCTCTTTTGGGTTCAGTTTAGCTTTGAGACTGTTGAGAAATGTTTAACGGCCTTTTATAGTTTTTGGAGCTGGAACTTCTCTTCACTGTACTCTTTTGTTCCTCATAATAAGGAAATGAACAGGGAAATTTAACAAGGACTAAATGCTGTAAAGCCACCGGCTCCCTGATTTAAACACCTCTAAGAGTGACATTTACTGAGGGTATGTTACCTTTACACATCCTTCTTCCTAGAGTGGCCTCAGAGGCGGGCACAGGCAAAGTCTGACTCTGGTTTTACTAGAGCGAAGGTTGCAATGTATGTTTGAACAAATATGGAAGGTACGGTTGTTTTTTACAGGAATACTACTACGTTGCCATAAAGAAAATAACAAGGATTCAAACTTTTATTTTCGTCACTGATTTCTTCTGATCTGTATTACGACCTTGTAGTGTTTCTAACCAGGAACAGGGCGCATGAAAGACCAAGGACAGAGGGAATGTCTTGTGCTTAAGCCCAGACCAGAAATTAAAGGACAGTGTGTGCAGAGCAAGGACAGTGTGATCCAAAACTTCAAACTCCTCATGCGCTGTAATCAATACTCAGATCCAAAGGGTCATATGGAAACGTCTAAATCATCTGAAGTGCTTTATTTCACGAGTCCATGATTTCTGAGTATCTATTTCCATGAAGTCTCCAGGAAAGAACCATGAATTTAGTACTAATAAGGGAAAAAACAGGATTCAACTTGTGCACCTTCAGTTACTTAATCACAATTGCTATACAATTTAGTAGTAGTAGTAGTAATTTGTACCAGATTACAAACTTCTTTGCAGGACACCCCCTCTTTAAAATGAATGACCCCAAACACAACAGTATTTCATTTATCCTACTTCATATTGCAGATGGCTCTCAAAAAAACCCACTTATTTTAACTGCCATATTATCTCCAGCCTTTGAGCTGTAAGCGTAATGTCAGCCATCACTTAACACAGCAAACTGAGTGAGAGTGTGTGTGAGGCAGATAATTGTCCCTTATTCCTTGAATGAACCAGTCAGAGTGGAGAACATTTGGCAGTCTATCAGCTCCCACAGTTTCATCCCTGTCTGATTTTATGATCTGAGAAAACTTATACAGTCATAAAAAAACCCACAGTCAATACACAAAGCTTTTAAATGTAGTTCCCAGTGTGTACAACCCAGTCGCCAGAAGATGTTTGCATTGCACGGTTCTGCATATCACGAATATGACACATTTGCACATTTTCATAATATGTATCATATCAGCATTTTTAAAGTGGCATTGCCTAATATATAGCCTGACTTTCTCATCAGGAGATGGAGGGGATGTTGGATGGCGTGTCATCGTGTGTCACCACTGTTTGTGACACCAAACCTGGGGGATTTTTATTGTCACATCGCTGCGTTTTCAAGTGGTGTTTGTGCCACCAATCACGTTTTTTTTTAAGCCAAAACATGATCTTTTCCCAAATATAACCAAGTAGTTTTTGTGCCCAAACATTACCACGTCTTCACTGCCGCAGTCGTGAGAAACATAAAGTTTCAATGTGTCTGCTACAAAGTAATGTACAAACGTAACGTATGTGTGCACACACCTACAATGGGAACGTTTTTTCTAGCAACGGGGTTGATGTCACACCCAATAAAGACCAAGTAGTTAGAACTATTTCCTTTAAAAGGGTATTCATTACTTTTAAAACAATATTTTGTTAGTAAGCACTTTACCATACAACCACAAGACATATATCTAAATAGCAATACAGAATATTTGCATGTACAACATTTTATCCTTGTTGGAGGTTACTGAGTCACTGCGAGGTGAAAGTGCCCACACTTCTTAAAGCTTTCATAATTATGATTGCCACAATCCAACATGCAGCACCTGTGCCAAACCCTGGAGGGGGAAATCTATTTGGTTACTGTAAAGGAGTCAGGAAGTCTTAGTTGGGGTTCCAAGGAATTCTCTTTTTTGCAGATATGGTGCAAGAGCAGACGTGCCTCTTGTGATCTTTTTCCCACAACAGAAGTAGTTGTGTAATAGCCGGTGCAATAACCGCTTGGCCTTGGTGGTCAGTGTGGATGCATGTACACAGGCACATTCATCGAGCGCTGCAGTGTTCACCCAGACTTGCCTCTGTTAAACTGTCTAACCTTTTAGAGTCAATGTAAACATGATACAGTCTCAGAGTTTACTGTCTCATTATTTTGGAACTATTTTAATTGATTATTTAGTAAATGTATTGATAATCAAAATGAGCTCATTCACAGTTGAGCTGAGCTATCTGAGCTGTAAATGAAGTTGAAGTTGAAAAAATGGGCCTCTGTAGACTTTCATTGTTTTACTCACAATAACTCATAAACTGTGAATGAGTATATGTACACTCAATCAGTGTGCATCACTGAGTAGTCTGAACACTTGAAGTATGAATGAAGACAGTTGCTGCGTTATAAAGGGTGAGATTTACCGCCTCAAGTGAAGGAGCTGACGAATCTGTGGGTCTTGTTCATGAGTGAGATTAATTGGCAGTTTGGTTTGGCGTTTGCAGTGATGCAGATTTTGATTTACTGGTCCATCTATTTCCCAACTCTCACTTATGGTCACAAGCTCTGGATAGAGACCAAAAGAATGAGATCACGGACAAAAGCCTTGGAGATAGGGTCAGGAGCTGGGACACCAAGAGGGAGCTCGGAGTAGAGCTGCTGCTCCTTCACGTTGAAAGGGGTCGGTTTAGGTGATGCAGGCATCTGATCAGGATGCCTCCTGGGCGCCTCCCATTAGAGGTGTTACAGGCACGTCCCACTGGTAGGAGGCCATGGGCAGGCCCAGGACACACTGGAGTGATTACATATCTTGTCTGGCCTGGAAACACCTTGGGGTCCCCCCGGGGGAGCTGGAAAGTGTTGTTGGGGAGAGGAATGTCTGGAGTGCTTTGCTTGGCCTGCTGCTGAGTATTCTGAAGTATAAAGGGAGTTTGTACAGTAGGTAAATGTGACAGACTGGGCCTCCACAGACTGTAATGCAATATAGAGTATAATAACTGCTGCACAATCACATAATTCCGCTTTTTCCTTTGCAGCAGTGACATCGTATATATCCCTGAGGCACCTTTGATTGCATGCAATACATGCGGACACATGCTCTTCATCTGTAAGAGGAGCTGAAAGTGATAAAACAGTCACATGGTCACATTCCTGGAGGCACCAAAGACCTGCAGTTTTCTGAAACCTGATGGCAGCTGCACGATAATGATGTCAGTGTCACAGACAACCAAAGCACGAGACTGGATAAAAAGACATTCCCATTTAAATAACTACGTATTTGCATCAAGCCTTTAGGAAGTATTACATTAAGACATCAGTCACAGCTATTTTGACAATGTCACGTACGGCTTTCTTTGAATCATGGAAAGCAGAAATGATACCAAGTCTCAGCTTGTGCATCACTTTATCTCTTTTCATTTGTGTAGATGTTGTTTTTGGTACTTTCTGCCTCTCTGAACATGCACATTCTGACTTTTTCACTTTTAAACTTTGTAGAGCAAAGGACACTGTAAAGCAACACCTCTATCTATCCTAATTATTTGACAGCCAGTGGAACACAGAGGGATAAAACGATCCTGTCTCATTTCAAATAAAATGAATGTTGAAGGATGACACTGCAATCCTAATAAGGGACGTATTGTTTTGAAAACCCAGCTGCAACAAGGGGCCCTCCCTGGAAACACAGAGGAATGTTTAAAACTTTGAAATCTGATGGTGTTTTTTAATCAGCTTCATACCAGACGGCCACAGAGACACATGATGACAAGGTTACCGAGATTTCACAAGTACAAAACATCGTATTGTGTGTACGTCACACAGCGCAGTGTGTATGATCGCAGCCACAGAGACACATGATCGACAAGGCTACCGAGATTTCCTAGGTCTATGTTATAAAACATATCTGTAAACTGTTTGACTGTAGCCTCCCGCTGTTTAACCAGTCTATTGTTATCTGTCTCACCACACCTCTGCGCTCTCAGTGTAATGAGGAAATGACCTTTCTGCAAGAGAGATAATGCTCTAACAGACAGCAGCCTCCAATCAGTTGAGCTGTCTGGAAGATTGTAGCCAGGAGGCTGATCGCCTCCGGTACCCGGAAAAAAACAACTGGAATAACTGTGTAACTGCCTTTAAATGCTGCTTTTGTCTCTTACATGACCACAGCAAGACAGGATTCTTACTTGTAATCTTTTTCTATTGTGCTGTAACGTAGGTATGAACTCACAGAGCCATTATTCAGCTGTATTAGTGTCTTATTTTTGACTCCAGTTGATACAAAGTGGAGGGACAGAAGAATAGAGGAAAAGCTCATTATTAAGTGTCCAGGGTTGGTCTGCGACAATCATGTAAATCCACTGTTAAGTCTGTGTATATCTAGCTTCAATCAAACTGGTGAATAACTAAAGCTCATAATTTAAAGACCTTTTGTGTAAACCAGTAGCTATGAAATATCTATTTTTTGCTTTCCAGTCAGAGGCAATCAACAACGAGAATACAACAGGTCGTCGTAGCACCACTAGCGAACATGACCCAGAAAAGTTTTAGGTGGCCAAATTATATGTCAAACTAAAAGGAATGGTTCACTTCAAACACTTCACTGCGTCCTGTTTTTACTTTAGATAACTGCTTTATTTTACTGTTTCATGTTCGCTATCCGCCATATTAGAAGTTGTGTGAAGTTGCTGCTCGAAAAGTCAACATTTCCTTGTTTTGCTGCTTCACAATAAAAGATTTTACATAACAAAATCGCAGTGGACTTTTAGTGTGAAGAATCTACAGTAAATTGAATGTGTTATTACTGGATTAGCGGAACTTTGTTAGTGGTTTTTCTTCAATGAAGGCTAGTCTAATAATGCAACAGGGAGGAAAGTGAAAACAGAAACAGCCACAGTAAGATGTTGATGAAGAGCTGCAGACAACAGGCTCTCAGTGTAAACAGCTCACCTCTAACAGGTGAACTTGTTTTACCTGCCGTGCTGTGGAAAAACACATGCAGCAAAGCCACCGTGCATAAAGGGGAAAAGGGTGGGCCAGTAACAAAATAATCCACAGACGCTGTTGTGATCAGTTTCATGGAGGAACTATTTTATTTCTACCAAACTACACCTGCCAAATGAATCACTTTGCAGAAGGAAGTATGCACCACTGAGCTAGCTGACGTTACTGCTCAGCCAAGAAAGACACCGTTAATGTTTATACCTCACACTTTCACGAGCATGAATCCCTCGTCTGTGAGTAGATGCAAGGACTGCCTTTCTGTAATTGTTGCGCATATATGCCAATAAATAACTTGAAACTGTATCCGCTGAGTTAAACTGACTCACTGAAACCTCTGGCAGTTCTTCTTCCTCAGAAAATGCTGACTGAATTGATTCAGCCCAGTAACAGATCTTTAATATCTCCTGTAACCATAGCGGATGTCCTTTTGGGTGAGTGTGTCTGGTTTCCTATTGTGCGGTTTCCAAAGTGCGATTCAGCGTTGTTACCAAGCAGATAAACTGAATCATTCAATGCAAGAAATATTTGACTCCTTTCTAACCTCAGCTGTGAGCCTGCTGTAGGTTTCATTGTTTCTTGCTATCCTTTGTTTGGACCATGCGAGTTTGGCAGCCATGCAGGAACCAGTCGTCATGGAAATGGTGGATAAGGGTGAAGCACATCCTCAGGGGTCAGGGAGATCACACACGAAGCAAACAACTCTCGCTCTCTCGCAGAGTCACAAAAATGTTAATGTATTAAATCCTCTACTCTAAATACTATATACAGCTTTAATTTGAAGGAGTACATTGTCAGAGGCAAAACATTTATTGGGAACAAGCCTTCTCAAGTTTAGGTGAGGCTCGTCGGTACCCACAGAACCCATTTTCATTTAGATATCTTGAAGTGAGAGTTAAAGGGACCCCTTTGAAAATGGCTGCGCCAGTTGGTCCCTCACCAAAATATAACCCAACTTTGGATTTTTTAATTCAACTCACTTCTTGACAAGACACTGGTTCATGCCTTAGGTTGTCCAGATTCACAGGATACCACTGCTTTTGTGCTATTTTAAAAGTGAGCGCGCCACAACCACTTATAAAATGGGAGTTTTTTTGCCAGGGAGCAGCAATTGTACCAGCATGGCCTCACCATGGGAGCACCACAGACTGTATGAGCATGTGACAGCTAAAACATTTGAATCATGAAATGCATCCATTTGTACACGTGAGATTTGTGTGTGTGTGTGTGTGTGTGTGTGTGTGTGTGTGTGTGTGTGTGTGTGTAAAGGGAGTGAAGTTAGTCACGTAGCTGAGGGAATATAAATAGCAGCGGAGTCAAAAGATACCGTGTTAGATGAGCATTACTCCGCCCCACACACTCCTAATAATGACTTCACTCACACGACTGAACCTGATATAATGTTGACCACTTACAAAGTACAGCATTACTTTTCAAACAATACATGGACAGTGAGAGGCTTTGCTTTGGTTTTTATCACTGTGTTTCTGTAACAGGTAATGTAGTTGTGTGGTAACGCTGTTTCTTTGATTGTAATGCAGACTGGTCTTGAGGTAGGACATCACTCCCTGTCAAGACATGCTTTAAGAAGAGACAGCGTGATTCACTCTTGATTGCAGAGCTTTGAATTAAAAAAACTGGAGCCACTTTTTTATATGAAGACATTATTGGGTTTCTCTTGGGAAGATTTGTTCAGTTTCAATGGCACAGTTGTTGTCTGCAGCTTCAAGATACTTTTGCATAGATCCTATTGGATTATCGAAATTGTTTCATATTAATTATATTTTTACTATCATGAATAACTTTGGTGAGTCTGTTAGTCACTTTGAGCTGCTAACACGGCGCCTTGGCTGTTCTCACATTTCACATTAGCATTTGGGCATTTTAGAGCTGCAATGACAAGTTAATTCATTGATTAGTCAATCGACAGAACAATAATGGCCAACTATTTTGATAACTGGTTAATTGCAAAGTATTTTTTCCTGCAAAAATGTTCACAAATGGTGTTTTCAGCCTCTCAAATATGGAAATTTCCTGCATTTCTGTTTTATTTTTTCTGCAACGATAAGTTCATTAATCGATTAGTTGACCAAATGGAAAAATAATTGCCAACTATTTTGATAACTTGGTAATTGTAGTCATTTTTCCCGCAAAAATGTTGGTAAATTGTGTTTTTTAGCCTCTTAAATATGGAAATTCCCAAGTTTCTCTGTTTTATATCATATTAAAGTGAATATACTTGGGGTTTTGGACAAAACAAGACATTTAAAAACATCACCTTAAAGATTAAAGATTAAAGTGCCACTGATTGTCACACATCTGAGTGTGTGAAACTTGTTTTCTGCATTTGACCCATCCCCTGAGGGAGCGGTGAGCAGCAGCAGTGCTGCTCTCAGGAATCATGTGGTGATCTAACCCCCCCAATTCCAACCCCTGATGCTGAGTGCCCACAACCTCCCAGTCTCAGGGTGGACACTCAACCACTGGGCCAATGAGCGGGACAGTTTTCTATCATTTTATTGACTAAACGATTTATCAATTAATCAAAAAACGAATGAAGATGAAGATTAATCGATAATGGAAATAATTTTCAGTTGCAGCCCCGTTTTCATCCAAGGCAATATGACAAATACAGGTCTACCAGTATGAGAAATAAGAATGAATCTGTACATGTTGTTTTGACGCTCTCATACACTGTCATAGAAAAGTTTTGAGTAGTTTTGAGTACCATTACCATGTAACCAAGCCATCAAAGTGTTGCAGTTCACTGCCAAGTGTTCCACATTTGAAGTTGTTGTTAGAAATACTTTTGTTCTGAAATGTTCATATCATATAATTGTATAATATACTCCCACACAGTGCACCAAAAATATCTCTAAATCTAAAATCATGCTCTTGTGTCTGACTGCACTGCAAACACTCAGTGTAAGCTTTAACAGAAACAAAATACCTTGCAGGAATGTTTTGGACTGTAAAGAGCTGATCTGGCCACTTTAAACCCAATGAATCTCCTCCTGACCACAGATGAACTCTCTTCTAGATTTAGTGAACCACAGTGTGTCTTGAGATGTTCTTGCGACTTATGATTCTCTTGAACAGATAAAGTAGAGATAAAATTTCAGTCTTCAAAACAATAGTCATGATCCATATTTGGCAGCACACAACATGATCTGTTTTAGTTTCGACAGCTTTATCTGTGAAGCCTTTTTTATTTTAAGTGATTGACTAAAACCCACTGTTTCATGAACCTCTCAAAACTTCTCTATACTCCACATTTCAGAGAATACATAAAAGATATGTAGTGAATTTTTCATAACATATGTTAATGCTCATGCATAGCTAGAAATCTCCTTAAACATATGTGTGTGATGACCAGGAGTGTAGGGCGGGGACCTTGGGATTCTCCCCCAGGAAATTCTGAGCGTGAAAAACATTCTGGTGAATTTCTGTGCACAAATTTATGACTGAAATGTCTTCAGGCTTATTTATGAAGGAAAACACAAAATTCAGACGGCAGGTGACAATTAAAAATATTAAATTCTAGGATAGAATATAAAGCAGTAAATGTCTCATGCATTCTGTATTGCCCTTAATGATTTCTTCTCCTGCAGCATGGCTGTATTATGAGACAGTGGGCCCCTGGGTGCAGTTTGCAAAAGACCCCATCACCTTATC
>CM048915.1:30716251-30766251 GCA_026686955.1 Epinephelus cyanopodus
TACATAGGAGCAAGACACAGACTTTTTTGGTGGTTTTGCATCTTCTTGTGGTCATCTTGTGTCAGTTTTGTGTCTCTTTGAGATACTTTTGTGTCTTTTATTGTGTGACCTTGTTTTTTTTTGCCAGTTTTTGTAGTTATTTGCATCTCTTTGTGTCATTTTGAGTCTCTTCCTGGTTAGTACCTGGTATTTTGAGTGACATTTTGCAAGTGACGGCCTGAGGACCTCTGTCACTTTGGGCCTCTGAGTATGTACCCATCAGGCATGTTCAGTAATCCATCCATGACCTGTAGATCAACTTTTCTCATTTAATACTATTCCTGCTAACTCAACAGTCATGTATACATGACTTACTCTTCCCTCCTCCTTTGTCAAGACGAGTTATGTCTTTAAATGTGCATGTTCAAGCTCTGCACATCAATGATACATTAATTCATTTACAAATAAACCATTCTCAAAATGAGCTCCTTTGTTAGTTGACATTTCTTGATACAAGTTATTTACCTTAACATTTTTTACAATGTATGCTTTTAAAAGTGACGGGACAGGTCCCCAGTGTAAATGACACCTATGGTGATGATCAGGAGTTTGTGTGTAGAGTTTAATGAGGATCAACTCAAAAGTGGAAGTGTCTTTATTTACACAAAGCAGTGGCAACATCAACTCTCTATAAATGTCTCTCACTTCCATTTTCAGCGTAGCCCTGCCTCCTGTGAAGCAACAGTGGCTTTTACAACACTTTCACTTGGGAAACAGTGAAATGAATAAACTGTGTTTTTGCAAGATTGAGTTTAGATCCATGCACATTCTCATTTTTATTCATCGGGTTCAAATTAGATTAAAGTACGTGTACGTATTAAATACGTGCAGCTCTGTCAGCACACCGAATATGAGCCGTCCATGAAAGCCTCTGAGGCTTATGTGGATCTGGAGGATGTGTGCATACACAGTTGCTAACCACTGTGATCATGAATTTGGGTCACCTTGAGTTTCACAGCCAGGTTTATGTCATGGCTATCTGACTTTACAGGGACAGTAGGTTAGTGGGTCCCCCTGAGAATCACATAGTGTAAGATTTCACCTGATTTGCATCTGTTGCATTTTAGTTGTTATTCTATTTGTGTGTCCAAATAACTGTAAAATCCTCGACCCCTCATCTGTCCTGGATTAATGAATCATTTTCCAAAAGTCTATTTCTTGTTTAAATTATAGCCACTGACAATCATCTGCAGCAGCAACAGCATATCGAGTGCATGTGAAGATTTATTGTGTATTTCTTAATTGTGTGTTCCAGGTGTTTATCAGCACCAGGTGGGAAAACAATCAGTGTCCTACATTTTTGTTACAAGCACAAGTAGGCCAGTGGATCAAAATAAAGGTACCAACACCACCATCAGTACAACACAAAGATTTAGTCATCTGCAGAGCCAAATTGTTGTGGCCCAGTTTTTCGCAGCCTTACAGGAGCGTTCTACCTCTGAGCATCAGAAGAATGTGACCAAATGTTACCGGACATGTCAGTTCATTCAGTGAATACTATCTGCTCAGTTATAGCATCATAAGCCCATTTTGAACAATGTATGCCAGCAGCATCGGTGTGGATTTTGAGCATGCGCATTTATTTTAACAAAATTATAGACATTTACATCACAAAAAGGCTAAAATTGGTGTATAAAAATTCACCAGAAAGCAGGAAATTAAGTCTCTGATGCACAACATATTTTGGCCGAGGACCCTGCCAAACTCTATTTCATGTGTGCCCCCAATTTTGAAACAAAACCTTCACCCTTGACCAGCAGCAGGACAATTTTATCACATATTAGGATTTGTTTTATTAATGTTTTTATGTATGGACCACTATAGACAACTGTTGCTTGTACAGGGTGTCAACAGGTATCAGACACCCAACTTTAATGCTTTAGACCTTCAAAGATCATTTTTAATCAAATTCAAGACTGACTTTTGGACAAATCATTATTTTCTCATCCAAGCATTGCAGGCAAGTGTAAGGGTATATGAAGAAGAAGAAGACTTTATTGTCATTGTACATTGCACAACAAAATTACGTGTAGTACCATCGGCAAGATAACAACTCAATAAAAAGGACAGACAGTACATAAACATAAATATAAAAAGACGTCAGTAAGGTATAAAAACAATAAAGTGCATGAGAGATATAGCAGCAGTATAAAAACTTCGATAAAAAAGGCAGCAGGCAGTGTAAAAACAGCAGCAAGGTGAGGTAAAGTGCAACAGTGCAGTTCAAAGTGCAAAGGTCAGCCCTGGACTGAGGAACAGCTTTTTCCCAGGGCTGTGGCCTCCATCAACCCCCCTGCACTCACATACACACCAGCCCCAAACTGAGGAACTGACCTTTGCACTTTGAACTGCACCGTTGCACCTTGCTTTGAGGGCCCTGTACCTCCGTCCTGAGGGCAGGGGAGAGAACAGTCTGTGACCCGGGTGGGTGGGATCTGTGGCGATGCTGCTGGCCTTCCTCTGGAGGCGGCCAGCGTACACCGAGAGCCCAGAGCCCAGGTGAGATCAGCTGTGATGTGGATTCCCAGGAACTTGATGTTGTCCACACGCTCCACTACCTCCCCCTGTATGAGTAGTGGAGCGTGTGCTGTTCTTCTGGTTGTCCTGTAGTCTACAATGACCTCTTTTGTCTTGGCGGTGTTCAGGACCAGGTTGTTGTCTGAGCACCACCAGGCCAGGTGGTGGATCTCCTCTCTGTAGTGAGTCTCATTATTGTCTGATATGAGGCCCACTACAGTGGTGTCGTCGGAATTTGACAATGGTGTTGGAGGCATGGATGGGGGTGCAGTCGTGTGTGAAGATGGTGAAAAGGGCCGGGCTGAGCACACAGCCCTGCGGCGCACCTGTGTTCAGGACGAGTGTGGATGATGTATGAGCTCCTGTTCTCACCGCTTGCGGCCTGTTGGTGAGAAAGTCACTGATCCATGAACACAGTGGGGTGGACAGGCCCAGATTGCGAAGTTTGAATACCAGTTTATGGGGGATGAGTGTATTGAAGGCGGAACTGAAATCAATAAATAGCATCCTAACATATGTGTTTGGCTGCTCCAGGTGAGAGATGGCTGTGTGGAGCGCTATGGAGACGGCGTCCTTTGTGGATCAGTTCCCCCTGTAGGCAAACTGGTGGCTGTCCAGGTCAGGGAGGAGACTGTCCTAGATGTGTTTCAGGATGAGCCTCTCAAAGCATTTCATCACAATGGGGGTCAACGCGACTGGGCGGTAATCACTGAGGCAGGTGACAGCTGACTTCTTAGGCACAGGTACAATGGTGGATGATTTGAGGCAGGTGGGGACTGTGGCTAGCTGCAGGGAGAGATTGAAAATGTCCAGAAATACACCTGCTAGTTGGTCTGCACATGACTTCAATGTGCGGCCTGACACCCTGTCTGGGCCAGCAGCCTTGGTGATGTTGATCTTCCTCAGTGTGGATTTCACCTGATGACACCGTAGGATGAGAGTCTGCTGCTGCTGCCCCTCCTCAGGCTGGGCGGGTTGGACCATCACTCTGCTGCCTTGTGTGTCAAAGCGTGCAAAGAACTGGTTTAAGGTGTCAGGGAGTGTTCTGTCATGGCTGATGTGCACATTGCTGCACTTGTAGTCCGTCATGGTCTTGATGCCTTGCAACATACTCTGGAGGTTGTTGTTGTCAAAGTGTCCCTCGATGCGCTGCTTGTACCTGTGTTTAGCCCCTCATATGCCCTTCCTCAGGTCTGTGGTTTCTAGTTTGGAAACACTTTGAAGGTTTTGGTTGATAAGACAGTATCTGTGCAGAAGTGTACATAGGCCAGGACAGCTGATGTATGAAAAACCGGGAGCACCAAGCCGCTGCGCCTGCACGCGCCGCCATGCATTATAGTGAGTTAGGTTCATCTACATTTTGCCAACAAGTAAGTTGAAGTATATCATATAAAGACAGGATTTAGGCTCAGTTGTAGGGTTAAAGATTTGTAACATCAGGAATGCAGACCTTCACACAGAAAAGCCTGACTCATATTGACAAGATTTAAAAAAAAAATAAAGATAAATAAATTAAATTAGATAAAATGTTTGCAATATATAATTAAGACCTAACAAATTCAAATGTAATGATCTTTGTTGCCTTAACGTTTATAATACTGAGTTTAGGGCCATTTTCAGACATTTTTAGAAGCTTCAGATGCCCTGACACACAAAGGTTTCATGTGTGTGGAGTGGATTTTCTCCTTTCATCTGTTCTTTTCTTATCAAGTCAGCAAAGAAGAAATGCAACACAAACGAACTCTCTTTCCATTTCATATTTTATTCTGAGCATATAGAACATCTGAACATAGAATACTTTAAATAATATGTGTAGGAGGACTTATCAAAGATAATTAATACATTCTATGACAGTGATAGAGGAATGGGTGATAAGTATGTATGTGCCGTCACGAGCCAGCAGTAGTGTTATGCGCAGGCTGAGATGAGGTGGCTAAGGCCGCTGAAGTAAGACTTTTCACGCTCGCTCATCACTTCAAAGTGCAGCGGTTGCTGGCAGAACGTGCACTCTGCTGACGAGTGGGGCTTCAGATCCAGGCCCACCTCCTTCCATGTGTGCACCAGCCTCTCTGTAGGGTGAAAGAAAGCGGAAGCCAAATTAACTTTGATCACTGAGAGAGCGCTACAGTCAGTTACCACATGTTTAGTTTTAACAACCAGCTAGAGCCATTTGACAAAAACAGATTATAAATTTGGGAAAATGCAAATCTCTGATGCAAATGAGGGGAAGTTTCACATCCAACAGCGTGAATTTACATTTTAACTTAAATACTTTGAGTACAGACTACAGGATTTTCTTACCAACAAAATATTTCATCATCTCAGGGGTGTGGTGAGGCGTTGGGGCGATACGCAGAAGCTCTTCTCCCCTGGCAACAGTGGGGTAGTTGATAGCTTGCACGTAAATGTTGTGGCGACTCATCATGAGGTCACACACCTCTGTGTTTTTCTCAGCATTCGATACCTAAAAATAATACAAAAACATGGTGATTAGAGTGGAGCTACGGAGAGACAGACTGAGGACTACTTAGCATGTTTTTAATTGTAATGAGTCATTAGGCAATAAATTAAATAATAAATTACCCGGACTGGGATGATGTGGCTGGGGCAGTGCACCACTGGCAGGCCCGAATCCATCAGCATCTGCCTGAGCAGCTTGACGTTGCGCTGGTGTTTGCGTCTCAGAGTGCGGCCTTCTTCCCCTTTAAGAATCTGGATTGAGGTCCTGGCTCCGTGTAACAGCATTGGTGGCAGAGAGGTGGTGAAGATGAAACCAGCAGCGTATGAACGCACTGTGTCCACCAGGGCGGCGGTGCTCGCGATGTACCCACCCACACAACCAAAGGCCTTACCTGGAAGAGGACATGACACATAGGTGGTTATTTTTTCATCTAGGTTTACTGCTACAGCTCCAGAGACATCAGTTAGTATCCTTTAGAAACAGTCACTACATTATGCTCAGTGGTCTGCGCCAACTTCTCCTATTGTCAGCTCACAAACTCTGATCATCCTGAAATGGCAGCTGCAGGAATACAGCGGCTGCAGAGCTCTCAGTTAGAAATAATTGTCCCCTCAGCTTGACAGCAACACACAGACGCAGAGAGTAATTCAATAAGAGCGCAACAAGAGCCCACAGTCTCCTAGCAACAACAGAGCAGCTCCGGCTTCTTTAAGCCCTCTGGCATATTGTGTGACACAGATGAGGCCTGATCTGGAGTATAAGAGCAAAACACAGATTCCCACTAGCTGAGAGTAGTTGTTTTGATCAATTAACATGCATCACTTCAAAAACTTGTCATTCATGTCAAGTTTAAGTGGTTGTTTAATGGCTCAGAACTTTTTGCTGTGGCTTCACAGTCAAAATGCTTTGTAGAACATCATCAGAATTTCATTTTAGTCGAGATTAATGCTGACCTAGTGTCCCAGAGATGATATCCATCTTGTGCATGATACCATCCCTGTCTCCGATGCCCCTCCTCTGGCGCCATACAGGCAGCATGAACCTCATCTACGAAGGTGATGGCGCCAAATTCGTGGGCGACGTCGCACATCTCCTCCAGCGGGCACACAGCACCTGTGTTACACAAAAGTGGATAAAAATAAATGTTTAAGCATTAGACAAAGTACAGGCTCAAAACAGGTTATTTTAGTCCGACATGTAATGATGAAGTGTTGTAAATGATTTAAACAAAAAAAAGTGGGGGGGGGGGACTGCCCCAAACTAACCATCCATAGAATGGACGGTCTCAAAGGCCACTATCTTCGGTTTTGTGGGGTCTCCCTTCAGTAGAAGCTCTCGAAGATGGGCTACATCATTATGGCGGAATATAAATTTCTTAGCACCACTGTTTCGTATACCCTGGATCATTGAGGCGTGGTTCCCCGCATCAGAGTAGATCTCACAACCTAAAACAGAGAAGACAGAGAGGAAGTGAGAATGAGAGTTTCCATTTACTGCGTGTTTATCACATATTAATTCAGTCTGACTGCAACAAACACACATAAACGAAAGATTTATTGTATACCCGGTAGCATCTTGGCGAGGGTGAAGAGGGTGGAGTCATTGGCGACAAAGCAGGAGGTGAAGAGCAGTGCTGCGTCCTTCTTGTGAAGGTCAGCCAGCTCTTGTTCCAGTTCCACGTGGAATTTACTGGTGCCAGAGATGTTCCTGGTGCCTCCTGCCCCTGAGCCATGCTTTCGTAAAGTATCCCTGGAAATAAAGACAAACAAATAATTAGTTTTATCTTGTCTGTTTTTGAAAACTGCAGAGCAAACATGCTTGTACGCCAGATGGAGGATTAATAAGGGGTAAGACTACAACAAATGGAAAAATGTAACTAATCAGGCAGGGGAGTTGCTTAGTATTAGGTGACACCTCAAGGTGTTACTGCTGCACAGAGGATACGAAAGCTGGGCAAGCACAAACTGAAAGGAAAAGAAGAAAAACATCCCGACCCACTAAGGGCCCAAGAGGTTTAGGTGACCAGCTAACACTCTACACCCACACAAACAATTGACTGGATCACTCATAGGTGTCAGGTTGTTACAGCTATTACATGCTGTGCCAAATCGCCTCTCAAGTTTTTTTCTCTCTCTGAGGTCACTAAAGCGTCAACAAGAGACGTGGGTAGCCAAGAAAAATATTTGTCTCATTACATGTAAACACATGTAGACCCATAAGGACTGACTCACGTGTGGTTTTTCCTACACTACACAAACTCCTCCAATACTCACATAATGGACTGCACGACCCGTGGGTGTCGACTCATGCCCAGGTAGTCGTTGCTGCACCAAACGGACACCTCCCTCTTCTCCTCTAAAGAGCCGGTAAAGTCGTCGGCCATGGGGAACTCGTTGGCCAGACGATTCACAGTCTTGAACACACGGTACGTGTGGTCGCTCTTCTTCTCTTCTATCTTCTTCTCAAAAAAGTCATCGTATTGGTAGCGGGACACTGTAACACAACAGGAAGGCAGAGCTTGCTTAACGTGGCTTGCGCTGAGACGGATGAAGCAATGCCTAACCTAAAGTTCAGTTCACCTTACTCAAAACATACAGACGTGACTTAAGAGAACGACAATATGACAGTGAAATTGTTGCTAGTATGATCATCTTCATGGAGGGAATAAGGTAGCTTAGCAACGCTACCATTCAAACTAGCATGGCAGCTCTGTGTCAATATGTTTTAATGTTAATAAGTTGTCAGAGCACCCCAAATGTAACTTACAACTGCCTGGCAGGTTGTCCTGCAGCAAGTGGGAGACATTTTTAGGTCGCTGCTTCAGGAGGGTCTTCATCAAATTAGCTTGCTCCCCTCCGCTTCTCTTAATGGTACTGACCAGGGACGGCTTATCCAGCTGGGCAGGGGACACCTCTGCAAAATTTAAGGAAGACAAAAAGAAAATGGCATCAAATTATGTGCAAAAGGACTGGCAAAAACAGTTAAGTCTAATCATTTTTAGAACAAATCTTACCTTTTTGGACAGTGCGAACTTCCTGAACATCCTCTTGGAACTCCATGCTGACCTGGCGGACCACACTGCTGTTCTTCTGGCCCATCTCAGCAGCCAGGAAAGGGCATTTGGAGGCTGCTGTGTGGCCTGAGGGTACCACAGGGTGGCAGGCAGGCAGCTTGGGCTCCTCTTCCTGTTTGGGGCCTGCAGGTGGACAAAAGTTTTAGACCTTAACAACCTTTAAACAATATTATACACAATATTCAATAATCATCACAATAACTGGGAGATATCACTTGACGTAATGTGGTTAATGCATTAATTACAAAAAACAAAAAAACTACTTCCTCTGTGTCACGCTCACCTTCACTAGCAGACATGGTGTCCTTGGTCCTCTCGTAGGAGGAGGAGGAAGAGCAGAGGGCCCTCACCATAGATGGAGCCATTGGTTTAGAGGCAAGCTCCATCATGATAGGGCACCGCTGGGCGTACACCACCATTGACTTTTTGGACTGCTGGAAGAAAGCCTGGGGCATACGAGCCAGGAACGGGCAGCGTCGCACGATCACATCCATAGTTAGCACTGGTGATGATTGTCTAGAGGTTTAAAAGGAGACAGACGAAACTCAATTGACCGTGTGCAAGAGACAGTTCAGGCACTTTGTTCTATGTGCTGCAAAAACTGGTTGTGCTGGGCGTTTAAAGGCCAATTACACCACATAACAAAGGATTTTTTCCTCCTCGTTTACCTGAAATGCAATCAATCCATTCGAACAGTTTCGGTGTCAATAATGACAACAACACATGTAAGTCAACAGTTTCTTCTTTTGGTGTGGTTAAGTCAGCTGTTCAGAGTACAATTCACAATAAGGTCTGCAGATAATACATGTCATTTTATTGCAAAGGAGAGATGTCAGTGTTGGGTTTTGAAATTCTTCAAGTGCAGAGTTCATGGACTCTAATGTGTTACAGATCAACCAGAAGTATTTGCAAAGGATACAGTGCAGGAAAGAGAGGAAAACAGTTGTGGTGAACCACACTTGAAACAATAAAACAATAAAACAATAAAACAATAATCTAGGCTTTGAAAAGAAGCTCTTGGCCAAAGGTGCACCTGAAATTCAAGTTTTTCTTTTTTCTTTGCTCGAATTTATTCACTTATAAAGAGGAAGCCTTGAAATGTCACGTTCGTGGACTTCATGTTTTTTTATGTGTGCAACTACTTTTTCAAGGTTAATGATGGACCTTCAGGTTTAAAGTTTGGCCGCTTTCTCACACTGCTGTTATCTACTTTCAGAACATTTTGTAGTACCTCCACTGAAGCCTAAAATATTACTTTATTTTCTTCCATTTTAATATTTTCAAATGAAACTATTAGTATACAGTCATGTTTATCTAACTGTACGAACTGCCTCGGGGTGACTGCAACAGGTGTCCGATCATGACAGTATAATAAACATGTTAATAAAAACAAAGTCTCGTTGCGTAAAAAGAAAACTACCTGGCTTACGTATATCTCTGTGTCATAACCCTTCCCCCAGTGAAGTCAGGTTTACACATTCCTCGACAGAGTAATCACTGCCATACATTTTCCCAACTTGGGGCTCGAGGAAAATGGATATGAGCCAGGAAGATATGCGTTGAGATAAATCTAAATACTTTAACTTAAATAATACAAATAAAAACCAAGCCACCAAAATAACCTTTTCTGATGATAATGACAGTCTTACTACGTGTTATGTCTTTAATAATTCAAACCCGGTACTGTACCCTGGTGTTACACTGAAAACTGTATCCCGTCACCTTTTTGTAGCTTGAATCCCGGTAACATCACTTGCACCAAATAATTTTATAGGCACGGCAAAAACATTGGCACACACAGTCTCAATCTAGCTGACTTACTATATTATAAGCTTGGCAATTTTAAACACATATGCAAGCGTTCATATAAACCGTCTCAGGTGGTGTTCCGTGTTGACACGCAAAGCATTTCACGGTTAAGTTATAACACATTGATAAAGCAAGAGTCACGACTTGTGTGTCTCCAAAGTTAACTACGGTTAATATTAAAATATCCAAGCACGGTTTGAGTGTTTTCACACACCCTTGCTAATTACTGTAAGAGAGGCTAAGCCCACCGCTCGTGATCTTTGCCGGTTGGACGAGCTGATGGTTAGCTAAGGTGCTAGCATTAGCTAAGAAGCTACAACCAGAAGTGGCAACGAAATAAGAAACTCACCTCTTAAAAATGGCCCGCTTGATGTTGTAAATCTGTTCAACAGTCGTGTGGTGGACAGGATAATGGCGGCGGTGCTGGTCTAATGATGCGCTCTGAATAAAAATGTCTCGTTGTTTTAGAAGAAGGCGAGAAAAAGATGACTGCTTCGTTATCCTGCACTGAGGACGAACGAAAAGGACGAGCGCTCGCAAGTGCTTATAAGCATGGCTGAAACCGCGCCGAAATCTCGCGAGATATCATTTTACTTACGTCAAAGGTCATTCCAGTCAGTCAGCCTGGCGTGACTCATGCATGTGATCAAACACTATCACATCAAGTAGGATATATTCTCTAAATATGTACGTTTGAAGATATAAATACAGTCGTTTATTATTACACACTTAACATACAAATCAATCTAAGTTTAACCACTTGACAGACCATTTCCAAGGACTGCGAAATCTCAAGGACATTGCTCCATGTGTCTGTCAGTTTTGTGTTAAAAGATAAGATAAGAGCACAGCCTATGTTACAAGTCTATTGATCGTCAGCGGGGAAATGCGGCTGTTGCAGCAGTGTAAGGACAGAAAGGAATACGATAAGTATAGAAAGTCACATGCATAGTTAATAAAAGGTGCATAAGCTAAAATTAAAATAGACACAAGAGCATATGGTGAAGAGTGAGATGGCAGAGTGAGTGTGGTGCTGATAAATTAACAGAGCTGTGACTTATAGCAGAAAGGTCAACAGGTCTGTGTAAAGCAGTGCACGCCAGGTTAATGTATGATATGTTTAAATAATAGTGCTTAATTTTGTCTGCATGAATATTGTATCATAGAATATAGTGCAAGAGTAAAAGTGACATAATAACATAATACTATAATATATAAACATTACATACATTATGATATATGTGGCATCTAATGTGTAGTAGTAAGGTCGGCTGATAGTGTAATATATAGTTTAGCAGAACAATAAAATGTGTTTATGATACAGAACTGCAAAGAACTTTTTAAAAAAAATATGGTGTCATCTGGTATAGTATAATATATAATAAGATATATAAACAATATGGCGAGGTATATAATCAGTCCAGCAGAGAGACTATGGAGAGGAAGAGGCGAGGTGAGTGTCCCTAGTGAACTTGACACTGTGGAGAAATGAGTGTATGTGTAAAAGTGGCACCTTAACCTGCTTCTTCCAGTGTAATATGTCCAACTCTGGTACAGGGTCGCATGTTTTTGAATGGGCATACATGACATGAATTCTAACTTGAGCTCAAAATTTTCCTCAATACACTGGTTGATGTGCAGGTGCAGAGAGATTTTTTGTCCACATGTGACCTCTGGTGTTGAAAAGAGATGCTGCACCCGAGCCTGTACCTCAACATAGACTGTTTTGAGGCTCTGTTGATTAGAAACATAATCTGTGTAGGTGTGTTTGCTTGTGGGATTTCGGACAACAGTTTCCACCTAGCATCTCAAACATATAAAAAAAAAAATACCAATACACATAAGGAGCAGCAACACACCCAGTTTATTAGGTACCCCAACCAGTCAACAACCCTGCAATAATTTCTACCTTTATGAAAAATCAAATTTAAAAAATACAGTTTTGTTAAAATTATTATTGCCTACATTTTTTGCAAACAATTATGACAGGCCCTTGTGTACATTATTATGACGGGCCCTAATGCATGCTATGTATTGTTGTGACACATATAGAGACTTGACACTGGAAAACATCAGCATACGTACTACCCAGCAATCATCATATAAGTTAGACATTAATCATTTAATTGAATAGTTTTTACAGTATATTTACAGATTGTATTGCTGATACTAAAAAAACATAAAATAATAAATAATAAAATAATAAAAAAGAAACCATGACGTAAATGGGTTTGCCTTTTTGAGGAAATATAAAGCAAATGGCACAGATTAATAATATTTTCTTTTTCATTTATCTTTGAAGAGTGGTAAATTTCCAAGGTGGCAATCTGAATCACTTGCAAGGGCCCACTGTCTCTACAGGCCCTTCCACTCCAGTGGCCCCTTGCAATTAGACTGCCTGCACTATCTATATTTCCACCACTGTTAAGGATAGTGTCACACTTTTGGCTTATTACCAGCGCTCCATGAAAGTTCATGCTAAACATTTTTTAAACGTTGCCTTTATTGGTTTTGTAACCTAACAGCGCATGTAATGGACAATACAACAATGTACAAGAATATAATATAACTCTTGCTGAAACCCAAATCCCCATTACCCACACATATAGGTCCGACCACATTCTAATAAGTACATACTTTAATTTCTCTAAACATCCTGCACTTTTATTTATTCCTTTTTCATTGAAAAAGGAATAAAACAATATCATTACAGAAAGTGCACTGCAAATTTTATCTATAAAATGTATTTCTGTCGTCAGAGGCAGACAGTCATGGTGATTTGCTGCCCCCTACAGGTAATATTAGGCTCTGGCAGTGGTTGCTGTGGGGTAAAAGTTTAACCTGCTGTTTTTGACTTTAATCTATGAGTACAGTTGACTCAGACTGAAAGGAGCTTTTTATGAGTGACATTCAAAATGGAAGATCGAGGCTTGAGAACGGATGCCACTGCAGAACATTGTCTATAACGGTAAACCACATACAGATAAATTCAACAGCCTATATGTATTTAAATACACAAGAATAGTCGAGACCTTAACATGTAGGCTTAATGATTTAATTTAATTTAATTTAATCTAATTTAATTTTGTATAATGTAATTTAATTTTGTATAATGTAATGTAATTTAATTTAATTTAATCTGATTTAATTAAATAAAAAAATGTTTTCATTTTTATTTTATTTTATTTATTATCAAATTATGAATTTCAGGAGGTTGCAAATACAAAAATATTCATTTATGTATTATTTTTTTACATTATACATTATAATTGAAGCTGGCAAAAGTCAAGTAATTTTTATTTTTGGAGCAGAGTTCATCAGCCACAGAGGCCTTACCTGACAATGTGAAGATATAATAGTAACATTAACAGACACATCTGTTTATTATGTTATTTTTATGTCTGATTTGTCTGCTTGCTATTTAGTTTCTACCCACATCTTTTATATTTATGTTTTTTATAAATGTTTTTTAATTGGTCCCTAAGGGGAGTCCAGGTGAGATTTTATGTATTTGTACTGTACTAAGGTTTTTTGTTAATTGTGCTTTACTTGAGTATTTTAATTTTGTGCTGCTTAATATTTCATTACGTTTAAGAAGGTAATATTGTAGTTTTAACTGCACTACATTCATTTTGACAGCTATAGCTGTTTTTCAGATTTTACATACAAAATTGAGGATTATCTTATCAAATATGTTAAATATAAAATGGTGGAATATATCTCTACCTTCACCAGCTACAATATTAAAATTCTGTTTACAGCTTGATACATTGGTAATATTTGCCAATGATATTTATTTTTACTCGAGTAACATTTTGAACAGAGGTTTTTTTATTGTATTTTCACATTATTGCTACATTTACATACGGAGCTGGGTTTTTCTTCCACCACTGCCACCGAGGGTTCAGACAAATAGTCATAAAGTATAAGAATCTGTGCATCATTGTGGGTTTCACATCCACCATAGCAAACCAAGAATGTGATTTCTCATTTCCTACTCTAACTTGAAGCCAATACAATGATTTACCCACACATCTTCTCTGAACTGCCTTCATAATGTCAGATTAGTAGGCGATGCAGCAAATCTCAGACTGCGTTTGTGATGTGTTCAGGAAGAAGCGTTTAATTGCTCAACCACACAAACAAAAGCCAGATGCACATCCGTCCTATTGATGGTTTGCAGTCTCTTGCAAACCACACATATCAGAGAATGTAATTCACACCAGCCACTTCAGTTAAAAAATGTGATCGACTTCTGTATGTAGAGGGATACATGAGACAGTGACAAACTAAGAAGTCTTACACTCACTTTTTCCATAAACGTGATGTCAATCAGCAACATGTGTGCTCGTGGCTGGTAATCGGACTAAATTGCCATTTTATTTTCACTTTGTCATATTAAATTGATTAATCAATATTTTATTTCACTGTTGTTTCCTTTTTATTTATTTAGTTTTTAACATTTTTTCTTGTTATAATGTGTTTATTATTTTAAGTATACATTTATGTCATTTTCATTTCTGTCAATGTGTTGTTTTTTTGTCTAGTAGGGCTACACTAATGCATCAAGTGACTTGTGTCACATGACCCTCACATGAGCTCTTAAATTGCCCACCTGTTTCCAGTGCATTTTACACCTTGATGAAGACTCTCTTGAAATTTTGAACTACATTCAGAGTGCTATATGTACTTTTACACTGAGTGAGCTGGCCAGTCACTGTTATTTTTATCTCTACAATTAAATAAAAACAGAAATTTAAGATTCTTTTTCTTCTTCTTCTTCGCCTCTGGGATGTAGTGGAGTAGAAGCATACAGTAGCAAAAAATTGGATAAACTCAGGTAAAATACAAGTATTAAATATGTAGGTTACTTAAACTAACAACAACAACAAAACGAGTGGAGTAGAAGTATACAGTTGCACAAAATGGCTAAAACCATGTAAAGTACAAGTATTAAATATCTAAGTTACTTAAACGTACAAAAAAAAATAAATTAATAAAATAAAAATAAAATTCTTCTTCTTTATTCTCATTTTTATTCTCATTATTATTATTATTATCATTGATAAAGTTGTCAAGAAAAATAATGAAGCGTAGAAAAAAGTAAATATTTGTTTCTGAGATGTAGTGGAGTAGAGGTATATAGTTGCAAAAATGGATAAAGTCAAGTAAAATGCAAGTAGGTTACTTAAACTAACAAAAAAAATAATTCATTTCAACTATTGAACACTTGGAAACTAATTGCAAAAAGGTTATTAACTTACTACGAGCTGTGGCTCTTTCCAGAAGTAAATATAGACATCAGCATTGTGGAACAGAAAAAAGAATGGATAATGGATTAAGTGGGCATCAAATCAAGTTGTTACCTGAGAAATAGCTGTCACAACTACATGAAAATACACACATGGGTCAAAAAATCAACAGCAACATGTGGGAATTGGTGTGTACAGCCCTGAGTATAATATATCAATTTCCAAAAGACTGACAGACCGAATATCAGTATACACAGCAGAAATGGTGGCAGTCATCATTGGGTTACAGTTGGTGGAAGAGGTCAGACCAGATAGGGTGGTGGGCACAGATTCAGAGAATAGCAGGGAATAAGTGTGCTGATAAATTAGCAAAAACAGCTCTGGGAAAGGAAATAACAGTGCCAGCTCCAGTAGGAAAAGGAGAAGGGAAAGCAGTGATAGAGAAGAAGGGAATGGAAATGTGGCAGAAAAGGTGGAAGGAAGACCAGAAAGGACAGGGATACCACAAAATACAAAAGTCTATCATTATAAAGAATCATAAAGAAAGGAACAGAAGGGAGGAAAGAGACATAACAAGACTCAGATGAGATCACACAGGACTAAATGGCAAGCTGTATGTTATGGGGAAAAGGAATAGTATAAATGTGAGAACTGTGGAGTAAAAGAAAACGCTGAACATATTCTACTGTACTGTAACAGGGTCATTCTACGAAACGGGTGCCATTTGGGTCCACAACGTTTGCTGAGATGCATAAGGCACAAAACATGTGCCAAGTGTGTTTCCAAAGTGTACAGCTATTAATTAAAGTGTTCTTATTAGCATGATATATGAAAAAAATAATTTTCTTAAAGAGTAACATACTATTTTTAATCGTTTTTCATTAGTACATGGTCATTTTCACATGTCCGTATTGACTAACATAATCTTTGCATGTAAAATATCACCAAATAATGTTATATTTTTTATCAAAAAAATATTATTTTCAGGATTATATGAGTGTCCTTGTTTACATAAAATATATTTATTCAAAATAAAAACATTTTTGTTAAAATGTTGTGATTTGTCTGCGTCCCTCAGTTTGACATACCACCCCGTCACGCTTACTTGTTTTGTACTGTACCATACCGTACTGTTGCTTTAAATGACGTCACAAACAGTAAGTGACATCTTTTGGGCCTTTGGAGCAGGCAGGACAAGAAACAGGCAAGTTTTGACATTCTTTTATATTGTTTATTTCTTGTTTTTTCATGTTAGATCGGGTCCGTCAAGCTCAACCCAACCACTCCGTCACGCAAAATAGATAGGGAAAACTGATTTTTATCAACATTTTTACATTATTAATGTAAAGAAAATCATATTTCAAATTGAATGCATGTATGCTAGGTCCTATAGCTTGACCACATGGAGAGCTGCGGCCATTTTAAGATTAAATTTACCACCCCGTCACATACCACCCCGTCACATGTTTTATTGTGACGGGGTGGTTGAACTGGAGCGTATATAGGTTAGAATGTGTGCTCTGTCACTCACTCACTCACCCACTCACTCACTCAGTCACTCACTCACCCACTCACTCACTCACCCAGTCATCTTGCATCATTAAATAATGCCTATTTGTAGAATAGAATAAAATAGAAAGTTTATTTTGCCATGTATGCTTATAACTAGTATGGGTACAGGTACATTGGAATTTTTGGTACCACTTGTCTTGCAGTAGTCTGGAGAGAAACGCGTGGAATCCTGAGACAAACAGGAACTTCCACTGAACTTGAACAGCCTCTAACACCAGTAGATAATTAGCTACGTTTTTAAAACTGCCTACAAGCCTACATACACGTTATACACCAAAATGATCACACAATTCTGCTGCTTCTTACACTGTCCATGGATAATCTGTGCGATCTATACTTTTAGCTGCACACCCGTCTGAAGCTGGCTATGCTTTTCTCACAGAACGGCAGTTTCTTGGTTCCTGGTCTGTGTGTCATCATGGCAACCATAGAAATGCTATGATAGCAACGACCGGCATTATTTACAAGGGCCAATCACAATGGATATGTAAATGGTCTGAAAAGTTAAGACCATTTTGATTGGTGTCTCATAATTTTCAACGTATTTTCCCAGAAGCTTTTCTCGTCAGCCATGTTGGCTGTGAGCGAAGGCTTCTGGGTACTCAGATTAGTCTTGCAGGGACTTATCAAATTCTAATCAGTTCCTTTTTTTCAGTTAAAGAGTTTAGGGTTCAACAAGCTGACGGTGACAATAGTAGTCAGTAGTGAGCATTCTGGTAATCTCTACCAGTGTATGAAATTCACATTATAAAAGCAGTCTGTTAATCTTCTAATCAGGCATCTAGCAGTCGTCAGTGCAACTGATGTAACATCTACTTATAGCCTACCAGAGTGACTATGACTGTGACCATAATATAAGCAATTACTGGATATTAAGTATATAGATGTGTAACTCATTGGGGCAAGGTGCAGAGAGTTCAAGTGTTTGAAATGAGTTAACAAAATGTTCTCATGTTAGATGAAGGCTAGGTCCATACCACCCCATCACAGTGAACCACCCTGTCACATCAGTTACCACCCCGTCACAGAGTAATTTTGTTTTAAAAATTATAGGAAAGGAATGACATTCTCTATAAATTAATGTTTAATAATGTTCTTCTTTTGTGGACTAATCAAATTAATGTAGTTTTTATTTGAAATTTGAAATTAATTAGTACTTTTTGCACAAACAGTGAGGCCAATGACAGGTAAAATTCATATTTCATGATTAAGAATCTAAAAATGAAAGAAACTCATTAAATTACATACTTTCTATTGATGTTTTCCAAAAAAAGGACATTTTAGGAGTTGAAAAACATATATCTTTTACAATTTATTTCATGTATTACTATTCAAATGGTGTACATATTGTCCGTGACGGGGTGGTACAAGAATGTCTCCGATGCCTGGGGAAAAAAAGGATAATATTAATAAGTGGTTTATGCCTGAGGTGGGAAAATATGTTTTTTTGGAGGATTAACTGATCATTCATGTTGTGGATTGAAAAAAAAAAGTTTGCTCTTGATGAAATTTTTGAAAATTGTAAAGTGGAAATGGCACCCGTTTCATAGAATGACCCAACATGTATGAAATAGAGAAAGGCAGCAGGATGAAGTCAGAGAAGCAGGACATGAGTGGAATTTGAGTGGGATGCTGAGAACAGAGGGAGAGGCGGTTAAAACCACCAGGAAGGCACTTATTCATTTCTTAAAGGACACTAGGCTGATGAGTAGGATTGGAGAGACAGGCTGGATAACATGGTGTTGCACAGTCTTGCACAGTGGGTGGCGGTATGCACCTGAAAGCTGTTTGCGACCCGCCAAACATTGATAGAAGAAGAAGGAGAGGAATTCATTTCTGCCTGCATTTCCCAGGATCACGGGCGGGGCTTCGCCTGCGTGACGTCATCGCGGTGTATAGACGATGTTTGCGGCGGCAGCTCAGTTCAGACCTGTTTCCTGCCTGAATCCGGGAGTCGTGAAGCAGCCATGGCGTCAGGCCTGCCCTGCGTTGTTGTCTTGTCGGCGTTATGCGTGGTCCTGGCTCCCTCTGTGTCGGGTGAGTTTGCATTTTTATTAAACTCCAAACTGTCATTATTCCCGTCTCTCTTATTGTTTCGTTGTCTGTGCGTTTTAACGTCTAACGTTGAACACTAGCTCAGTGATCGTAGCCTGAACCCTCCAACACACCAGCAGGGTCCTGGGCGATGTCAGACCTGCAGGAGAGCTGCTTGTTAAAGTTACCGATTGTTAAAGTTACCGATTGTTGTCGACGTAAACTGTAACGTTAGCGTGTCTAAACTTTACGATAATAACGGGGAATCAACCGGATACCGTCCATCATTATTATAAGAGTTGAAGGCCAACACAACAACAGATATAAAACGTTAACGTGAAGGGATACACTCAACTCGTCACTGTCAGGGCTCTGCCATTTGCTAACCTTATTGTCTAAAATTGTCTATTTCCGTAATCTATCGCAGTGGTAATTAAGTATAAATTATGCCAGTTTATATAGATAAAGGTTGTCAACACATTACACATTACAACTTATAAAGTTTCAACAGTAGCTGAACATTAAACCCTGATAAATGTAGTCTTATTACTGCAGTGCTGTTGTGTCATACTGCATTACCTTTTCATATCATAAAACTGGCAAGCTTGTTCATGTTTAAAGTAATAATTGGATTGTACAGCCGCAGCTAGGGCTTGATGATATGGAGAAAAACATATATCACAATATTTGTGACCAAATACCTCAAAATCGATATTGCAAGGATATTTGTGTGTTGACCGTTGGTGTATTTATTAACACAGTGAGATTTGGCAAATAATCCTGAGTAATGTGGATATAATGACTCAAGGCAAATATTATAACAGCTACAACAGTTTGATAAGTTAAGAAAATTACATCACTTGCATGTCGCTGCCTTAAAAACCAGGAGAAGACAACACTACGATGTTATGATACACACAATCTAAGACAATATCGAGACTGAAATCATGATATTAATAGAATATAGATACATTGCCCAGCTCTAGCCACAACTAATAGTTATCCTCATGACCTATACGTTCCAGTGTCCCAGGGCTAGAGTCAACATATTTACTTTGCTTTTATTTTTCTTTGAAAACCAAAACATATTCAGTTAATTGAAATACAAGGAAAAACAGCAAATGGTCATTTCGGAGGAGATAAATGTGGGGAATAATTGACATTTTTGCTTGAAAAGATCCCAGATCTCAAGATCTCTTTTTCCTCTCTCTGCTCTGTTACAGCACTGAGCCGTGACTGTATGGCCTATGATTACACGCCATACCAAAAATGTTTCATAGGATATTGCTGTGGTACCTGTGACAGAAGATACTGCTGTCAGGATTCTGCATATCGTTTGACTGAGGATGACCAAGACGACTGGTATTCTATTTCATTTCTTTAACAAACGATAAAAAGCCTCTAGCTACAGTTTCTTTTGTTCCCTGTGTAAACTCTGTACAGATGTGTCATTGCAGCCTGTTATGCAAAGATTATGCAGTGAAGCAACAGGAAGTAGTGTCTTCCTGTGCAAGACCACCGGCGTGAAGCTAATGTGTGAACGTCGTTGCTGCTTGCGGCAGCAGAAGTCCCCCTTATACAGTACAGATTCACGAAATATATTTAGCTTATTTATCTGATTTTAACCAGCAGAGTAAACAGGGAAGGGGATTTCACAAACAGAGCAGTATTCTGTTTGTGATCATTGCCCAGGGAATTGTTGTGACAAATATTGTGTATTAATATTGTTTACCACTATAGATGTATGAATGCTTGAAACATTATTCAACTTTCTCATCTACTGTTCTGAACCAGTAAGGTAATGGCAACATAAACATTGTTTTCCATGATTTTTTTTTCTTTGTTCCTCTTTTAGTCCTGATAACGATCACTTTAAACACACACCGGTACCCATGGTCCTTGGAATTGGTGGCTTCATCACCATTTTACTTATCTTCATTTGCTGCTGTGTTTGTCCCTGCTGCTGCCTGTACAAGATGTGCCGCAAGCCAAGACGTAAGTAGCCCTCCATTAGCAATTAAACATGTCTGATGTCAGTGCTGATGCTTTTCAGATGCAGAACCAGCAGCAAGTTCTTTGACCAAGAGTTGGTCTGCCTTTATATTTACAAGGGCCAATATTTCAGAAATTTAAACAGACCATGGCTTGATCCATTAATTTGGCTGACTTAAATGTGGATGCAAACAGTTTTTTTTCAGTCTGTGAGGCACTTATGCTTGATTTTGTTGGCTTTTTTTCCCTTCAGTAGACTCCATATTCGATAAGCAACAGAAAACTCTTTGAAATAACCATGGGGACGACATATTTGTACTTAACCCCCTGCCCCCCCCCACAAAAAAATCAGCAAAGCCTCGTCTTCCTCTTCCATCTTGGGTGGGTGTAAGGAAGATTTATTTTGGCACAGCCTTACAATATGTGGACAAATCAGTGTTTCTGCTTAAGTAACTACCAGGCCACAAAAAGATTTTAAAGTTGTAGTTGAGCTTTGTCAGTAATAAGGTGGCATGCGTTACTCACTAATCCATTGAGATTAGGCGATAACATGATACACAGGAAGTCAGTAAATGTTTTGCATTGTTCACTAGTTCACCAGCCAAAACCTGTTCAGTTCACGTCCGGGAACTACGTGAAAAGTTGAATACAGGTCAGCACAGAAGAGGTTTTTTGATAAATAGTGACTTAAATAGGTGCGAAAGGAAAGTGAAAGAAAATCCAACAATGCCCTGAAGTCCTGAGAACAGATGTTCCCATCTGGTTATTTTAACCACAAACTCTATCATAATATTACAATATGAAATGACAGATTGCTGTAATATAGGAGTTTAGTCATAGTGCCCACTTTTATACTGGTAGTGATATGATGCACAGACACTGTCTCAGTCCTGTATATTGAGATAAAGCTGCTACCATCCACATTTTTAATATGTATTTCTGATAATTGATTTTACTTTCTATATCATCAAAGTGTGACAAACTCAAAATATCAATCTGATTGTACAATTGTATTCATTCGCTGACACTACCACCACTAACTCACGCCACCTGTTATGTAAAAAGACAACTATCAGTGTGTGCCACTACAGCATCATATCAATGTTGCTGCTTTTAGACTCAGGTGAGCCTAACCCTGCAAACATTTGTATCTTAACCCAACCCAACCTGACCGTTTTCCTTAAATACAATTTAAGATGTTAACTGATGGTTAAATCCTTTCAACAGTATTGTGAGAATCACATGCGCCCCAGCTGACTGATGAGTCATTATTTAGTCCATTAAGTTGTTCTTCAATAACAAATAACTCTATAAATAGCCTATTAAGGCATACATTTGACATTTAAGGTTAAAATACTGTCCCTTTATCATGTATAGTTCAGGTATTGTTAGGGATGTAACAATACACGAAACTCACAATACGACATTATCACGATAAAGAATCCATGATACGATCTATATCACGAAGCTATTTTATTAAAAAATAGTGCATGTACACTGTACAGCATGTTATTTTTAACTTGGAAGCGTATCATAAACAAATCAACACACAGTTGAACATGTGCTTTCATTTCCTCTTATTACTGCTAGGCAGGCAGACATTAAAGTGCCATAACAAAGTCATGCCGATCAAAACTAGTGACAGAATATGAAAATGGAAAGATTCAGTATTTTTTAACCTACTCTGAACAAAAGTAGTGTATTACTATTACTAGAAAGTCATCTGAGTGACATCAAGTTATAGAGGAAAGCTCTGGTCCTGCGCTTTCATGTGATATGTGTGCCATTTTTGTGCGACCCTGCATTCGCGAGTAATCCATCCAAAAGTAATGTGTGTGCAAAGCTGTATGAAAGCTTTGTTATACATTATTTTAGTGTAACTTATCTTTTTTTTTTTCGCTGTGAAAACATGGACTACCGACAAGTGCTTCATCTTGTCGGAAGGCCATGATTCCGCTGTTTCACGTGATATGTGTGGCTTCTCGCTATGATGAATGGTCGCGGAGAAAATCCACAGAGAAGAACAATCAATCTCCTTACTTTTATCCGCTGTTTCCTCTGGTAACGCACGGGTAAGAGTCAGAGGCTAAGAGGCTGAGCTGCATGAGTCAGCTCTCACCTGCGCGTGTAGTTGCATGCAAAGGATTATGGGGAATGTAGTCGCACAGTCCTATTACCGGCTCTGTAGGAGAATGCAGCTATATAACTACCGTGGCATTCCCACGACGGTATCGAGAATTTATTTTTATCGTGACACCGCGAAATTCGATATATCGTTACATGCCTAGGTATTGTGTTTCTGAATGTTGTGGTGTTATGTCCATGTAAAAAGATTTTGCGTTGTTGTTTATCTTTCAAAGACCATGCATTATTAGCTTCAGTTGTAGCATGCAGAAATCTTGTAAAATGCATTTTGGACCACCAAGCAAAAGACACAAAAGACAGCAGTCAAGCTAGCTGTCATTAGCACCTGATCCCTAAGGAAAATGCATTGAAACGGCTCAGGATAAACACGTGACTACGCCCGCTTTTCAAACGAGTTTACACAGATGCATATATGGATATAAGGCTTATATTTATAGGACGTATGAAATGTGTATCTTACTTATAAGAGATTATTAAATTAAAATGCGTACCATGTCCCCAATTCTTCTGCGCCGCATTGCCTTGTGCCATTTGTTGTCTGATAAACAGGAAACTAATAAAAATCACTTCCCTCATATCACTATATGAGCACAGTTTCAATAGTTACACCGGTAGTTTTATCTAGAGTAAGTTGAAAGAACAATAGACACATGTGGGTCAGTTGGGTTAGTTGTCAGTGTGTGGTGGGCCAGCGAAAGTAAATGAGCGTATGGGAAACCCAGACAGGCTATTGAAGTTCTTGCACAAAACATTAATACTTTATAGTCAACTTTTGTGTCAATTGTTATTTTTTGACGGGCCTTTTTAACATTTTTATGGCAGAAATAATGAATCACTTGATCAAAAAATAATTGGCCGATTGGTTGATAGTGAAAATATGCTTAGTTGCAGCCCTGGGGCATTTTCACTACATTTCTCTATCACACAAGCCCTGAGCATCGACCAGGTATCAGAATTTGTAGGTATTATTTAATACCAGAGCCAGTAACAAAGGACCCTAACAGTCTGTCAACACTTAGTTAAGTATTGTATTGATAGCAGGTGCTCATGTGCTGCTGCTTCTGCAACACGTAGTTGCACATGTGTAAGTTTCCGGCACTAAACCAACGACTGTCAGACTGGTAGCTTCTCAACCTACTTTAAATGCAGTGTCTGATTTCTTGGGGTTTGTTCTAATGAAGAAGTCAGACTCTTAGTTTCCAGTGTGTCGGTGTACCAGCCTGTTGAGTCTTGAAAACTGAACATCAGGGGACTTATTGAGGTCTGTCGGCCCACCCACCACATGACTTTCATTACTGCAGTGACTTGGTCTTACTAATAACGCAGACACTGAGACGCAGAGCATTCCCCAAATCACTAGGATATGTGACACTGACGACAGTTACAAAGAGGTGCTTTACTCAGTGAAGTAAACTCTGTCCAGAGCTGTGAAGTTCCTGATTTTTGTGTTTGCCATCATTCTGCATGCCGTGCAGGTTTTCACTCGGCTTCTCAGTGATGTGCTGTGGTGAGGCGTGTATCCCACAGGTTGATGACCCAGTAGAGTCATCCGTGATAATTACTGTTTGGAGCTTGTGCCAAACTTGAACGTTACATGCTGAAAAGATCACATCCTTACTTAATTTGCTCTGCTGTTTTACAAGCCAGGGCTTGTTCAGTGTCAGTGCTATGAATAAGGGCATAGATGGGATAAGTATCAGCTTTGGGATGCCAAACTGTTTTTATTAAGGGTAAGCCCGATGATATTCCATATTTATGTTATTGTCAGGAAATCTCATTAAAAGGGTGAAACCAAAACCAACAATGAATTGATCACACTAACAAGTATTGTTTGTGCAGCTAGAGCCGGATATATCTTGTTCTTGTGTGATAAGCACACATGCATGCGCCACAGCACTGCACAGAGCGACAACATTACCATGAATGGGGCACTGTTGTTTATTTTTGAACCAGTACCATGTACACTTACATCCTGCAGCTATAAATACTCACCAATGCAACAAACCCAGGACTGAAAATAGTCCCTGACAAAACAATATTTACTCCTGTTTGACTGTTTACTAAAAACTGCAGTGCCCAGCTTTTAAAGGAAAATCTTTGCCCTTTTTAAAGAAATGACATTGTTTGCGTGTTAGCTGTTTTTAGAGATTAACATCTCAGTGGGAACCAATCGGCTTCGAGCTGCGCACCACAGACAGACTGGGATTAGTTGACGATACCAGAAATGCAGAGTATGACCACCCTCCTTTTTTAGATCGTTATTTGATTTATATTAATTTACCTTTTTGTCTCTACTTCGTGTAGCTTTATTCACATCACTTACAATACAGTAGGGCTCATCTTCACATCGTTTCCATTAAGATCAAAGTAAACAGTGAATATTACAGGTGAAAATAATAGCTGTCTCTGACGTGGATACTTCACACACAAAATGTAGTACATGTTCTTGCTGCAGAATTGTTGCCTCTGAAGAGCAGACACTAAGTTGTAACTGCTGCAGGTGACAAAAAAGAAGTCGGAAACAAACTGCGTGAAAGCCCCCCATCATTTAGTGTGACTTCCTAGTAGTCTTCAGTTTACTTTAGTTTTGTCACCTACCAAACACTTCACAGGCTTTGCAACCAAACTTTTGTTGATCGCAGTTTCCTCAACATCCTGATCGAAAAAATGTAGTGAATTCTTTCTTGGCTGTTGTCCACCAAATTTTACTAAGAGTCTGAGTGACCTTGCAGAGAGACAAACAAAGACAGTGGGCTTCATGCATCAACATTTTTGTATCCTACACTCCTCTTTAACTTCTCTTCTCTCTTGCTCTTAAGAGTGTTCGAGATGGATTCACCAAATTCTCTCAATTTATTGTAAATTGCTCCTGATGCCCCTGAATTTGCCATGTAATGTCACCTATTCCACTTCATGCGTGGGCAAGTTTCATTTGCAAAGAGTAAAAACAAGAACTCCACACCGCAGAGTTTCAGGTCCTTTCTTATTCTAATATATCAATTGTAAAGCAACAGCATCATGTCAGAGCACAGCTGTACTGGAACAGATATAAAAAGGGAACCGTTAAACATGAAATTAAATGTTTAAAAAAATGTTTTAAAGCAAAGTGTAAGATATGAGAGGTGATAAAAGGGCTTGTGACAGTCATGGCGATCTAACAAGAGAATTATAGTCCATAGAAGGTGATGTTACACTGTCAGGTGGAGCAACAAAAATCATAAAATTTAAAAAACTAAAATCGAAATTGGCAAGCCATGATGATATTGATCTGGTGAATAGAAAATCAGTGTTGCATTAAGTTTGTCTTGGTTATATACTTTATTTACGCATGTTTCTGTATCTTATTTAAACTGCAAATTCATTCACATTAAGGCATCATGATTAAAGAGAGAGAAAAAGTGTGAGAAGATTGTTTGATGCTGAGGCAACCATACTGAGAGAAAGGAAAGGGAAAAACTTCAAGAGATACAAATATAAATTGGGCTGAATATGTTTGATATTTTCAGCTTTGGTGGTGAAGACAGACACCTTTACAGACCGTTTACAGTAGGAATGAACATAAACAGGGAAAACTTTGGCATGGGAATTTCCACGCCTTATTTTTTATGGGCTCTGTGCAATCTGAGACAGACAGCTTTCATCCTCTTTGCTCCATTACATGAGAGTGGATTTAGCTCCAGTCTCTTTAGCCCTCCAACTCAAGATATATCCTCCTTTCTCTTCCCAGTGCTAGGACTGGATATCACTGATCTATTCATGTCTGCCCTTTAACCCGCTTCTCCAAATGAATTCTTTAAAAAAATTCCCCATGGTGTTGGAAAGCACCTGATTTCCATGTGTGATTTCTTTGGCACTTGACACACTTTTCTCAAACTTTGTGTCAGTTCATGGTCAGCTCATTCAGACTTTGCCATGCAGTGGCTCAGCTCTGGCAGACAGAGTGCAGTCGGCTAGAACAGCAGCAGGAATGTGGATTCCCCAGCCTTGGGCTGTTGCATGTTGGGATCACATCCAGGAATGTCAGAGCTCCACCTCGTGTGACTCATTGTTTCCACGACAACCACAGTCGGGAACACTCAAGACCATCCCACGTCATTTACAGGAAGTGGTCAGGATGACTCCCACTCTGTAAAGGGGAAAAAAAAACCCATGGTGGGGGAGTGACTAACACACAGATCTCTCTGCCCTCGGGGTTTCTGCCCTCTTTCAGTTTCACTTAACTTACAGAGTGATGGGTTTACACTTAGAGTGGAAACATTAGGGTGGAGGTTTGGGTCTGTATTCATATATGTTTATATCAGTATATCAGCTCTGTTCATCAACATCACCTTCTTAACTATCGCTGTCCTTGTTGAATATTCTTGTCTCATTTTATAATATTTACTATAACTAAAATACAGATAAATTATCTGTGTAACCTGAACACATGTGTAGAAGATGGGCTTTCTTTAGTCCCGAGTACTGTCTTCAGGTCTTACTTTCAGTCTGCAAATGGCCTCAATGACCTCCACTGATAAGAGAGGGCAGACAGTACGCAGTCTGAGAGGCAAAGCCCAGAGCAAATAATGCCAAAAAAAACACACACCGCTGCTCATCAAGTTTAATTTGTGTAACAAGGTAAAACTGAAACTGACTTAGATAACTGTGTAAACATTTTTTATTTACTCTTCTCTTGTCTAGATTGTGGCAGCTGAGCAGTCAGAGGGGATTTTACTAAATAAGTGAAACTGCGCTAAAACAGTGGTTTGAAAAACACTGATTTTGTAAAGTTACCCCAAGAGTGAATTACACCCCGAGCCCCTGTATCCTCCTCCTCCAGTGTAATAAAAAAGAAGAAGCCAATGCAGTCATTTTGTGACACCAAATTCAGTAACATTCATAGGACAGGACGTTTTGTAGAAGCTTGCTGACTCAGTAGTTGTACAACTCAGTTTTCTTTTGCCTGCTGTACACTAGTAGACTTTAAATAAACTCTTAAAAGACTAAAGTCTGACACTCATCTCAGGTTTTAGTCGCACAGTATAAGATTTTGCAAAGACAGGGGAACTTGCAGATTCACCAACTAGCTTCCTTTTTGAGATTATTTCACATCGGGGTGTAAAATATTATGCCAAACTCCCTATGTATCCACATAAACATGTAACCTCCAGACAAGATGAAATACGTTATATGTATTCAACAGTATTTTTGTTGATTTGGTGTCAGTATATCTCATAAAGATAAACTGTATTTGTGTACAAACTTTACATTTTGGATTTTGTCCCCTCAACTCGCTGCCAGCCTCCGGTGGTTAGCTGCGTTGTTTTAGTGGGAGGAGACTGGGAATGAGAGGAGAACCATTTCAAAAGTTAAGATTTCTCACTAAAATAAGTGATGGGTAGTGGATCAGATACACGCCAAATACACAAACTCTTGTTCACTCCACAGCTCCACCAGTTTCTCCTCCTTTTCCGAAAGTGAACCAAAACTTGTTCAAGTTCTTGTGCGTCCTTTGAGTCTTCTCCATGTTTCACTTTCTACCTGGGTTGCTGCTTCCTGTTTAGTGCCGGAGAGAGTGCAGTTATTAGTTGTTGAGAATGTTTAAGTCATTAAACTTCAGTATTTGCATGAGCCAAGACTAAAAACCTGTGATGATATTAAACATGTTTGATTTTGTCGGAGCATCAAGATGAGAAAGAGATTGCCTTTAGACAGCTCGGACAGAGTTTTATGACCACCTTGTACCAAACGATAAAGATCACAGGAGTGCGTACCAGATGAGCTAAAACTCTCTTGATTTTATCCCAAATGTATCTGACAGTGAAATCACGGGAAAAGTCATTTGTAATGCCACCATTAGAGTCACTGCCCGGTTTGTACAGTTGTATAAATGCAGAAGTGATTGCCTAATATAACTCTTGCTGCATTTTTTGTGGTTTGACACTTCCCTTTCGTTTTAATGTTGTAATGTCTTGTTCATACTGTTGTGTAAATAGTTCTTAGTCTGTGCCAGTGTTGGTGGTTATGCCCTGAAAATGAATGCTGGTTAACCAGGTGATTTATGATGTGCATATATAGGGCAGTTTTATGTTGCTGTTAGTGGGTATGTCAGCCCCAGTGATCTCAGGTACCACGTTAATCAGTACATAATCATGATTTCCCAGTTCACCAAACAATCAGCTCAGACCACATGTGCTTTATATTGGTCAAAGCTAGTTTTACTTCATTTCCTTGTGTTTTCGTTTTATCATTTCAACTGAAACTGTGATTTAACCTCCTGCCTAGCTCATATTATCTGTATTTTTAATCTGTTTCTGTGTCGTTTGCTTACAGCTGTGATTGCTACCACCACCCACACCACAGTGGTCACCACCGCTCCTCAGCAGTACCCCCAGCAGCCAACTGCAACACCTGGGCCACCTCAGACCTACCAGGGAGGCCAGTATCAACCCTACCATCCTGTACCAGTGCAGCCGGGTTATGGACCCCAGCCCATGCAAACATCACCCTACCATGGACAACCGTATGTCCCAGGGCCGCCACCAACATATCAGGAAGCCAGTGAGTGTGAATTTGTTATAACAAGTCTCAAAATGAACACATTTCTGATAGTGGTTGACACAGTATAGTTGTAATTTGTATTTGTAATTTGTGGGGGGGGTCTGCACAGGTTATCTCTAGATCAGGGGTGTCAAACTCATTGTGGTTCAGAACAGCCCAATTTGTTCTCAAGTGGGCTGGACCACTGTTATAACCTATAAATATTAATCCCTTCAATTTTTTTTTCATTCTGAAAACATTCATCCATTTACCAAACAAAGAAGAAAGAAAAAAAAAAGCAAATTCAACCGAATGTGTTAGTTTTTCTACTCTCACTCAGTCTGCTACTCACTTTCATTACATGTGACTTTTTTGTCATAATTTTCCACTGAAGCTTTCTAAGAAGTGAGTAAAGTCACCCCCTGTTTTGTCAGGGCCTCAGCAGCAGGGTTCCACTAATACTGTTGTAAGACAGAAGTCTGGTACAGAGTCTTCGTACTGAAGCTGCTGGTTGACAATATTCTGTCAATAATGTTCACTATCTCAGAGAGCTGTTTTCTGGTAAGAGTGGAAAAGCCTCTAAGGCAGTATTTTACATGAAGTATCTGCTCACTGTTTAAATTTTTCCTGACACCTCTTAGCCTTCACGTGTGCATCAACATTAGGTGTGGAAATTCATCTAGAGGGCTGGATTGGATCCCTGGACCATTTTTCCCCCAGTAACAACCAGCAGACTATAAAAAATAACTGCTCAACACTGGATAATGACACAGTACACTGTAGCTCCAAAAGACAAAAAAAACCTTGTGCCATTTTGGTGCTTCAGAATAGCTGCAGTCGGAAGTGGAGGTGGAATATCCGCTGCTGGTTTAATGTTGGGTCATGTCTGGATTATGTAAAATAAGAAATGAAACATTTATGGTTACTCTGTGTGACAGATTTGAACATGTGGTTACTGTCAAAGTATTTCCATCCCTCTCATCCTCATGCCATGTTGTCTTTCTGTCTGCAGCCGGTCCTGCTTACCCTCCCCAGCCGATGCCTTACAGCCAGGCTGCATACACCCCCGGCCAGCCAGCGTACCCTCTTCATCCTCCCGTCCACCCGCAGCCCAACGCTCCACACACAGACTTCCTAGCCCAGCCAGCATACAACCCGGATTTTGTTGCTCCGCCACCCTAGACCGGATAACGGACCACAGCCACGCTCTCAGCCACTTTAAACGTGCTGCAACATTTTCAAACTTGGCAGAACTGGAATTGTGTAACCCGAATCAAAGATGAGAATCATCTCCGGGTGCTTTGATCCACATGTTTTGGTGATTAATTATGGGAGTGTTATGACACATTTGTAGTTGTGTTAGTGCATCTGTTTTGTCGAAGAGTTGCCAAGTGAAAATGTTGATACCTCTCGGCTCGTATTGCATGGACTCATGATATACAAGTGGTGAAATTGTTGTTGTTGTTGTTTTTTTTAAGGATATATTTTTTAGTGTCTCCATCTTGGTCATCTTGATGAATTACACATGAAACCACTGAGTCTGATTTTAAAGAGTAGATAACGTGCTTTGACATTTGCCAACCATCCAAACATGCCTCAACATCTCGCTCCCGGTCCCTGTAGACACTGTGCACCGGCTGAACCTGCTTGACCTCTATGGTCACTATCTGCAGTGATTGCAGTCAGATTCTGTGGTCTCGCCCATAATCTCCTTGCTTTCTGCCAGTTTATTTCAGACCGACCAAGTGCTTTTAATAATGTAATTTATAATGCTTATGTGTGTTACTTGGGAACAAATCAACTTCAGAGTGTGTAATAATTCTCAGTAGAGGATTTATGATGGGAAGGGTGCATGCCATTATGAACTAACTACATAGACTGCATAAAGGAAATGGACGTAGCCACTGTGATGTTGCTAATTGGTTTGTGGACTACCACTTTTAGGCCTCGAGATTGGCACTTTGACTGTCGCCATCTTGTTTTATTTCTTCGAGCAAGAAGTGATCATAATTGGACGACGGGGTAGAGCTGGGGAGGATTCGCGTTGCTGCTTCTATCCTGATTGAAAGGTTGCAGTGACCGCGACTTGTCAATCACAAGGTAGCCATGCCCTAAAGCATACCCGGCTTTATCGTCTATTTTACTCTAAACAGGACTTTAAGTTACAAAATGTCATACTTTATTGAAGAGGACGTGGAACTAGTGATTGCGACCATAAACTCATCAGGAAAATGTTTACTGACGTAATAAATAAAGTGAGAAGTAGTGTTGTTTTCTCATATCCATATGTACAATCACAGTCAGTCTTTTTTTTTTTTTTTTTTTTTTAAACCAGAGGAGTCGCCCCCTGCTGGCCATTAACATGCAGGTGTAAGGCACTTTTTAGATCCATAGGCTATGTCCACTTCTTTTATGCAGTCTATGGTTGACTAATGATGTACAGGACAAAGGGTCTTCTTCTAACCCTTCAGACAAAGGGAACGTTCATCACGTCAATTCAACAGAAACGCACATGAAAGTATTTTTGTGTCCATGTACAAGGGAGATTCCACATCATGTTTCTTAATCTCCTCCTTTGCTCAGGTCGTTTTCATTCAGTTTCCATCTTGCAACACATGTAACTGAGCTGAAATGCATCGGCAGCTTTGAATGAATTAACCAAAGGAAATTTCTTTTCAACTAACCAAACATCCACAAAAAATACAAATGTTATACTTACAGAATGCAAGAAACGATTGTGCCTTCTTAGCCCCATTACTTTTTGCGTGTTGTTTTTAACTGTTTAAAATCTTGTTTTCTAGTTATCCACGTGTGTTTGATTTTCCTGTTTCACTCAGTGTTGTGTTGCTTGTGCTTCACTGTCATAAAGGCTGACATTCACTTCCACCTGCCACATTATTTTGCAGTAAGGTGCTTTTCAACCTTAGTTACAGCCCAAACTGTGCGTGTTATGAATTTTTAAAGGTCATTATATTCAGTATTGTGTTACTTGCCTTGTCACATCCTGTTTTCCTCTCTGGATATTGTCCTCACCTTTGCCTTCATTAGACTGAACAAGCGTAGCAGCCATGTTTGAATAAGTAGCTTGTCGCTGTTCCTTTTTTAAATCGAAACTCTGAACTGATATGCCTTCCCTGCTCTGCTCGGTCACTTCTGCTTCGGGCTGACTGGAATGACTTGAAAACAGTTTTGCTAAAGTGACCTTTTTTTCTTATGACCCAGCTGAGCTTGGAGAAGTACAATCACAGCTTATGTGATGAGACATTGATCTTTTGTGCAACCCTGAGTTTTAAACTTCCTCTTTCCAGACTTTGGTTTTGGTCAAAGGGCACACAGTAATACCTATTCCATTTCAGTGTCCCATTACATGTGAGTGTCACAGGCGCAGGTTTCAGAATGATCTTCAGTCACATCTATGCAGTGGCTTATTTTATTTTAACAGCCGACACGAGAAACCACATGCCAGCTAACGAAAGACGTCTAATGTTCTCACATGTCTTTGTAATTGCAAAATAGTTACTTTGGGAGGAATCTGCATGTGTCCTGAGTGATTCATCTGTACTTCCTTGTTTGCTTGCCTTTTTCCTCTGCACTCTGTCTTTATAAATGTGTTTACCTGTGATTGTCCTTCAGCCAGTGTTGTTTCTTCAAGATGACTTTAGTTGGAGTGTTTTTATTTGTGTGTGTGTGTGTGTGGTGTGTGTGTGTGTGTGTGTGTGTGTGTGTGTGTGTGTGTGTGTGTGTGTGTGCGTGCGTGCGTGCGTGCGTGCGTGCGTGCGTGCGTGTGTGGATAATAGCCATCTGTGTTCTGTGTGGAAGACATAGCAGCAGAGATTTATTCTTGCTCCATCTGTGTTTCTTGTCCAAGAATAATTGTCATTGATGCTACTTTGAGATGTATGTACATTACTTTTATTTTGTTGAGAACCCGCCACTTCCTGCAGAGTTCAATAAAATATATATTTTCTGTTTGCCCCAACTTTGGTTATTGGATTTTCAGAGTTGAAGGTGATAACTCAAAGTGTACTTGTGTGTGCTTAACAACTCATGCAAACGGCTGAAGGTCCAGTGTGCAGCATTTTTGATCTATTAGCAGAAATTGAATATATTAGTATTTGTTTTCTTCAGTGTGTAAAAACCTGAAATTAATAATCCTTTGTCACCTTAGAATAACCTGTAAATGTCCATATATGGTAGCCCAATACAGACAAACCAAATGCTGTCTCTAGATACGGCCATTGGTGTTATGGTGTCAGCCACTGTTGCACTACACAACTGGCACATGGGAGATATTAGGGATCTGCAAAATGCAACCTCACCACTAGATGCCACTAAATCCCACACAATAGACCAGGTGTAAGCAACCTACAACTCCACGTGGTTCTTTAGCACCTCTCCAGTGGCCCCCTTTAGCTTTGACAAAAAACGTGGAATGACGAACGGATATGTATTTCTTCAAACAAAAAGAAAGAAAATCATTGGGTTTTACAGAGTAATACAAAATTTGTATCAAAGGCACCTTTTATCATGCGTCACCAGGGAACAAAAACATGTATTTTTATATAGAGGTAATGATTTTTATTAAAATTTCAATCATCATTTATTATTCTTGTAGGCCTAAAGTGATTCTTATATTCTCCAATTACATAAAAATGTATATCTATACACCAAATAAAAAAGTGTTTTAACATTTCATAAACTAAATTGTGAGTCATTAAGTCTACACTCTAGCTCCTTTTTCCTCTACTGAACCATGACAGTGGTGGTTAGTTTCAGTCACCTTAGCGAGGCTACAAATTTCAAATCTGACAAAAGGAAAAGTCTTTGAGGAAAATAGAGAATTTAATAGTGTGTTGACAGATTTGTTTGCTTTTGCTGCAAATTTAGAGGAACAAATAATCATAAATAGCCGACTGCACAGTAGCCATCCTGTGGTAAAACAAATTGATGAATGCTCATTTAAACTCATTAGTAATGTTGGTAGTCTAATTTAGCCTTAATAGACTATAAGGCTAGAATATATTTTGCAGCTGGAGACAAATTTTTTGGGCCAAAAATGACTCTTCTGATAGTAAAGGTAACCCCTAAACTACATCTTTATATTACTCAATAATTGAATACACAACAAGACCAAGACACAGAACATATATCAGTCTCATTTATAAAGTTCAGAATCACAAATTAATCTGTACAATGTATGGCACCTTCTGTCTTTAGACCCTCAGATAAAAGTGCTTTGACCTGACATTGAATGACATCTTTATTGATAATGAACACATATCCATACATACACAGGCCCACCATTATCAAAAGGATACAAAACACAATAAAGCTGGAAGCTTATTTCCATTGTGGTCCTTAGGGTGATTGAGTGTTGAGTGTACTGATGGGTGAAATGTTTGGATGCGTGAGAATGAGTAAAGGTAAGGGTGAATTTCAACGTTGCACCTGTCGACTCAGTGGAAAAAGCGTGGGTGTGCCTTCCACGCAGGGGCAGGAGAGCACGAGGACATACATACGATACAATACAATACAATACAATACAATACAATACAAAACAATACAAAACAATACAGTACATGTTCGACACAATAAAAAATACAAGCAAGCCTTGTTAAGAACTACAGTTGAAATTAATTAAGAAACAATATGCAGTGCAATTAAAACCCCTGAGGACTGTTACACCCATTCTCTACCTCTCCTGATCCAGTTCTTTACGGAGGATTTGAAGGAGTTGTAAGAGCTGATGGATTTGATAGCAGCGGGTAACCTGCTCCACAATACTGCTGCTGACTATAAGAATGAATTTTGACCTGTGGCTCTTTTACACTCAGCTGGTACTATGTCTGTTGCGCTCCCTCTAGTGGAGTGCCCGTATACCGCTCTGACCAAAGTAAAATAATTTAAAAGATACTTTGGAACCATATTACTTTAATATTTTGTGGACCCTTCCTAACTTAATTTGTGTTACCCTTTCCTCCACTCTGAGCCAGCCGAGGCAATTAAAGTCAGACTGTAGTAGGTGAGTTCTGGGCTGCAACTGCAAAATCAGTCTGACTAATTTATTCTGTGCTGTCTGTAATCAATTTTTCAGAGCCGAAGTTGTGCCGGTGTACCAGGAGGAACATGCATAGTCAAAGTGGCACTGTACTAGGGCCCCTATGGCAAGCCGTTTGAGCATTTATTCCATATCCTTGATATCAGGTGTCAGTGTCGTTCACTAGTTCGATTATTGTCAGCACTAGTTGGACATCTGGTCACACTAGTTAGACATTTTGTCCAACTAGTTGAACAAAGAGTCTTACTAGTCACTCTTTTTCAGCAACTAGTGACACTTTTGTCAAACTAGTAACAACTTAAGCCTGACTAGTGAAGCCACAGAGCCATACTAGTGGCACCAAAATCCAAACTAGTCAGCTTTTTGACAGACTAGTGGCCCACTGGGCTGCACTAGTAATGCTTAAAGTCTTACTAGTGAACTAGTGAGCTGCAAAAGCTCTGACTTTTTAACTAGTAGCAGCTATTCACCTCACTAGTTTGCTAGTAACCTCACGTTTTTTACACTAGTTACACATGGAAGAGCCAACATCATCACTAGTGTGACTAGTGAGGATTTACACCTTACTAGGCAAACTAGAAAAAGTCTCATTGACCTTACTAGTTAACTAGTGGGGCTTAAAATGTTTACTAGTTGAACTAGTGGAAGCTGAAATACTCACTAGTTATACTAGTAACACCTTATTGAGCTCACTAGTTAACTAGTGAGATCTAAAATGTTTACTAGTTGAACTAGTGACGCTGACATGCTTACTAGTTGAAGTGTATTTTGACTTTTCTAGTTAACTAGTGAGGCAAAACACGTTACGTTTGTACTAGTGGAAGCCAAAATGTGCACTAGTCACACTAGTGACACCAAATGCTAATGAGGAGGTGGGTAAAAACATAAATTGAGGCTTCCTATTTGCTCTGCAGTTTAAAATAAAAGATACCTACGAATCAGGACAAAGGATTTTGTCGTTACTCCACCCACTTCTTTTAACTAGTTAACATGTTGACCTGAGGAATGCAACTAGTTAACTAGTGGCAGCATGCTTCATCTTACATGTTAACTTGTCAAGGCAAAATTGTGACTAGTCAACTCGCTGAGGTCTTGTTAGACTCTACTAGCAAACTAGTGATGCTAAAAGTGCTCACTAGTGAGCCACGGAAAGAGTGTCACTAGTCAACTAGTGAATCTTTTTGGACCTAACATGTTAACTAGTAAGAGGACATGTGTAACTAGTTGACTAGTGAAGTTAAAAAGACACCAACTAGTGTTACTAGTGCCCAATTTGGGTCTTACTAGTCGACTAGTGGCAGGTCTTGAACTTCACTAGTTGACAAGTTAGGAAAAAGACACCCACTAGCATAACTAGTAGACATTATGCGTCTTACTAGTCGACTAGTGGAACTTTTTGAACCCCACTAGTTTACAGATGAAGTGTAAAATGTTGTCACTACTATCACTAGTTAACATGTTAAATGCAACACACAGCCAGTAGAGTTGCAGGTGCCACTTAGAAGTCAACATGTTCCACTAGTAAACTGCATGCAAATTAGATAGGCGGGATAAAGACTTTTATTGGTCAGTATTCAAATGAGTGCTGAAAAGCCTTAAAGTGCCAGCTCTGAATATTGACTTTGAGCAGCAGTGGTTGCAGGAGATGTGTGCATTTATTTTATTGTGTTATTATAAAATGCAATAAATTTAACAAGTTCATGCTGTAAATATAGTGCACAGATGAAAATCAAACAGATAGTTAACAGTTTGATTTAAAAAAAACAAATAAATAATAGCCTAAATAAATAAATAAATTCAAAAAGAAGAAATATTAATATGCAGCTGATATCATAACGCACCATGACTGTTTTGAAAAAGAAAGTTTTCCTCAGTTACCGTGCACTGTGCACGGTACAGTATTGTGCACGGTACAGTACTAGGTACTAATGCTAGTGTAAGTGACACTAGTGTCACTTACTGCAACTGGTAAACTAGTGACACTAGTGCTGTAGCACTAGTTTGCCAGTTGCAATAAGTGCTACTAGTAGCACTAGTGACACTTACTGCAACTGGTAAACTAGTGCCACTAGTAGTGCCACTAGTGTTACTAGTAGCACTAGTGGCACTAGTTTACCAGTTGCAGTAAGTGTCACTTACTGCAACTGGTAAACTAGTGTCACTAGTGCTACTAGTGCACTAGTGACACTAGTTTACCAGTTGCAGTAAGTGACACTAGTAGTAGCACTACTAGTGACACTAGTGTCACTTACTGCAACTGCTAAACTAGTGTCACTAGTGCTACTAGTAGTACTAGTGTGGTACCACTACTGACACTAGTGCTACTAGTAGCACTAGTGCTACTAGTAGCACTAGTGTCACTAGTTTAGCAGTTGCTGTAAGTGCCACTAGTGTCACTAGTAGCACTAGTAGTGTCACTAGTAGCATTAGTGTCACTTACTGCAACTGGTAAACTAGTGCCGCTACACTAGTGGCACTAGTGGCACTAGTGTAGCACTAGGAAAGAAATATTAATATGCAGCTGATATCATAACGCATCCATGACTGTTTTGAAAAAGACAGTTTTCTTGAAAAACAGAAAGTTACCATGCACTGTGGAGTCTGCTCTCAATTATGAGAAACTTCAATGTTATATCAAAAGTGGAGATTTAAAAAAAAAAAAATGCCCAGCAGGTGTCGCACTGTGAACATTGACAGCATTAGGGTAGGCCTACCTGCTATCTCAAAACAGCCAGGATCAGAACAGCGGCAAAGTGACCGGACCTGCAGTTACCTAAATGAATACAATTGTAGCCTAGGCTATGCAATTTATAAATCGATAAAAGTCCTATTTTGATCACCATTATGTATCAAATTAATTATTTCACTGGTAGGCCGTTTGGTAAGCGGGATGTCAGTCGGTTGTTGTGGAGAAATAAACCACGACAGGGTCCCTTAGTCTACATCCAGGAGGACATAGGCTATTGAATGTGGAAACTGTGTTTCTGTTTTATGTCTGTGCTGTCCATTGTCTATTTGTGTCACTTTATGTAGCATATCAGGTCTTTTTCCCCTGTATTCTTTTGTGTGTCTGTGTCTTCTGTGTGTTACATGTTTGGACTGCAGATGGAAATCTAATCTAGGCTAATATAAATCTGGTGCAACCATCTCTTCATTTTCTACTTGTAGAAAAGAATCTTTGATGTTTAGCCGTCACCCTGAACATTTAATTGGTAGGCTATTGTTTATAGTCTATTAATAATCCTTATTGCATTGGTATTATTTAAGTTATTAACTCTGCCACCCCCTTAATTTTTCTGATTAATATTGCTTGTGGAGACATGTAGTCGGAACTATTTTCTGAGAGGGGGGGGCGGGATTTTTGTTGGGAGGGTCAGGGGAGAGACGTACACTTATCAATGATTAAATATTTGATTTGAAGTTATTTTATAATAGCATACCATATTTCCTCAAATAATAGCCGGTATTCACTTAATAGACGGGTCTCATATAATGGCCGGGGGTGTTAAAGGCCGGCCCCAAATAGCCGGGTCAAAACAACAACAAAAAAAAAACCTCTGCCGCCTGGAACAAACTCACAATGATATGATCAGAAACTCTTTCAACTTGTGTGGACTGTCTGTGAAGACTGACGGGAGTGAAGCCGACCTCATCCTCTGCTTCAGAAAGGGAAAGGGAGGGGGTGCGGCGTCAAAATACGACGATGGTAATACAAAGGCAACGTGTTTGTTTCACACCCAAAAAGGTCTAATACTCCATTTTTACTGTACTGTAACATCACTTTGGCCCATAAGTTCTGACAATGGTTGGTACAGTTGACTTCAGGGGCATCCTGACTATTCCGTCACTCATGATTAAACATTTTTACTGTATCATTTTTGAGAAATTAAGCCTCAAAGTTGTCTCTTTTCTTTTTTTTTTGCACCGAAAAAGGTCTAATCTTCCATTTTTACTGTACAGTAACATCAGATTGTGAATAAGGTGTCATATGCAGAGGCAGTAAAGAGTGTTGCAGTAGATTTTCTCGAGCTGTTTCTCCAGATTGAATACTCTGCATTGCAGCTGCAGAATCTGAACATATAACTACTTTAAGTGGTTTGACCTGCTCTACCCACTGAAGACTGATTATTATTGCTACCATTTCTGCCGTGAACACTGACAACTTGTTTGAAATCCTTTGGACAATACCTTTATCAAACTCTGGGATGTAAATGCCTACTACATGCTCATTATTTGGGTGTTTAGATCCATCTGTAAAAATCTGCAGGTAACTGTAATAGCTGCTCTTCAGATGTTTTTGAGCCAGATATCCTATGTTCAGATTATTCTTTATCAACTCTGTTTTCTTGTCTAATATTTGCAGTTTAACTTTGGGTTGTGGAAATATCCATGGAGGAATGTTGCTAATTATAACTGCTGGACTGTGCTGTATGGAATCTAATTTGTACTGTTTCACCTTCTTATTAATTTCCCATCCAAACCTTTTACCAGTAAAAGTTACGTACTCCAAACAGTTTTGCAGAACAGAAGAAGCTATATTTTCTTTTCCTTTTCCCTGAATTCTTATCCAATATGCTAGGGATAATTTAGTTCTTCTTAAATTCAACGGCAGTTCACTGGATTCCACCAGCAAAGTATTGATGGGTGTGGTATTAACTGCTCCAAGACAAAGTCTTTATGCTCTATATTGCTCTATATTGACTTTTTGCAGCTATATCAAACACCATACATCCATAATCCAAGGTGGCTCTCAACAGAGCCCTGTATATGTGTAGTTATGCCTCTCTGTCATCTCCCCATGCCAGACCAGCCAAACACCTCATGAGGTTTCACACCTTTTTACATTTGGTCTCAAATTTCTCAATATGATTTTTCCACGTATATTTATCATCAATCCATAGACCTAGGTACTTAAACACTCTGACTCTTTCCATGGGCTTACTGTAAAGAGTTAACACCTGCTTGTTGTCTATTTTCTTTTTAGAAACCAACATATAACATGATTTTGAAACAGATATTTTAAATCCCCAGTCATAGGACCATCTCTCTACATCTGTTATTGCTTTCTGGATGCATTTCAGAACATGTGGCATGTTTTTCTCCCTTTTCCAGATTGTTCCGTCATCAGCGTACAATGAGGACTGTATACCTACCCCTGCATTCTCAAATATATCATTAATCATTATATTAAATAGAATTGGACTGATGACGCTGCCCTGTGGTATTCCACTTACAATGTCGAAACTATCTGAAATTTCAGAACCTACTTTTACTTTAAATGTCCTTTTTGTTAAAAAGTCCATAATCCAGTTGTATAAGCGTCCTCCTATGCGTAACGTATTCATTTTAATTAACAGGCCTTCTCGCCACATGGAATCATAAGCTTTCTCGATGTCAAAGAAAACTATCACCATCACTTCCTTCATTTTTAGGGTCTTCTCGATGTCATTAGTCACTTTAATTAATGCATCAGTTGTGGATCTTCCTGAAGCCACTCTGATACTCATTTAACAGATGTTTTTCCTCTAAAAGGTATGATAGCCAGTAAACAATCGTTTTTTCCATCCATTTACATAAATGTGAAGTGAGGGCAATAGGCCTGTAATTTTCAGCATTAGCTGCATCTTTCCCTGGTTTAACAAATGGCAAAACTAACGCCAACTTCCACTCATCAGGTAGTTTTCCTTCTGACCAAATCTTATTGAAAAGTTTTAGTATGATTTCTAGTGCTTCCTCTGGTAATTGTCTGAACATGACATAACTCAACTGGTCTGGTCCTGGAGCAGAATTCTTGCTGCCTTTTAAAGCCCTTCTCTTTTCCCTCAAGGAGAAAACCATATCAGTGGCTGAGCTACAGTCTACCTTTTTGGTGTACACATTTCCATTATCTTTTAAAACTTCCTCCTTCCTTCGTTTATGCATGTCTGTAAGATGATTGTCACTATGAACATTTGCAGATATCCTCCCTAAAACACTGGCCTTTTCCACATCTGTTATTGCTAGGCAATCTTGATTAGCAAGAACTGATATTTTATTGGCAGCCCTTCTTCCACTCATCTTTCTGAGCATATTCCATACATGACTGACATCTCTTTCTCTTCCAATAGTAGAACAAAAGTCTCTCCAAGTATTCCTTTTAGCAATTTTAATTATTTTGCGAGCTCTAGCTCTTTTTCTTTTGTATTCGATCAGATTGTCTAGACTCAAGTTGTTTCTGAGATTTCTGAGGGCAATATTCCTTTCTTTAATAGCCAAACTACATTCATCGTTCATCACATTCATCATGGCACCATTCTCTTATTCCCCCTTATTATAGTTTTAGGAATACTTTTTGAGGCAGCTTCAGATATCATACTTGTAACTTCGGCAGTACACTCATCCACATCACCCTCCATCTTAATACTGTCAGCCAGTTCCCTGCAACATACTTTAAAAGTGTTCCACTGAGCCTTTTTAAAGCACCATCTATATATAGGGGCTCTTTCTTGAGTACATTTATCAATTTCTATATTGCACATGATGGGAAAATGGTCAGTTGGAAACCACTGATATAGAAAAACAGCTGTTGTTGACAATGTTCATGTCACTGAATCTCACCATTTGCATGAGCCAAGTCTAAAAATTGCGGTAATATTAAACCTGTTAGATTTGGCTGTAACATCAAGACAAAAAAGACAGACTTCAGACAGTTCAGACTGAGTTTCCTGACCACCTTAACACCAAACAATCAAGATCATGGGAGTGCTCCCATGATTTTATTCCGACATTGGAAATTTTTCTGCAACGGTTTAATCGCCAACGTTATGACCCAAAAACACAGAAGCCTTTATCTGGTTATTTTTGCAAATGCATTCAGTGAGAAACTTTCAAAGGACTTAATAGAGCCCCGTCTTTGAACACAGAGTCCAGTTCTCTTGTTGCACACTTTTATTATTGGTCACAGGATCAGTTCACTGTAGGTTTGTGTCTTTTCATGGGATTTGTTGACAATAGGAGATTAGAACATAGAATATTCTTGAATCAGCAGGAGGGACCTGATGGTTTGTCTTTCCTGCTGTAATATTTGTTTGGAAATAAACCTCTGCAGACTCCTGGGTCACATTGTTGGGAACCACTCAGGCAGACCAGACCTGCGTCTCGCATCAGGCTGGACGCTGCTGGATTTGTTTGGAAAAGACACAGGGACACATGAGCCAACTGATTAACATCTCCTTTGGAGGTCAAAGGTCGCGGTCACCTTCTTCATGTTAGATGCACTAGCTTTAGTGGAGCCCAGGAAATCATTTATTCATTTATTGTTACATCAGTACAGGGGCTTTTTTCTTTGGGTCATGGCTTGATTTGGATTGAAACTATCTGGATATTCCATATCTTTTATAAATCCTGCTGTAGCTGTGATCATTGTTTTATAAGTTCAGCATTGGATCTAAATGACAAAAGGTAAAAGTGTCAGAAATAAAGCAGATGCTTGATGGTGACCTCGGCCTCAGATCCCAGCAACACTTCCACAGACCATTTTCGCTGCTTTGGAATGGCCCTTTAACAGCTTTTTAACGCTCTTTCTTTTCTCGGCTCGCTGCTCTACTTTAATGAGAACTGATTGTTTCTGCCCTAATGCTTCCAGAACCTTCCCTCTCTTCCTTCCTTCTGCTCAGGCTGGTCTGTGGGAAATGAAGTGATGTTAACTGGAGAAGCTGCTGGCTGCTGGCGACCAGGGTCTCTGGTCAGTAATAGATACTGTTATGGGAAAATAATTTGTCATTTTCATAAGGATTCTGTGATTAAAAACCACAGATGTCCGTAATGATGGGAGTGATGGCAGAGGGGAGCCAGACACCTTGACAGCAGCCAGCAGCTTCTGCCTCAGATGTTTTCAGATAACAGAAGTTGAAATATGAAGGATGCTGACTCTTGTCTCACTGCTCTGTCTGTCTGCTGTGTGACTCCTGAACCCTGCACAGGATTTAACACGTACAGTGGAAACTCAGCAGGATTTTGTGAAACAAACCAAAGACTCCTCTACGCGTGATGGTGACGGGATTCTGAAGGGACTTCTTTGTTGTATTAAATGTTAAGCTGCTGGTTTATTATGCATCTGTGCTACCGTGGCTAAGTCTGTCTGTCTGTCCGTTTCCACCTGAAAACGCAATATCACAAGGACACCTTAAGGAAATTTCTTTTATTTGGCACAAACATCCACTTGAACTTAACAATTAACTGATCGGAATTTGATGCTTGCTGTGATCTTGGATTTATCTCAGTCTTATGAACGCGGTATCTCCAGAGGGCCTTGAGAGAGTTGCGCCAAATTTGGCACCAATGTCCACTTGGACTCAACAATGAACTGATTAGAATTTGCTTGAACGAAGGACAAACAAATTCTAAAAAAAAACAAATTAAAAAAAACAAAACTGTTTTTAGCCATAACTCAAGAATTCATAATCAAGACAAAATGTCCAATAGGATATAATGATGAAGTGCTGACATTTTATATCCAGAAGGTCAAAGGTCAACTTCATTGTGACATCATAATGTTCTGCAAAAACACTTTTCTGGTCATTATTCATTGTCTCATCTCAGGAACAGAAGGGAAGACATTTGGTCAGATACTGAATTGATGACACTAAGTTTGGATGTCCAACTTCAAACTGTGCTGATTGTATAGATCTTCTGTGCTGCGGGGGGGAAGATGTGTGTGAAGCTTCACGTTTTCACAAACATGGATGTAAACTGTCAGAGAAACTTGAGTGGTTCTCGGAGGCTTACAAGCACAAAGCGTTTCATTTATAGCATCACTGAATACACTCTTTGTATGTTTGAAAAAGAATAAGTAGAAGTGAAAATTGGCATTGAAATTTGTACATTACTTGAGTAAACTGTGTGTTGTGTCATTCCAAACATTGCTTTTTGTGTGTGTTGCAGTCAGGAGCAGGAGAACTCGATCCCCAGCGGCGCTCCGGAGAGTCTGACCTTCAAGGAGCGTCAGCATCTCTTCTCTCAGGGGAAGGAGGTTTCCAACAAGGTCAAAGCTTCACGCAAACTCATGGAGCTGGAGAACGAGCTCAACACCAAGTAGTAGACCCCTAGCCTTTCACCTCCCACGGCGGTATAGTTCAGGTGCTCCTGGGACAAAAGCGGGAGAGCCGGCGCTTGCTTCCCCACCACTGACCGTCTCCTCCTGTATGTGTTGTTTTCCCCCTTTATTTTTTTTTTAATCAATGAATAACTGGACCATTCACTTTTCTGACGTAGCTATATTGTTGCAATAGGAGAGACATTTATGGCTTAAAAATTTCTTACCCTTGTTAAGGTCTGTCAAAGATATATAATGATAAAGCACTGTACCAAAGTTTTAATTGTATCTAGTGAGAATTTGAGAATCACACGACAAAGGGGATATATTTTTGTTTATAAAATGATTCCTGGGGCGAGGGGGTGGAGAAAGGTTTATTCTCATTTTAATTTTTTATTTTTATTTCTAAATAGTGAACAGTTTTACGGTGATATTTTAATGCTCTTTAATGCTCCAGACCAGTCTTTTTTTTTTTTTTTTTTAAATTAAATTCTCAGTAAGTGGAAACACTGTTATTTCATTCCGTAGCAAGTAAGCTTGATTTTTTTTTTTCTTTTTTTTTCATGATGTTTTAGAAAAACTAATGTGATTTAACAGCATTTTGGTGACAGAAAAATCCAACTCGCCAATGCTAAAACTGGACTGTCTCCCTGCTGCCTCTCACTGTCAGCGGACTTATTTACTTTTAAATCTAATAGTCATTTTTTGCAGAGTTGTGTGAGATGAATTTGATTGACTGTAGAATTCAAGCCAGAAAAAGGATTTCTTTCACTCACAAATGTGATTGTTGGTTTTCACAATAATTAAATAAAAAGGAAAAGAAATTACTCTTTAAGTCCTTGTTTGCTTTACAGATATTTATTTCAAACCTTGTCGAAAAAAAACATACTTGCACAAAAACTTGTTTTTAATATTAACTGTATCTGCAAACTGTTTTGAGAAGTGGATTACATTTGGGACCTCTCGTACTGTGGTAATAATCTGTGTTTTTCTGCATTAGAGGCAGAAAAGTGTTCTGTTTTTACACCAGCTGTAGTTCGAGGTGATCCAGTTTGTTTATTTTAAGGACTGGAGTCAAGGTGACAGAATTGTGATTGTACAAATATATATATATACACACAATTACCACGATTGCTTTCACCAACACTCCTGCTCTGCTAAAAAGAACTTCAAACCCTGGTCCCCCAGGGTCATCTGACCCCCAGTGTCATCTTTTGTTAGTGTCACAACTGATTGTGTTATTCTGAGAACCGATTTGTCAACACTGTCAGTTGGTACTAGTACTTGAGTATTTCCATTTTATAATACTTTATGCTTCTGTTTAGAATGTCATACAGAACAGATCAACATAATAAATTAACAGAAATCCTCATTGAGACAGAAAGAGAGAGAGAGAGATGCAGGACAGACAATTTTAATAGCTTACAACATTAATGAAAGTAATAATATTATAATTATGATTCTGGCTACTGAGGTACAATATGTTGAAAGTATATATTAATATCTGATAGTATACATATGTGACAATAATTCAATTCAATTCAATTCATTTAAATTTAATTTATAAAGCCCAATATCACAAATCACAATTTGCCTCACAGGGCTTTACAGCATACGACATCCCTCTGTCCTTTAGACCCTCACAGCGGATAAGGAAAAACTCCCCAAAAAAACCCCTTTACTGGGGAAAAAAAACGGTAGAAACCTCAGGAAGAGCAACTGAGGAGGGATCCCTCTTCCAGGACGGACAGACGTGCAATAGATGTCGTACAGAACAGATCAACACAATAAATTAACAGTAATCTGTATGACACAATGAGAGAGGTAGAGAGAGAGAGAGAGTATGATGAGATGATGTATGATAATAATCATATGTGTGTGATAACAGTAGAAGTATGACTAATGACTAATGATGGCAGCAGCAGCAGCAGGAGGCATCTGGCAGGACCACGGCAGCAGCACAACCACACACGTCACACTATCCAGGCACCGCTGCGATAGAAGTTAACCTGCGAGACAGTGGAGCACAAAGGCTCCGGAGAAGAAGCCAAGTTAGCAAGTTTGATGTGTTTTTTGTAGTTGGCTGCAAAGAAAGTCATAGTACAGTATGTCAAGAAAAGTGTTAAAAATGTCATAGTATGTCAAAAAAAAGTGTGAAAAACGTCATGGTATAATGTGAAAAAAGTGTTCAAAAATTCAAAGTATATTGTGTCAAAAAAAGTGTTAAAAACATAGTATAGTATGATGAAAATAGTCATAGTATAACATGTCAGAAAAAAGTGTTCAAAAAGTCACAACACAGTATGATGAAAAAAAGTAATACAAAAGAGTGATGAAAAAAACAGTTGAATAAAAGTCATAGTATAGTATGTCTAAAAAGTGTTCAAAAACTAATAGTATAGTATATCGAAAAAAGTGGTCAAGCAGTCAGAGCATAGTATGAATAAAAATGTCATATTATGGAATGTCAAAAAAAAAAAAATTGTTCAAAAAGTCATATTACAGTATGTTGAAAAAGTGTTAAAAACGTCATAATATAATATGTCACAAAACATCATGGTATGGTATGTCAATAAAGTGTTCAAATGGTCATAGTATAGCATGTTGAAAAAAGTGGTAAAAAAGCTCATAATATGTTATGTTGCAAAACATCATAGTATAGCATGTAAATAAAGTGTTCAAATAGTCAAAGGAAATTATGTCGAAAAAAAGTGATTAAAAAAGTCATATTAGAGCATGTCGAAAGAAAGTGTTAAAAAACTCAGTATGTTATGTTTCTCAAAATGTCATAGTTTAGCATGTCAATTAATCAATCAATCAATCAACAATATTTGTAGAGCACTTTTCCTGCACGGACATGCAACCCAAAGTGCTTTACAGAATTAAAAGCAATTAACACAATTAAAGAAAGAAAAACAATTAAAAGAAAGTCCCTCCCTCCCACACTTCATACTAGACACACACACACACACACACACACACACACACACACACACACACGCACACACAATCACACACAATCACACACAATAAAGTGTTCAAATACTCATCTTATAGTATGTCCATAAAAGTGTTCAAAAACTCACAGTAATGTTAAAACTCAGTATGTTATGTTTCGCAAAACGTCATAGTATAGCATGTCAATAAAGCGTTCAAATACTCATCTTGTAATATGTCCATAAAAGTGTGAAAGAACTCATAGCATGTTATGTTGCCAAACGTCATAGTGTAGCATGTCAATCAATCAATCAATCAATCAATCAACAATATTTGTAGAGCACTTTTCCTGCACGGACATGCAACCCAAAGTGCTTTACAGAATTAAAAGCAATTAACACAATTAAAGAAAGAAAAACAATTACAAAGAAAGTCCCTCCCTCCCACACTTCATACTAGACACACACACAATCATACACACACACACAATCACACACACACACACACACACACACACACACACACACATCACAACACAATAAAGTGTTCAAATACTCATAGCGTAGCATGTCGAAAAGTTTTCAAATACTGTAGGATGTTGAAAAAGTGTTAAAAACGTCATAGTACAGTATGTCAATAAAGTGTTCAAAAACTCATCGTATAGTATGTCCATAAAAGTGTTAAAAAACTCACAGTATGTTATGTCGCAAAATGTCATAGTGTAGCATGTCAATTAATCAATCAATCAATCAATCAACAATATTTGTAGAGCACTTTTCCTGCACGGACATGCAACCCAAAGTGCTTTACAGAATTAAAAGCAATTAACACAATTAAAGAAAGAAAAACAATTAAAAGAAAGTCCCTCCCTCCCACGCTTCATACTAGACACACACACAATCATACACACACACACACACACGCACACACAATCACACACAATCACACACAATAAAGTGTTCAAATACTCATCTTATAGTATGTCCATAAAAGTGTTAAAAAACTCACAGTATGTTATGTCGCAAAACGTCATAGTATAGCATGTCAATAAAGTGTTCAAATACTCATCTTGTAGTTTGTCCATAAAAGTGTGAAAGAACTCATAGCATGTTATGTCGCAAAACGTCATGGTGTAGCATGTCAATCAATCAATCAATCAATCAACTTTATTTGGAGAGCACTTTTCCTGCACGGACATGCAACCCAAAGTGCTTTACAGAATCAAAAGCAATTAACACAATTAAAGAAAGAAAAACAATTACAAAGAAAGTCCCTCCCTCCCACACTTCATACTAACACACACAATCACACACACACACACACACACACACACACACACACACACACACACACACACACAATCACACACAATAAAGTGTTCAAATACTCATAGCGTAGCATGTCGAAAAGTTTTCAAATACTGTAGGATGTTGAAAAAGTGTTAAAAACGTCATTGTACAGTATGTCAAAAAAGTGTTCAAAAACTCATCGTATAGTATGTCCATAAAAGTGTTAAAAAACTCACAGTATGTTATGTCGCAAAATGTCATGGTGTAGCATGTCAATTAATCAATCAATCAATCAACAATATTTGTAGAGCACTTTTCCTGCACAGACATGCAACCCAAAGTGCTTTACAGAATTAAAAGCAATTACACAATTAAAGAAAGAAAACAATTACAAAGAAAGTCCCTCCCTCCCACGCTTCATACTAGACACACACACAATCACACACACACACACACACACACACACACACACACACACACACACACACACACAATCACACACAATCACACACAATAAAGTGTTCAAATACTCATAGTATGTTATGTCGCAAAACGTCATAGTATAGCATGTCAATAAAGTGTTTAAATACTCATCTTGTAGTTTGTCCATAAAAGTGTGAAAGAACTCATAGCATGTTATGTCGCAAAACGTCATGGTGTAGCATGTCAATCAATCAATCAATCAATCAATCAATCAACTTTATTTGGAGAGCACTTTTCCTGCACGGACATGCAACCCAAAGTGCTTTACAGAATCAAAAGCAATTAACACAATTAAAGAAAGAAAAACAATTACAAAGAAAGTCCCTCCCTCCCAAGCTTCATACTAGACACACACACAATCACACACACACACACACACACACACACACACACACACACACAATCACACACAATAAAGTGTTCAAATACTCATAGCGTAGCATGTCGAAAAGTTTTCAAATACTGTAGGATGTTGAAAAAGTGTTAAAAACGTCATTGTACAGTATGTCAATAAAAGTGTTCAAAAACTCATCGTATAGTATGTCCATAAAAGTGTTAAAAAACTCACAGTATGTTATGTCGCAAAATGTCGTAGTGTAGCATGTCAATTAATCAATCAATCAATCAACAATATTTGTAGAGCACTTTTCCTGCACAGACATGCAACCCAAAGTGCTTTACAGAATTAAAAGCAATTAACACAATTAAAGAAAGAAAAACAATTACAAAGAAAGTCCCTCCCTCCCA